>CP135542.1:3003520-3185515 GCA_032402905.1 Khaya senegalensis | reverse complement strand
TATTTTAGTTGTTCTTAATAAATATTTTTTATTAGTTTTATAAAATTTTATATTTAAATATTATTTTATCAAATTTTGAAGGTATTTGAAAGTAACTATTAAAAAAAAGAAGTGAGCAATTGTTACAATGGGGGAGATGTACAGTTCAGGGTAAGTTTTAAGTTTTGTCACGTTTTCCATGCGGATTTAAGAGTGAGTTTATTTCACATTTTTCACACATCTCCAGTTCACTGTCGCTGTTCTCCGTTTATTTCTAATTCGTCTGGCAGTCTATATTATTAATTTATAAATTAAATTTTATTAATAATAAAAAATTATTACAATAAATATAAAAATTCTTTACACTTAATTGTATGAAATTCTTATACAAATGGTCAACTCTTAAATTAAGAATTTATTAATGGTAAGTATTTAATGTAATAAATGTAAAAAAAATTTAAATTTAATTACATTGAATTTTGGATTTTTTGATTTGATAGCCCATTTTTTAGGCCTATAGCCTGACTAAAAAATTTTACTTAATTTTGACCAACAAATTATGCTTTTGACCAAAATGTCCTAATTCTACTATTATTTTATTTCATTTGTTTTGAATAGCATATACACATTCTATTAAGGAAGAAGAAATAAGAAATAAAACAAATTTAAAAGAAAAAAAGAGTTGAAGCTTAAGGTGAGTGAAATCATTAGTATTATCCTTTAATTTTATTAAATTTTAATATGTCATTTCTTAGTGTATATTAAAATTATTAAACAATGTCATATTAATAATATTTGTAGGTATTAACTTATGGCAACTTTTTATTAATTATCTAAATTTAAGACATGGATAAAAAATATATATATAGATTCGAATTGTCATCCTATCTATTGTCCAAAAACTTAACTTTTAAAAATGTTAAGAAATTATGACATTTTAAAATGTCAAAAAATTTTAATGTTTTGAATGTAGAGAATTTTTTATTGTTGTTAAAAAATATGTTTTATTACATTATATTTACAAATAATTTTTAATATTTTTTAATTAAAATTATTTAAATTTTATTATAAATATAAAATAAGTTTTTATTATGGTTTATGTTAGAAGATCACGAGATAGTTTATTATTTGTATCGTATTATAGGAGAGTCTATTTTACCTTAATTAAGTTGTAACATTTGTATTCTTGAAAATATGTTGTATGATTAATATGATTGTATGATTGAATTGACATGAATGACACCTTATAAATATTAAAAAATATGATGCTTTGGCATTTTATTAATGATTTAGTATTGATGTTATTTCTAGGTAAAGGTTTTATAGCATTCTCTACAAAATGCGGAGAATTTTGTAATTTTGTTAAATTTTCTACAAAATTGATCATTTAGTAAAATATCTAAAATATTAAGTTTTCTCGATATTTTCTTCAAATTGTAGTTTAAACACTAAGAAATCTTGACCTTTAGCCTCCACTTTTAAAAAATTATCAAATAATATTGACATTTGTCAATATTTTCTTCAAATTATAGTTTGAATATTGATAAATCTTGACTTTTAGTCTCCTCTTTTGACATTTAACCTCCACTTTTAAAAATTCTTGAGCTATGTTAATAATCTGGTCTAAATGTCGAGATTTTTAGTACTAAGTTTCATTTTGTTTTGATTATTTTCAATTAAAATTGTTTGGATGATTTTTAATAATCTTAATGTGGAGCAAATCACAACCGAATTTGATGTTGTAGGACATGAGGACCAGGTTGCAATGGTGTTACAATTTTCTCTCGCCAATATTAGATCAGGTTTCTCTTCGATAGTGTTAGATTGAGTTTCTCTCAGGCAACATCTTCTCTCCCCTAGATGTAGCAATCTTCTGACAGCAAATTTCGACTCTCTCTCTCAACCCTTTTTTGGAGCCTTGATAGTCACCAACTTGTATTTTAATTTGAAGCAAAAATGGTAAACATAATAGAATAACAGAATTAGGGCATTTTGATCCAAAATTCAAGTTTTCAATCAAAATTAATAAAATTTTTGCTTGAGTTATAAATCAGATTGGGCTTGAAATATGGATCATTAAGTTAAAATATTCTTCAATTTTTAATATTTTTTTTATTTTTTAACATGTCTATAATGTCTCTTTTTTTATTTTTTTGTCTTAATTAATTAATTTTCTCAATTCTTATCTCATCGTCTATTTATTTTTATCTTTTTTATTTATTTTTTCTCTCTTCACAAATCTCTTTTCTCTTTACTTTCTATCACATCTTTTACATTTTAAAAATTACTCCTGAAAGAAATGTGGAATGTTGAGGGGTTACCCCTTTCTTCATTATATATTAATTAAAATAACACATTTGAAATCTTAATTGATAATACTAAATATTTTAATAATTTTTAAAAATATTTAAAGAATAAAATACATAAATAATTAACACATATTTATATATTGGAGTACTTTTTGATTTGGATTCTCAAACCAACTATTATATAATGTTAATATTATACCAAAAGAATTAGTGGGTTGCAAGTTTAGTAAGCAAAAGTTTATAAAGTTACATTAGAAAAATAGATATTGGTTAGATCGCAAGATCTGTCCTTGGGCCCGTATCCTTTACCAAATCTAATCTAATACCTCCAATTAAATAATGGGGTGATTGGGAAAAGTGGATGTTACATATTATCGAAATTACTATTATTGTTGTTGTTGTTGTTTTTTAAAGGTGTTAGATATTCAAAAAATAGAACTTTTAATTATTGACCAACATAGTTGACAAATGATAAATATATATTTTTTGTCTTTGTGTTACAGAATAAAAAAAAAAAAATGATAATATTTTAAAATAAAAATGTAACGAATGTTACAAATGTTATATTTTTATTGGTGAATTTTCACCACTTTCCGCAATTTTCATTAGTGTCTCCATGTGTAATAACCGACAAACACATGCTTCATTTTCATTGGCCATGTGAGAAATCCCTATTTCACTAGTGTGCTGGTTTTGCTTTACAGTGTAATGCTGGCAAATATCAATTATCTCCCTTTATTTCATATCATTTATTCTCTGAGCTAAATAGTAAAAATATCACTTGTGTCCCTCTATTTTCTTCTATTTTTTACTTTAGCTTAATGTTCATAATACATTATTAGCACGAACTAGGTACACAAAATATTTATGTTTTTAACTAAATATTTTTGTATTATATTATTATTGTATTATTATACTATTTATCTTTTACAATCATTCTTACGAATATACTTTATGATTGCCATAAAATTGTACCATCCATATTTGACTCTAAATAGACAATTCCCCCTCTAGTGGCACTAGAATTGAAAAATAAAGAAAAATTTATAAAGTATGTGTATTTAATAAAAATGTAATATTATAATAAAATTATCATCCACGACATATTCTCATTTATAATAACTACTGAAATTATAAAAGATAATTGTGACCCATAAATTATTAATGAATATAGACAAAGCCACGATTAACCTCAATAAAAAGAAACAATTCAAACATAGTTGACTTCCTTTGCCAAACGTAAAGTATTTGAGCTTATGGTTAATATACCTAAACACATCAAATACGTTGGATGCAAATGAATACTTGTAAGAAAATGTAATGAAAACTATGAAATGATAAGATATAAAGTACAACTCATTACTCGAAGTTTGTTACAGAGACCTAAGAGTAATATCCCATATTATTATTACCATGGCATCATAATTTCTATCCCAAATTCTATATTTTTTCAAAACTTTTGATACTGTGGCTTTATACTCACTATTATAAATTTATGTCTTCTTACCTTTATGCCAAATAATGGCTTCCAAAATGTGATGTTCATGCATTCTTGTTTTCATTCTCTAATCTATTTTAAGTTATTTTAAGTATATTATGATTCTACAAAATTAGTTTAAAGTGCTCTAAATAAGTTAAAAAAAAATATAATTCAAGTGTATAATTTTAAATTCTTGAACATATTTTAATATTTTTATTATAATTTAAGTTATAAACCTCAAATTGAGCTAATTTTTGATGTGTTAGAAAGCTAACAAATATAGCAACTTTTTTTTTTTTTTTTTGCTTAACCATTCCTTAAATTAAATAAGAATAAATAAAAATAAAAAACCCAAGCTCACTTTAAAAACTATATAAACCTCGTTCTTCTTTATTTTCTTCATTTCTCTTTTTTTGTAACCCTAAGCTACAGTTTAATCACCCACAAAACCCCTAATCAAGCTTAATTACTTGTTAATTTTACAATATTTAAGTTCTAAAAGGTTTAAGATATATTTTCCTCCTTAATTCTTTCATTGGTTGTTAATTTTAGTGAAGTTCTAAAAATGAATTTTTGTGAATTTTGTGAATTAAGTTTGATCATGCTCTAAAAATGGATTAGAATACTTTTGTATGATGTGTTTTGAATTATTACAAGAGTAATAAAGCATTGGAAACCTTTGAAACCATTAACTATCATGAAAATTGAAATTTAGAAGTCTAGTAAATAATATTTACGTTTTTGTTCATGTCTTAAATTTTAGAATTTGAATTGAAGCACCATAAAATTATATATAAACTAAAGACACAAAAAAATAAAATATTTAAAAATCAACATGAGATTCTATAAGAAGAATTCCCAGCAAATTTTTAAAGTTAAGCTATTATGCCGGGGCGTGTAAGCTAAATAATAGATAAAGAATGTGTTATAACTTTAGTTGGAGTTACTTGAACATAATCTGTAAAATTTTGTGAAAACTAGATATATAGGGGGTAGCATATCAAAAAATTCAATCCTATAGCTTATTGTGATAATTTCTAGCAAATTTTGGAAGTTGACTTACTTGCAAAACCTTTATGAATTAAAAAGGTTTCCCGTATTTTTGCTATAACTCGAATTAGGCAATTCCGAATCTAGTCCCATAAGGTTCATAAGTTAGTTATCACCTTAGCTTTTCAATGGATCATTCCAAGCTCAAATCGAGCTTATAAGAATTAATGTAGAAATATTTATGTATCAACCATTTCTAACTTTTATATATATTGTTTGTATTCTAGATTCGCAAAGAGAGCATTCTCTACCACCTCCAACATTATAGCGAGTGTGATCCAAAGTTTGCCTCCAATAATAAGTGGATAATTCTGATTTTGAATAATTATATTTGATTTGATTTTTATGAATTAATTTCATTTAGAAACTTATTAGTTTGAGGTAATAACTAATAATTTTATTTTACAATATGTATCTTTTTGATGAAGTTTTATGTAAAAAGCATGTATTTGATTTGATAAATGAATGCCATTATTTTGCCTTAACTGTTTTTTGTTTCGTTATGAGTTTTGAAATTTGATTTATATTGTTTTGTTTTAAACTTCATAACATGATAATTTATGATTTAATTGAGTACTCTTTATACTTTTATATTTTTGAAGTTTGTGATTATAAATTTTGACTTAACTTTTTGTTTTTGATTTTCTTTAGTTGGTAACCATAAGGGGGCAGTACACTGCCCTGATTACACATTCTGATATATGTATATTTTTAAGTATTGGTACAAAGTGAGAAGTAAGGGGTGAAGAAAAATTTAATATCTAACACCCAATATTTGTGTGTGTATGTGTGTGTGTGTGTGTGTGTGTGTTGTTATATTAAAACGTTTTAATATTTTAAAAAGTCTTTAGTTGCTCTATGAAATATTGGTTTTACACATTCATACTCGATATTAAATTTACTAATTAAGTTATATTTTCTGTTTTCAATATTTACTCACTGAATTTTTTCAAAAACTTATCCTTCCATCTTATCCCTCAATTTTATAGAATCTATCTCCTAAGTGAGTACTTATAGAGATTTTGAGAAAAGCACTAGGATACTATTATATACCTGCAACCACCTAAAGGCCTTTATTTTGCATTGGTCTATTCAATTTGTGTATAAGCGCATAACATCTGATGATATATATGTTATATAGTATTTTGTATACTCTTTTGTACATGATGTATATTGTATAGATAGGCATAGAGCCCTTAATATATGTGTGTGTGTGTGTGTGTGTGTGTGTGTGAATTCTATTTATATAATTTGCATGTATTTGAATTTGATGTCTGCATATTCAAGTCTGTAAACAGGTTTTATTTGAGGTTTACAGAGGTGGGATATCCTCACCTTTATACTGGTTACAATTTTAATTTTTTGGAATATGAAACTAAGATTGACTTTGATAAATATATTCTCTCATCATGAATACAATTACATTTCGATTTTTGATAAATTTGGCAATCTAAAAAATACTTGATATATATCTTGTGAACATAATAACTACTTACTTTTATGGGTCACTAAATACTGATATTTATATAAAAATCCCTAAAGGATTTAAAATACTTGGAGCATATAAAGAAAAAGATTATAATTTGTTTTTAATCAAATTACAATGATATTTGTATAGACTAAAATAGTATAGATGCATGTGATACAATTGTTTAAGTGAATATTTAATAAAAAAAATGATGCATTAATAATTCAATATGCCTATGCGTATTCATTAAAAAAAAAACACAATTTGAATTTGATATTGTAGTATTATATGTTGATCACATGGGTATAATTGAAACTCTCAAAAAAAATTTAAAAATTGCAGAATAATTGAAAAAGAAATTTAAAATGAAAGATTTAAAAAAAATAAATTATTTTATCAGCCAATAGATCGAGCACAAATGTAATAAAATGTTCATCCATCAATTTGTTTATGTTGAAAGAATTTTAAAATATTTCAATATTGATAAAACTTATCTATTATGTATTTCTATAATTGTTTGATCTCTTAATCCTAAAAAAAATTCATTTCACCCTAAAAAAAATGATGAAGAGATACTTGATCCAAAAGTACCATATCTCATTATAATTGAGGCTTATTAGATCTAGCACAATGTACCAAATTAAATATAGCTTTTTTTGTGAATTTATTAGCCAGATTTAGTTTCATATCTACTTGTTGACATTGAAATGATATTAAACATATTTTTTGTTATTTTCATAAAATAATGAATTTAAAATTATTTTATTCTAATGAATCAATGCAAAATCCAAAGTTAGTTGGTTACACAAATGTTGTCTGTCTTTCTAATTTTTACAAAGTTTGTTCACTGACAAGAAATATTTTCACTTATAATAATACAATAATCTCATGGAGATTTACAAAATAGACACTTGTTGCTACATGTTCTAATTCCAACAATAATATAAGAAAACAATATTATTTGTATCACTCAAATTAGAAGAGAATATATTAAGAAAGATCAAATTAAATACATATTATCTACATTTTTTAATACTCATGAGCTCCAACAAAACCAATAGATTGATGTTAATCAAATACTCTCCTTTGATAATATTGTCGATCTATTCACTCAAATTTTACTTATATTAATTTTTGAAAAGTTAGTATACAATATTAATATGCATTGATTTCACAAATTAACAAATTAAAATTTGTCAGTTCGAAAGGGTGAATCTTATCAAGAGAAGCATAGTTGGAGAAATGTGCACTGTATCTTTTTTTTTTTCGATCAAATTTTATCCCATTGAGTTATACTAACAAAGTGTTGAATGACGAATTATTATACATGTTTAATATACTTTAAAGTAGTGTAACCCAAAGGAGAGTGTTACAAATATTAGATTTCTATTGGTAGATTTTCACCACCCTTTTTTTTTTTTTATTAGTGTCTCCATGCACAATAATGAGGAAACACATGCTTTAATTTTAATTGGCTATGTAGGTGGCATAGTTTAGCATATATAAATAGGCCTTTGTGTTGAAGAACTCCCTACTTCACTGGTGTGTGTCCGTTTTACTTTAACGCTGCTTAACGGTACAATATTGACAAATATCAATTACCCTCTTTATTTTATATCATTTATTCTCTAAGCTAAGTAGTAAAAATATCATTTGTGTCCCTTTACTTTTTTATTTGCACTTTAACTTAATATTTTGAACAACTCATGATATTTTGATGTGTGTGAAAAGATAAAAATATCTTTAAAGTACAAAATATATTTTATATTTTTTTTGGTTTCTTTATACTTTGTTTCTCCCGGCTTTTACTCTTCCTTTCTCATTTTCTGCTACGGAAATCCAACCCAACAAGACAAACCCGCATCACGAGAAGTCAATCCAAGCCAAGCCCACGAAAATTGTGTTGGCCGAAAATTTGTTGGGACGTAGAAGAGGGAAAGAGAGAGAAATAAATATTTTATTTTTTAATAAATTTAAAATTATGCAATTCCAAATTCTATTCTTAGATTAATTTATGTTTGAACAAGCACCAACGAGGTAGGTGAGAGTTATAAAAATGTAAGTGCGATTTAAAATTTGTGAAAAAAATAATGAGAATAGATTGAAGTTAAACCAAAGCTGAAAACATGAATCATCTCTGTCGGCGTGAAAAAGAAGAACGACTTTTGGACTCTGACTTTGACTCAACAACAATCTTTAAAAGCCGTTCACATTTCGAATAACTCCAATAACTTGACTTTCTCACACCCATTTTCTATTAATTTTAAATATATATATTTATATATATATTTCATTAAATTTAATACACACACTCACCTTTTTTAATTTTCATTTAAAAAAAAAAAAAGAACATGAGCAGTAATATTTTTCAAAATAGATAAAACAATCACTTAAAAGTAATTAATTTAAAACATGTTTTTAACAAAAAATTTTTAAAAAATATCTTGTTTTCAATTTCTAGAAAAAAATTTTAAAGTAATTTCTTTATTAAAAACAAATATTGTAAGAACATGCAACTAATCATCTTTTTTTAATTAATATTTTAAAAGACTAATAAAAATAATAAATTTTTATTTATTAAAACCTTCTCAATTTTATTTTAATACCTAATAAATAATTAAATAAAATTTATTTTCTTTTATAAAGCTCAATTTAATTTCATAGATGCTCTTAACTCACTCCACTCCTATCAAAATCCAATATGAACAAATCTCATATCATTTTCCCATAAAATTTTCTCAATAACTAACACTTGTAAATTTAAACTGATGTTGATGATGAACAGATTTGTGAATGGGAAATAAATGCAAGTCATTCACAATCATATTACAAATATAGAGTTTCATCTTCACAATCAAAATTATATTTTATTGTATGTATTTAATATTTGTGATTAATCAATTTTAATGAATTATTAAAAGATTGACAAATTCAACAAAGTCTTAGACTATTAGAGAAATTTAAAAAATTTAAAAAAAATTGACTGTAATATTTTACTTAATTGATCCAAATTTTATTTAAAATTATAACAATTTTATTGTACGTTAAAAATAAAATTAAAAAGTGTTTGATAATAATAATTTTTAATAAAAATTTATTTATTTAATTCGAAATGAAGCCCAATGTTGTTATGATTTCATCGCAACGTAAAAATAAAGTTACAACTGCATCTAACCATTCACACTGTCTTGGTAAAATAAAAAGATTGATTATTCACAAATCTATTCTAGTATTCCTCAACAAAATCAACTGTTCACTTGACATCCGTTGATTTTATCCTATAATGGTTGTATCTAAAAATCAAAGCATATCAACTCCAAACAAAGCCTTAAAGGGGTGGCAATACCTCGCAATTGTAATGTAAATTAACACCAGTACCTTCCACAAAACAAGTAACCTTGGCTAGTCAAACTACTACACCTTTTCACGTGTGTATGTACAAAGTTACAAGTAAACGTAATTTCTCCAGCAAAAAGAACATAATAAACTACTAGGAATACTGTGATGCTCTCTTCATCGATTACTACAGTGAACTAAGGTGCTTTCTCTTTTTTCTTTTTTTTTTTTCTTTTTCCTTTTCTAATTTTTACACAAAAGAATAAAAAAATAGTGCTATGTCTGTCAACAAAAGTGAGAAAACAATGTGAAATAAATAAATAAAGGCTCAAGAAACATTTGTGTTCACTCACATTCTCTAACGTAAGGGCATGTACTGACTATACTAATTAGTCTTCATACCTGAAGAATGACAGATTCAGGTACATCATGTTCCTTCATGCAGAAATATTCTGTTTTGTCTGTTTTGGCTGATTATTAAACATGGATCGCAACCTGTTTGTTATCTCAGTAAATGATGGTCTGGCTTCAGGATCAGCTGACCAGCAATGTTCCATCAGCTTCCTCCAGTCAGGATCACATCGTTCTGGGATAGGAGGTCGAAGCGTGTTCTTCACAATCCCCCCTTTACACAGATTACAAAACAAATCAGATGCGTTTAAACAAAAAAGAAAAGTAAATGAACATATATTTCACTTGTACTTAGCAACATAGTAGAAGAAAGACCATAGACATGCTAATGGAAAAGCAAAAATCTTAGAAAGTAAAAGCTAAGTGATATGGTGAAGGTAGAAAATGCTCAACTATAAGTAATGGCACCAATGACACTTGTTATAATTGACCAAACATATTTACGGTATATCTTGGAGGAAAGTAGAAGTCTTGCATGGAAAGAACCAAACAAAAAGGAGGAACGAATCAATGAATCTTAACTATTTGACCATTGGAGCAGATACACAGTCCAAAGACAACAGTAAGCACAGTTCTATTAGATTTTTTGTGATATTTAGATCTTGTAGATATCTCAAAGTTACATCAAATTATCTATATCAAGTCACTGTTATCTTTTTCCCTTTTTTAAAAAAATAAAAAAATAAATTTCTTCCCTTAATCTCTGATGAAGAAAAATGCTCATTTGAGAATGGATCTGCTTCAATTTTTTGGTGCAATTAAAGGGCAAAAGGATTTATACAAGTGATTGATATCAAGACAATGGATAAGAAGCTTGAGATTATGAGGTTCGTTTCATCATGAAGTAGTCATGAGAATATGTCTAAAACAGGAAGAACATAAAAGGCAAAGAAAAGTGAGAGATCTGCAGATTTACATGATTGCTTTGAGGCATTTTGTTCCTGAGGAAATTTCAACAAAAAAGAAAATTATACAAGTTCAAACAAAAACAGATTTATAAAGATTAGAAGATTTTGTTAATAATGGTCCTCTCAAAATAAGAAATGCAAATTATTTGTCAATAACCTTATCCTGCATGTACAGTGTGTTAAAGAGAACAAATTGGGAGTGTTCCTCAAGAAAGTTCCCCAGACCCTAATGTGCTGCATATACCTCCTAAAAACTTGTAGCAGTTGCAAGATTAATGAAGTTCATGCTACCTGTATATGGAACCAACATATTGAAGAGAAATTGAATCACATGGGAAATCGGGGCACCATATCCGTGTGACTTCCATTTTACCAACAGTTAACATAAGATCAATGTCAAACTTACCAATGATGGCACCACAATGCATATTTGCATAAGGTTCCTCCCCAGTCAAGATTTCCCACATTGAAATGCCAAACGAGAATACATCAACCTGTCAAATTGGAGACAGTATAATTGACTGCCTATACCATTAGATTAACTTATTTCTCCATAGCACTATGACGTTATTTAGGCTTAACTAACCTTTTCAGAAACCCTACTATTACTTCCATTCAACAGTTCTGGTGCTATCCATGGGAGTGTTCCTCTCACACCACCTGATACCAGTGTATTGCGCTTGATTCTTGACAATCCAAAATCTCCAACCTGCAGAAAACAGCACCCAGTAGTGATGCTAGAAAATAAGAATCCAAGCAAAGAAAATTAAAAACCAATGTGGCACCGCACAGTAGCTTCCCTGCACACTGTTCCTTGGAACTTAGTAGCAATCAGGGTACAACTTCTCACTGATTATTGGACCAATGGTTTTTAGGGAATTTTATGGCTAAATATGTCACCAAAAAGCCTCTCAGAATGGAAAACTCTCTCTGTCTTTGAAGGTTTATTATTTTGCAGTTTAAGTTTTCATAGACTTCAGCATCTTGCATGAAATTAGAGGACAATTAATTTGAAATCTTTACCTTGCATATGGGTCGCTGTGAGTCCCTTAGATTGACTAGCAAATTGTCACATTTTAGATCAAAATGTACAATGTTTTTTGAGTGCAGGTATTCCATACCAAAAGCTGCATCCATGGCAATTATAAGCTTTTTACGACGATCAAGTGATCTGCATAAACATTCCCAAATCCAGTAAAAGCATTAATAACCAATGGAAGCAAATATATAACTAAGAAATGGAAGCTAAATTACCTATCCTTCTTGAGTAGGAAATGCTTAAGTGATCCATTAACCATAAATTCAGTTACGGTGGCCAAGGTTCCTCCAGCTCCATCTGGTACTACTCCATAGAAGGCAACAACATTTGGATGATGAAGATTTGAGAGAATCTGAGCCTCTCTCCAGAAGTCTTTGATCTGTAAAGCAAAAGAATTACCTAAGCATCACATGCTGACAGTAATAACTAATTCGAATAAAGAAATTTAAATTAACATAGAAAGAAGAACACCCCTTTACTCTCAGTTTTCCAATTGACAACGAAAAATACCTTAGTTAATCCAGAGTACCCACTAATTCAATATCTCCATTGAATTTCTATGTGTTCATTTTAACACCTGTTCTTTGTTACTCTCGAATCAAAGTCAGATTTTCAATCATTCTTTTTTTTCCCCCTTTCATATACTCTGATCTTAGGCAATGTTGTCTTGCCATCCTTTTCACTCGCCGTCAGTGTTACTAGAACTTGTCCTACTAAAATACTGGGGAAAGATGGGAGCTACATCACTACATCTGTTAATTTGTTAAACATGTGTCGGTCAATGTTTCTTGCAGCCACACCTGTAAACAAAAGCCTTCCTATGATAGCAGTAACAAATTAACAATTTTGGAAAGCGGGAAGAGGCACGATGTTAGCAGAGTCAATTCTTTGTCAGTCAAACATTAAAGACGGTTTTAAGTTTAATAAATTCATGTTATTTGAAGCTTCAACTGAAAAATAGACCAAGAAGTATCTTGGAACCCACCAAACGTTCTTGCCCCAATGATCGCTCAGAAAAGCAGCTCTTTTTAATTCTCTTTATAGCAACATCTGTTCCTCGCCATTTTCCATGATAGACAGTTCCATACGTACCAGATCCTAACTCTTGTAGTTCTTCAAGATCAATATTCTTTATAATCTGCATCAGCATTGAAAAGTGAGCCTCACAAACAAATTAAGAATTAAGGTAAATTATTTCCAGCAAGCAGGTAATTGAACTGCAAAAACACCATGACATTTCAACCCTTGTTTATAACAAACAACAAACTTTATATGCTAGTACAAACATTACTAAAGCAAATGAACAAGTCCTATCTTCTTAGGTATAGTTAGGCCTGCCCCATGAACATGAAGATATGAAGATCGACCGCTCACACTCCTAATATGGACTGAACTTTACATACACATCAAGATAAGTTGGATTCACAACTTCCCAAAATTGTTATTGCCTAATAAGAGGTGAGCTTGGTATTTGTGCAGAAAATAGGCCACTTGGAAGTTTACAGTTATCAAAATTATGACCCTTAAAACTTGTTCAATTCAAGTGATTAAAGGGATAAGGAATCCAGGCGACTGTTTATTTACTGGTTGTGACTGTAGCTAGTTACAAGGCATGTGAGAGGCTGACTGGTTTGAATCACTGCAGATGTGTAATTATACAGGTGTTTCTTATAATTATATTCAAAGAAAAAATCATCTGCTCAAATTTCAGTCTCCAAAAAGAAAAATGGTTCATGTTCTTCAATTAGACACAGAATTTTCTCCAAAACAAACATCATCCACAAGTATGCAGTAAAAGGTCATGTCAGACAGTTCAAGTTGGCACACATCTAATCTCCAAAGCATAATGATTACTATATTTCTCTTTAAAAGCAGATTTAAAAAAGAAGAATTAGATCAAACCCAAGAGTGAATTGGTCAAAATCACAGTATAAAACCTGTAAGCCATAGATTCTGGCTTCCATTTCAGCTATCACTGCATCGCTAAACAATTCATCCTTGTCTCGGTCATCAGCTTTAGAATCCTGTCAAAACAAGTAGCAACTCAAAACTACAATCAGATGCAAAATTTATAAAACCAAAGACTAGTAATTAGATTTGACCAATCTAACCTCAGACTCAGATACTGGAATAATACTTTCGCACTCTGTTGCATTTGAGGATATGATATCGCTGTTGGTTGCATCCATAATATGTGGGACAACTACTGGAGAAGATTGATGCATGGATGGCATGCTATCAGCCAAACCTCCCATAACATCCACCGACTGTAGTTGATTTTGGTCCTTATTTTTAGTTGTTGATGGGTTTGTGTGGATGAAAGTGACATCTTCTATGTTTGACTCCTGAGAAATAGATCCTCCAAAACCCAACTTCTCAGCCTTTTGATAGGAGTAATTTACAAAATCACCGTCAAGGGAAGAATCCTCTCTCTTTAAAGCAACTTCTGAGGTTGGCTTCTGCAACATGGTATGACGATTACCTTTTGGCAAGTGTGTGCTTGGGCTAGCATCATTTTGAACTGGAGAAGAGGACAAATCTGCAGAGCTCATTAGTTTGGATTCCATAAGATTTGCACTATTTTGATTTACAGCTGGTTGCATCAGCACTGGTTCTTTGGAAACTAAACCCTTGGATGACCCAGACATAAGATCAGCCAGAGAATTTTCATCATGATAGCCCTGTCCGGTATGTAGACATAAACCTGCAACTTCAGAGTTCTTGGTCACAGAGACATTGCTTCCTTGCCCACCTACCATTTTGCCACTTGAATCACAATGCTGATTATACACAGTTTGATTCAAGACAAGGCAATCAGATGAGGTTTTATCTACCTCGTAGCTTTTTGGCTGCTCCATCGGAATGGTTACACAATGTCTGGGACAAATGACCTTGGATACAGGAAGCATATCCACCAAGAATTGCATATCTTGTGCAAAAGTATCATCACCAGATGTAGAGTTTTGGCTGCAACTGACATTAGGTAAATTCTTCTCACATTCCATATTGGTTGCAGTTGATCTTTCCTCATAAAAGTATCCACCTTCATGAAAAAAGAGATCTCTTTCATCAATCCCATTCTTTGTTTCTGAAATTGAAGAATTTCTATCGCAATGGATCTGTTTTGTGAAATTAGACTTGTTCACATCGTTATTAGTTGTGTGGGACCTGTCAATGATGTTACGGCCAATGTTACCAAGAGGTTCATTACTGCATGTTGATTCTGAACATGGAGAACAATGCAGCATATGTCTTTGTGATCTATTGGTATCAACATCCAGTAAATTATCTGGTAGTCTTGGAACCAAAAGTTCAACGTTCTCAAGCAGATGCATTGGCAGTTCTGATGAGGCATCTGAAATGGGCAGTGAGGGCAATTGTGTCTTTGCAAAGTTCAAGGGGGATAATGGGTTCATTCCTTCTGGTGAACAGTAAGCTGAGCTCCCTCCATAATCCTGCAGTTTTGAATCTGAAAATGCATGTGACATGCCTTGCAAATGATCAGTGGAGTCAATAGATCCAGAAAACAAACCCATAGAATCTTTTGGGCGTGAGAGATGCTTTTCTGACTGGAATGTCCTTTCCATATGCATAGGCCTCTCACAGGAGAAACCATCAAAATCACAACCATTATGATCCAAAGCTGAAATATTTACGTCTTCAGTAGAATTGTGGTTGAGAAATTGTACACAGTGCGCTTGGTCTGTTTGTTTGGCATCAATCTGTTTGCAAGGGTGGAGATAATTTGTCAAAGCTGCTGGCCCCTGAGGAGGATATTTGGAATCAACCGTGATGATATTGGTGTCCTCGGGTGGTAGTTGGGCAGTTACAATGGAACTGCAGCTCTCCATGCTGGAATCATTGCCAAGCAATTGCAAAGGAACACCCTTGGGATCTCCACGATGGAAAGGAATTGGAGAAACAGGAGGAGCTTGATTAGGAGATCTGGTTGTATTACTGGATTCATTAGCAACCTGAGTAGGATGCAAGGAATTAAAGCCACCCTTAATCTCCAAAGGAAACAGGGAAATTGGGGCATGTTTCCGAAAACTTGGATTGCAATCCAATATAGCTCCTGTCTGACTTGTTTCATTTCCCAAACTTTGCCCACCAGTGTTTTTCATAGGAAAGGGTTCCAGTATGCCATTCACAGCAATGACATATTCATAATCAGGACTGTTCTGCTGAATAGTGCTTGCCTCAAAGGAAGTTGTTTTCTCAGTTTCACTCAAGGGAACCAAAAATAGCCTAAGTCTTTGAGAACCCTCGAGTCTCTCAAGTCCATGATATTCTTCTATCATATTTTGAAGGTCCTCATCTGAAGATACAGAAATAAGGGCATCCAAATCCTCACCTGGAAGCTGGTATTTGATCGAGTGAGGTTGGTTGCAGATATATGAAGTTTTCTTCAGAAGTTCTTGCCAAGAAATATTCATCCTAAGGCAAATAATCCGTGTTTCTCCCCCAACATATCGGAGTTTTCCATCACTAGGCCTAGGCAATATTTTTCCACCAAAGCTGCAGAGAATTTTCATCTTCCTAGATCGAGATCTGTCTAAATTTTCAGGCCTATTTAAGTTTTTTCCTCGAAAAGACTCTAAAACATTTGTGGGCAGAGCAGTTGTTACCAAACCAGCCACTCTATCACCATTCAATTCACCAAAAGCTCTTCTGGCACTGTGTGTACTACCACAATCTTCCTTGTGATGTCTACTTACTCTATCACCATAAGCACGATTTTCAATCTCCTTACCAGACCCTTTCGCAGATGCAGAATCGGAAATATCAGAAGCACTCTCAGAATCCATTCTCTTTAACCCAAGAATACGAGCAAGATCCTCGTATCTCAGCTGGTGATTCTGATAATAATTTTGTGTAACTGTCATCTCATTATCCTGAACTGTATTGGTCACAATAGGAATTCCTCTTGTTGTAACACAATCCTGCAGGAACTCCATGGAAAATTCCTCGCCTGTCTGCACACATACATTTTTATGTTCACTATTTCCAGTATTTGGTACTATATAAGTCGATTCTTGCAAGATCCATTGACCAGATGGCTCACCGATCATGGTGGCATCAGATATCCTGGGCCTATTCAGCTGCATGACAGCACTTGACTACCTTGGCTACTTTAGCCGCTGCTATTATCATCTCCAACACTAGACTCAATAACACAAAAGCAAATGGTTCTCATAACAGATGAGTATCCCACCAAGTCTAAGACCAAAGACGCCAAATTTGCAACTATGAACATAACAAGCACTTAGTTCCCTATATCTATATGATCAAAACCAATGTCACCAAAGTTTTGACACGATCTCAATCAGTTCTAACAAATCTATACAAAAGCAATTTTTTTCTCTATCTAATTCAATAAAAAAAAATACACTGAATTGCACACGATTATCGCACAAACAATCATTTCCAAGTCTCATCTTGCAAAAACTACAGCCGGAACCAATGATTACAATTTACTAGATCCGAATTCCAACTGTATCAAGATCAATCAAGTAAACCAATCAAATACCGCATGATCTTCAATCAACATTTTGTATAGCAAACCTGAACAAATAAAAAAAAAATAACGACGAAATAAACAAACAGGGCACAACGTCAATGCAAAACGTAAATAAATAAAATCAACAGGTTGAATTGCATGTTAAAACTAGATCGCGTACCTAATTGCTGGATTTTTCTCGGTGTACGTCTCTCTCTGCTTAAGCTACTGAGTTAGCAACAGATGTGAATGGTATTGAATTATATGATTTTTCAAAAACGATCAACAGAAAAGAAAAAAGAAAAAAAAAAAAAAGGAGTTATTTGGGTCTGGTGAGAAATTGAAACTGGTGAAATGAAAAAGATGGAGAAGAGAAAGCGAGGCTTTTGCTTGCAGCAGCTTCAATTTCCGGCGTGAGAGAGCGACATCGCCGAACATCTAGCGGCACTACGCACAAAAGAGGTAAATCATAATTAAAATTTCCCCTTTTAATCGTAACCATACTGTAATTTTAAATTCATTGCTCTTTACCTTTTTACCCTCTCATCCTTACGTGGTCTTGACTACGTGACAAAATTTTTTTTTTTTTTTTTAGTAGGAACCCATAACTTAAAGTAAAATGAAAATTTCACGAATTTTATAATTATATATATTTATATATAATTTTTTTAATAAAAGATAGAAACACATGAATACTTCTAATTGTAAAATCACTCTTGATTTTTATTTTTATTTTTATTATTATAGATATTATTGAAATTTTCAGTTCATGAGTAGGTTGGTCTGTGGCATAGGGCGGTGGTGGTTTTAACGCGGGTCATATTTAGTGATTGAAAATAAATAAATAAAAAGAAAAACAGATTTTTCTTTCTCTGGCATATGGCGTGGCTACTAACGAATGGACGGCCATGATTGCCATAATAGAATCCCACATGTCGCCACCATGGACCTCCCTCGAGTAAAAAGATTATGAAACGTGGGTGCCACACAAGCACGCGTCCTTTTTCGAGTTGTGACTAAAATTTCGTGCCATCATATTCACTGGCATCCACCCCACGAATCAATAAATAATTTAGGTGGGTGTAATTTTGGAAGTGTCAAAAACCTAGAATAACGCTCATCAATTTTTGAAAAGAAAAGAGGATTCAAATCACAGTCGCCAATTTTTTACTACTCAATTTTAATAAGATTATTTGAGTATAATCTTTTAACAAATTTGAGATAAATTTAAATAAAAAAAATAAAAATTTATTATAAATTTATATGTAAATAAATATTTTTAATTGTATTTATTCGATTAAAATTTATTTTATAAATATTTTATAAAAAATAAACAAATAAAAATATATTTATATTTTAATTTATTTATTTATAATTAAAATAATATAGAATAAAAATAAATATTTTTTATAAAATTTATTATAAAATAAAATTATTACAAATATTTAAAAATATATATATTATAAGGCCCCATTTACTTGTTAGAAGAAGTCGGTAAACCACAACAAATCAATCATGTATTTTAAGATTAAACAATACTAAACCTAGTGAAAGGACCAAATTTTATATTGGGGAAAGGTTAAAAATATAAAATATAAAACATAAAGGGGTCAAAATAATATCTAATTTTATTAGATGTTATATATAGGCTTGCTTGCAGAGGTCAAGCTACTGTAGGTCCTAGTGTAGCTCCACCACTACTTGTGGCCACTCGGTCAATGACAGAATAGTTCGAACAACTGTCTCAATTTTGAGTGCATGTGATGTGACTTGTAATTTCCCTTCTGACATATCGTGGGATACAACTTGTTGCAAGTAACATTGAATATTTAGCGACTCAACAAAAGGGCCGGTTGAATGTGTAATTTTCCTTCCAATAGTATATATTGTGGGTTATAACTTGTTGGTAGTGAACACAAAATATCTGGGTAGTGCACCCAGTACAAAGGTTTACTCCTAATCAATTTCACACAAAATGTGACTATTAAAAATATATATATATATATTATAACAATAAATTAGCTATATAAATTATAAATATGAGTTAGTGGAATAGCCAATAAATAATGTGTGGGGTAAATTGGATTCAAATCCGATCAAAAAGTATGAGGAGCTATGTCAAAATTGAATACATTAGGGTTGTAGAATCCTGATTAAAATATTAGTATTCCAAAAAATAAAATAAGATAATATTAGCCGAGTAATAATTTTGTTGTGAATCATATTAGTCCCTTGTATATGGTCATATTTTCTATAATATATGTGATTGAGCAATTTGTAATTTATTTCTATGATTGTGCTAACGGAAGAGATTAGCTGTGGGTATTGAGTTGTACGCCAGAGTCGCAGAAAATATTCCCTGTCTGTCTCCACGAGGAGTGGACTCTTTGCAATTATGTTCTTGTTATTTTATTATTTTACTTTATTTTTTAATCAATTAAATAAGAATAAATATATCCCAAAAGCACATCACATACAAACAGTTTTGTTTATTAACTAATGGAATTTTTAGAGTATCTCCATTGTCCGGTAAAACACGATCTTGTTAATATTGGTATAAATGATCTTCCCCTCTCGTGTTCGGCTATAGTGAAACTCCTGGTTCTAGGCCCACTTGGCGTTCCAACCCAAAGTGTGAAACCAAAATTAATTAGGAAGAAGAATATGTGCTTGCTTTCCTTGGCATAATCGCATTCCAAAAAATTCAAGCATAAAGGTGCCATATAATTAGGATGGCCGCGGGCCTATTATTGTATTTTCCATATTTAAGTTTTTAAATTGCAAATAGTATAATGCAGTCACAAATTTTAAAACAATGAAATAAACAAATAAATAAGACAAGTGCCAATAAAATAATTATGTCATTAATTTTTAAAAATAAAAAATTAACTAAAAATATGTGTCACAATATAACACTAAAAATCTGTATCGTTTTGATAAATTTTATATTTTAAATATTATTTAAAAAGACTAATTTATTAAAGATACAAATTTAAATACAAATTTTATTTATATAAATTAGTGTGATAAATTAATAATATTATGTGATTTTTACATAAATTATTTACTATGTAGTCTCAAGTCTCAACAATTTCAACACATATTGGGGTAATTAATTGTCAATATATATATATATATATATATTAAGTAACAAAATTTATCAATTTGCATTGAATTGCATTTATTATAACCTACTTAAAGAAAATAAAATGAAACACATTATTGATTAATCACACATGTAAAGGGGTACAAAAATTAGTTTTAATTTTTACATTAGAAAGAATATTTTTCATGTTTTACTTGGAGATTTGTGAAAATAACACATTAAAAAAAAAAAAAAAACAATTTGTAAAAAGGCACATCTGTCTCTCCTATATAGTACTTCCTTTTCAATTGATTGTCATCCGACCGTTATATACAAGTAGTGTTAAAGGACTAAAATAAATCCATCACAACATAAATAATGACTAACACAAATCAAAGTTGGAAGATAACCAAGATAAAAAAAATAAAAAAAAAAGAGGCCGAAGCTTAATGTCTGAATTGCCACAACAGAAATCCTTGCGATCTAATCAAGCAAGTCCAGACTACAATATTTAAAAAAGCCCACTTTTTGTTAAACGACTTAGAAGATGCATCCTATCCAGAATTTCCATTTCTGAATTTGATCTTTCGTCGTCGTATTTCCAGTTCAAGCATTGCAAGGGCCGATTCCTTAGAGGTGTACAATTTTTGATAAGGTCCTAATCAAAGCTTAAACTACAATTGCAAAGTGAATAAATAAAGTGAGAATGAATCACAATAGTTTGGATAAAATATGTCTGTTTTATCGATGCTTCCGACACAGTTTAAATAAACAATCACTGATTGTTTTTTATTAACGTACGACCAGAACTACTTAAAATAATGACTTAACAATTGCAAAGCAAAATAATAACCACAAATGCTAAATGAATGCTTGATCTATTCCATGCATGCACGTGCACGTTAGCCAATAGATTTAAGCCAAGTCACCAAAATTCTTAGTTTCCTTCCACGCATGCGTGCGCCTACCCTTTCTTTCTCTTACCCCACGTACCTACGATTCTTCATAGGAGCACGTTTGGATCGTCGTGGTTTATTAATACCCCTCTCCTTCACTGGATCCCTGCCCCAAAAGTCCAGGCTCCGGAACCTGTCCCGCGGCTTAACATCATTTTCCCACGTAGCATCCTCGGCAAGAAGCCTACGTTATTTAACTATACTCTCCTTAACAAATCTCAACCCCTTCTTGACCTAATGAATTTTCATGATGGCTTCCGGCTCCATAATAATTTCACTTGCATCAATAATAGGAGGCAAGTCAGTATGGTTGCGCATGACTCTTCAGAATGGCAATTTTGGTCGTAAATTTATTAGTATATGATTTTGTGGCACAGATTTGGTATATCTTTTACTAGATTTGAGATGAATTTAAAAAAAAAACAAAACTCGTAATGAATTTGGGATAGATACAAATTTTGGTAAATATTTGCGAATATTTTATTTTTATTTTTTACAAATATTTACAAATATTTATTTATTTATTTTTTAAACTCTAAAACAGCATTATTCTTAGTATACCCTAAATTGGCTAATATCACACCAAACACACAAACACCACTTTTAATGCCCCCAAATCCACAAAACACAAAAGATTAAGAAAGATTTAATGCTTATTAAAACTCAGAAACAAAATAACTAATCAAATATATCTAATTATGATTACCATAGGTTTTTAAAATAAATTTTGTAATCAAACAATGTAATAAATAAAAAATTTTGAAAGTCCTAAAGTCTAGAAAATTAAATGATAGTAGAAACTCAGCCCAATTTATTCACTACATACATAATATTTCAATTATCTACAATCACAATAAACTATATAAATTTTAAACTCAATAAGTATATTAATTTTTGTAAACACAAAATACACATAATATATATATATATATATAATATGTGTATGTTATAATACGAGTTAAAAAAATATAATCATTTTCAAATATTTCATAGTACTTGAATACAGTAGAATTTTTTTCAAAATTTATTAAAAATATATCCATTCAATTACCATTTAGTAATACTTTACATATCATTTAACAATAATTAAGCCAATATCATTTATTGATGACATATCAATCGTGGGACAAGTGTAAGTAAGGTATATAATTTTTAAAAATAATAAACATTTATAATTATAGGTAAGAGTTGTACTCTCACTCTAATCAACAATAAATTTTTTCACGTGCACAAATATTTCTTTACACAAATATGAAAATTACTATATCTAAGGATACCCTCAAAAATCTCTTTCATATCATATGAAATACTGAACAATAACAATAATAACAAACTTGAAGGAATGACCACAATCATAAAAACTTCTTATATACTTATCTTTGCTTATTAAATAAGTATGAAGTTTAATTTTCTAGTGAAATATAAATCTTAACTTTCATGAACATTTTTATTACAAAATTACTTTCTTATTATTTAAAACACAATATGCATATTAATGTTTAAATGTCAATACATGTGATATAAAAATAATCACTATAACACAATCATGGACAATTACAATTATAATAACATATATATATTTATAAACAATCACATAAATATATAATAATGTCAAAACAAATATTTTCATAATAATTTATAATTAAAAAATATTCTTAAAAACAGATTAAAATATACACATAAATTTATTGTAATTATTTTTTAAAAAATTTAATATATTTACTTCTTGATGATCATAACAAATGATAACTTAAACATTTTAACTTATAATCAAAACTTAGCATTTATAAGAGTTGTATACACTACCACAAAGTACAATATACTAAATAGGCTTTAATAGTATAATTCATGTCACCCAATCTATTTCACGACTCATTATTTCTAAATTTACTAAAACTATCTTATGTTGTTTAAGAATTTGTCTTATAATTTAAAAAATAGTATTTTCTAATGAAGTTATAACATAATATTTAAGAAACATAATATAAGATTATATAAAAATATCAGTCTCCAAACTCTCATAAAACTAAGTTTTTTACATTCCAAATATGATTAGTTTTCTTAACATTATTAGGAAATATCTAAGTAACACTAACTTTGATTTTTAAAAATTATAATACATTTTCAAATATTTTAAAATTTTGTAGAGATAATAAATATATAAAAACATTAAAACACTAAAATTTTTGAACTTAAATTCATTCTTTATCTATTTTAGATCATTTTTTTTTAAAAAACTTTAAATTTTGTTAAACAAAAATAAGTAGTGAGTTATGTTAATTTAAATTTTTATAATAATTTAAAAACAAATCATTGACTCTAGAATTTTAGTATTATATAATAAATATAATTAAAAATTAGTATAAAAAATTTCATAATTTTTCAATACAATTTAGTTAATCAAAACAAATTTGTTATTAAACTATTCTATAAAAATGAGTAATTTTCTACATCTTAGGATTTAATTCAAAAAATTATTAAAAATTAAAAATATAATTTTTTTTTATCGAACAAAATTCATAATAACTCTAAAAATGTCTTGTTTATTCACACAAATTAGTTTTAGCAAATTTGTAATATATAATTTAATAAAATTCATGAATTAAACCATTGTCATATATCATCTATGTGAAATTTTATTTTATTTTTTCTATTATCACTCCACAAATAATAATCCTTAATTCTTAACTATAAAAAATTATAAACGTTAAGCATTACAATCTAATTATAAGTTCTAATCAACATATTCTGTAAAATTTAAATAAGAAAATTACTTATTAAACTAATAATAATTAACAATTTAAAATTAAATATAAAATAAAAAAAGCAAACTTACTATTTATTATCTTTTTTTTTTCCTTTTTCTTTGTCTCTTGTTCTTATCTTTTTTTTTACCAAATTCGTCAAATCCCTGTACACAAATTAATTATTCTATTTATACTAGCATAAAATTTTAATTCATTCCTTAGCTTGCCCCTTTTTTATTTTATTTTATTCCAAAATCATAAATTATTCTTAAAACATCTAATTATTTCCTATATTATACATATATCTCTTGTAAAGCTTAACTCATTATCTCCCTTTTTATAAAATTAGTAGCCATTGCTACCATTGGTTGCCTCCACCTTCGAGATGGAATGATGCTAAGAAAACTTTTTGTGCTTCCGTATTGCTTTGATACTCAAAGAATTGATCAACTTGCTTTATCCATTTAGTAGGGTCGTCGCGGAAATACTTTGAGAACTCGAGCTTAGCCATTTTCTATAATAAAAATCTACCGACCTCCATCAATGTCTTCTCTGTTCTCCTCTTTGTTGATGCGAGAATGACCATCTCGGTCATTAATGGTGTTATTTGACCCTTCTTTGTTTGAAAGCAAAACCTCGGATAATCGAATGATAGTCTCCTCCAACTGGTGTAGCTTGTAAGCAGCACCATGTTTCATTTGATTCATGCCATCTTGGAGTCTTTCGAGCTGCATTTCTAAGCACTCAATCCTCCCTTTGTTGGATGCCATTGCAATCTGGCTCTAATACCACCGATAAGGTCTCAATCAAAGCTTAACTACAATTGCAAAGTAAATAAAATTCTCTTTGGGGGGAGAAAGCACCGTAATAGTTTTGATAAAATATGCCTATTTTAGTAATGCTTCTGACATAGCTTAAATAAACAATGGCAAACAGTTATTTTGCCTAAACAAATGAACAACTTACAATAAGGACTCAACAACTGTCAGCAAAACACTAGCCCACAAATGCTAAATAAACACTTGAATATTCCTAAGCATGCATGTGCATGTCAGCCAACAGAGTTAGGCCAAGTCACCAAATTCTTAGCTGCTCTCCGTGCATACACCTACACTTCCTTTCTCTCACCCCACGTACCTATGATTCTTCGTAAGAGTACGTTGCAATCGTCTTGGTTTATCAATTTTTAATTTGCATGATTTGCGACAAGCAACAAGTCCACAAGATGCTTCATTGAAGTCCATTAATTTCAATCACACGTTTGGCTATTGTTGGCTGCTTGAATCCCTTGACTTAGATGAATATGTGAGTTAAATTTATTTATTTTTATTTTTTGAAACTTAGTGATCAAAATTATGAATTTAGGAAAAAGGGTAAGCGAGTAAAAGAATGTGGAGATTTCCTAGTTCTATAAAAGCTACGAGGCACGGTTTGGTTACCCCACGAGGAAAGCGGCTAGAGGAAAGGGCCATGGTAATTTGATATTTCCATGGCTGTATAAAAAGAAGGATAGCCCCCTTTTCTTAAATCTATATCTTAATTTTCTTAGTTGTCTTCTAGTTTTGATCTGGGTCTCGCTCATCATTTTTTATTTTATTGGAGTTATTTTGGTCATTTAATATTTTAAGACGATCTAATAACAATTAGATGAGACGAAATCATTGTGGAGGGAGATAAACGTAACTTTACACAAAATTTTTTTATCTGTACGTTATTTTCACCAATTTTGAGGGTGAGAGATCTGTTAAAATACTAATATTTAAAATAACATCATATAAAATATACACGTATACAAATTAAAAAAAAAAAAGAAAAAAAGAAAAGGGCAAAGCATCACAAGGCCCCTCACCCACTCCGACGGGCGTGCCTTAGCTCTAGAGTATTCAGATTCCGCGAACACGAAATTTCCCTTATTTTACGCCACTTCTGGGAATCCGAACAAATTACTTCAGCCCACAAAGTAAAACAACTCGACAACAATAACAGCATACACTTTCGGGAATCTGTAAATAAGGTATGGTGGATCTGCATCAGAAACAGCCAGGACACCTAGAGCAAGAGTTCTCGCCTGAATCGGGGGCGGCGCAGATGGCGGAGCCGCTGGAGAAGTTACGGAGGAGCTCTTCTTCTTCCTCCAGTTTCAGTGAAGTTTCTGTGAAACTTGACCGTGAAATTGACGTCGGAAGTAGCAGTGAAGCTAAAGAAGTGGATAGTAGAGAGACGAGTGCTAGTCTCCGTGCCGTAAATAATGGAAATGATGAGTCCTCTGGTTTGTTGATTTCCTTTTTTTTTTTTTTTTCTTTTACTGATTGAGTTTGTCTTCCGTTGCGGACCAAGCGCAGACCTTTACATAACTTGTTTAACTGTCAAAACAGAACCTGATGATTGATTTTATTTTATTTTTAGTTTATTTTACTATGCATGATATTTGATCTTTCTGTTATTTTAAATTTATGATTTGCTAGTCAAATCTTGCACTTTACATGGACCGAAAGTTGTAAGAATCGTAAGATTGAATCATAGGCGAGCGGATTGAGAATTTGATGGAATCATAGGCGAGCGGACTGAGAAGTTGATGCTTATTTTTAGGTTTACATATATTATATTATATTATAGTATATTTTATTTTTGTCTAGGAACTTCGGGCAGTAGTTTTCCTCAGACAAACACTTCTACGGTGGAGGTGTCAAGAAGCAAAAAATTGGAAGCAACCTCAAGTCAGCTGAGATTGGAGAGAGCAAAAACTGAGAGTCACAGACCGCGTACCATACTTGCGGAGCAGGCTGCTCAAATGTATGACAAAAATATTTCTGTTCAGCAGAAGGTATGATTGATCAAGCTTCTATGTTGAGATGAGCCTTGGCTGTTTGTAAAACCTTTCCTTACTACATTGTTGTTTATGTTTTTGCTAACAGAAACCTTTCTTAGGCTTGTTCGACTTCATAGGTTACTGGATTAGTGTAAAGAACATTGAAGATAATTAATCGTCCTCCTATTTGAATTATGAAATGTGAAGCCCTGTTGGGCATTGCCCATAATGTAACATGTCTCCTTATGATGACTACTGTTATTATTGATATTATTGTTATTGTTATTGTAATTGTCACAGTCAGTCTTCATAGTGTTACCATTTAGCCTTTTCTGACTTATTTGGCTGGGAATTTTTTCTAACATATAAAACTGTGCAGATTAAATTGCTGAACAGAATAGCTACTGTGAAAGATGATGGAACTGTAGAATTTGAAGTTCCTGGAGATATTGAACCCCATGATCTTGGTGCTGCATCTGAACACATACATAATGAAATTGTTCATGATGAGCCCCTTGATGCTGCAGATCTTCAATACATACCGCCATTGCAAATAGTAATGCTTATTGTTGGCACACGTGGTGATGTGCAACCTTTTATTGCAATTGGCAAACGTCTGCAGGTTAGACAGACATCATGACATTAATTTTTATTTTTTTCATTTTCCTGATTGGGTTCTATTTGTGGTATTTTTCCATCTCATGATTATAATTCTACACAATATTTTTGTAATAACTCTATAGAACATAGAACACCTTGGATTAGCGTTATGTTTTGGAAAAGCATTTGCAGTATGAATGCAAAAGACTTTCCATTGTTTATGACAAGTGCATTTGTTTTTATAATCTCTTAATATGGTGGTTTTTTTTTTTTTCTTTTATGAACTTGTGGATAGATATGGATTTGTGCTTATTTCTTGTCAATTGAGAGAAGAAAGCATGAAAAAGGAAAATGATTTTTTATTTTTCATTCCAGCAGTTGAGGATGTTATTATGTGTGGGTATGAATATCATTTACAACTAATTAGAACGTGTTGATGCAGGACTATGGTCATCGTGTTAGATTAGCTACTCATTCAAATTTCAAAGATTTTGTCCTGACTGCTGGTTTGGAGTTCTATCCTTTAGGTGGAGATCCGAAAGTTCTTGCTGGATGTATGTGCCTAATTGCACCATCTACATTTATATTTGGAGTCCCATGTATATTTTTCTTTTTCTTTTGGGTTCTGTTGTCTTTGCTGGTTCTATCTCTTATTCATGGTCAAATGCATTTTCCGCAAACTCAGAGCACTTGAGACATAATTTGTCATATCACACATTGCTAATGAAGGGAAGCATGGAATAGGTTATGCGCCTTGGGTTTCTCCAAATTGAGTAGACATGTTTGCGTTGCAAAGCCCAAGAACAAAACATTGATAGGCTACTTGCCCAAAATGAGCAATATCTACTTGGTTGTTGGTTCTAATCGTTTTACATAATTGCTTTAGTTGGGTTTTTCAGCACATCTTGGCCTGTCAACCCCTCACGATTTCTAGCCTTATTATTGTTTCTCTCTGGTCACAGAAAAATAGTTAGTTTGACTTTGCTCCATGTCAAGTCATAGATTCCAAGTTGTTTGTTGCTTTGCATGCTCAAAAGAATTTTGTGTTTCTAGATTTTCACCTTGCATTGTTGATTCAAATTCTATTTCTTGTTTTCATTTATGAAACTTATACTCTGTGATTATGTAGCTCTTTTGAATGAATTAGTTTGATTGGATATTTTCTGTCTTTGGCAGTACTTGTGTAGAAAACTGCAAAGAGATATGCATGAAGTTTACTAATTTAGGTTCAGATGGAAAATGTTATTACATTGATCTATATGCATAAACTTGAAGATGGTTATTTGACAGCAAGTGTTTATCAGTAACTTACAGTTAATGGTTTTACTTTTTCCTGAACAGATATGGTTAAAAATAAAGGCTTCTTGCCGTCTGGCCCCTCTGAGATACCCATTCAACGAAATCAAATAAAGGATATTATAAACTCCTTACTTCCAGCTTGCAGAGAGCCTGATTTAGATTCTGGTATCACTTTTAAGGCAGATGCAATTATTGCTAATCCCCCAGCATACGGTATGATTTCAACAACTTGAAGTCTTTTATAATTTGGGCTCATCTGATGAAGAAGTTTTCAAGCAATTGCTTTGTTGAAGTGTCAGTTTTGGTTGTAGCTCTTGAAGATGTTGTATAGTGCAAGATATGTATCTGTCTAGAAACTATTTATGAGAAAGTGAAAAGTAGTGAAAGAACAGAGTGTAGAAAGCATCTCTTCCTCCTGAATTGTGTTTTACAAGAAAATGTCAGCTTTTAAGTAATAGAATGAAACTGGTTTCTCATTTTACTTTCTTATTGGATTGCTTCACTGAATTAGTTATGAATACTCTCTAAGATGAAGCCCTGCTGTAAGATAAAGGGCTAATATCAAAGAGTAAAGAAGTGTTTGCTCTGTTGACTTTTACTTGCTGTCACCTTATATGTTAAATGTAAGGAGTTATTAGATCATGCGCACATTATGAGGTGACAATAGTAATATAAGAACAAAGAGATGGTACAGTTGGATCATAGATGCCTCCCCTAGTTTAAAACTCATACCTCCCCCACAGACAAGTTCTGCTGTATCAATATTTCTGTGGTGTTCTCTTTTTGACTTTTAGTGGAAATGTGTACCATGTTATGCCCTTCATCTGCTTCACCGTGATGCACTTTTACTTCTAAGAGGTTGTTCCACGCTCTTATCGTTTTGTTTGAAACTATTGTTAAGTGAAATAAACAAGTTCTTTGTGTCAGTTGAATCAAACTTTTGTCTTGGCGGTTATATTGCCAATGAAAGCAATATCTATTAGCTTTTTTTATTTTTTATGCAAGAGGATAAGGATGAAACCTGGAAACATAGATAAAAGTTGTTTCTACTGATTTCAGTGTGATGACTATATGTGTTGGTGGAATGTGGTTGGGTGGGTGGGGGCGGCAGAGAGGGGATCTGACCTGTTTAACTATTACATCCATATCTTTTTCTGTCTGCCTGTTTAATTAATTTTTGTTGTCATGACCTTTGGGTAAATTTCGGTAGTTATATCCTTCATCTTAGTTCAGTTCCTTGGGAATATGTGGATTTGGTTTTGATCATTCTAGATCCATGTTGAATCTGCTTAGACATTATTTTGTCATTTTGATCAATTTATAAATGTGTTTTTGTTCTTTTAAATATGTTGATTGGGTTGATCCTTGTCATTTTATCTACTTAGATCTATTTTTATGGAGAATTATACAACTTATGTTGACATCTCCTCAATCAATATTCTACTGCTAACTTGGGCAAATGTTTCTCTAGGGCATATCCATGTGGCAGAGGCACTGAAAATACCAATTCATATATTTTTCACAATGCCATGGACGTAAGTCTTGTCTGGGTAATGGATTCTAGCTGATTTTATTGGTGCTTAACATCTTTGAAATTTGCAGTTTTACAACTTGTGCTTTCCTTGTTTTGACTCAGTTAATTGTTCTATTGCGTGGTTTGATGGTGAATCTTAAATTGCTTTCGTCAATCTATTATCTTTTTCCTCCAGGCCAACCAGCGAGTTTCCACATCCTTTATCCCGTGTCAAGCAGCCAGCTGGATATCGAGTGAGCCCATTGAATTTTGTTCTTTCCCATGTGTTTTTGACTCCCCTGATTTTATAGTGTTTTCCTGGTTGACTTTTAGCCATTTCTTTTTTCAGCTGTCATATCAAATTGTTGACTCGTTGATTTGGCTGGGAATACGGGACATGATAAATGAGGTTAGGAAAAAGAAGCTGAAGCTACGCCCTGTTACATATTTAAGTGGTTCCCAAGGTTATGATTCAGATGTGCCTCATGGATATATATGGAGTCCTCACCTTGTTCCTAAACCAAAAGGTTGTCACTTCAGACTGTGATGTTATGGTGTTGAAATTATAATACTGCATCTGGTAGCCATTTATGTCTATCAAATAAATGTTTGTTTTTCTGTATTCACATTCTCAACCAACCAAGAGCCTTATAAAGCCTACAAAGGTTCTTATGAGATTAATTTACTTAGCTGCTGAATCATAGCTTCAGAATCTCTGATTGTCTGAATTTTTTTTTTTTGGTGTATCGGTGCTATATTATGGGAGTAGCTTGGAGTGTTGTTTCATCACGTAATCAATCTCTTCTGTCTGTAACTACAATTTGTCATAGACCATCTGATTTGGCTAGCTGCATTTTTAGTAGCTGAAACAGTTTGTGGTTCTTTTGCATTTACTTTGGTTGATTAGGTAATACCTATTTTATGTTCTTTAGGGTGGAGTTTTGTGTACTTTTTGCATTTTTAGATGACAGTGATCATCAGCATCTGAATTTTGTTACATTTAAGCTGTATAAATTCTTGTAGAGGTTACTGTCTAGTACTTATTAGAGAACTTTGATAGGTTTGAAATGACATACACTACTTATTAAAATGTGCAAGAAGAATTCTTAGGAAAGATGCTAATCTCTCTCTCTTTTTCTTGTTTCCTTTTTCAATGTGTGGTTTGCAGATTGGGGACCAAAGGTTGATGTGGTAGGATTTTGCTTCCTTGATCTTGCATCAAATTATGAACCTCCAGAATCACTTGTAAAATGGCTTGAAGCTGGTACAAAGCCTATTTATATTGGATTCGGTAGCCTTGTGAGTTATTTTTTCCTTAGTTCTCACATATTTCATAAATATGATTATTTCAAACTGTGAAAGCCTTCTTGAGCATATTCTTTTGAGTTGCAAACTTTATTTCGTTGGTACAGTAGTTGGTGAGAATGAGGTGTAGCTGTCTTTGATCCATATAATCCCTAATTGTTGATGAAAGTGGTATTTAATCCAATGTACAAAACCAACAAGCTCAGCTAGGATTGTTGACTCGTTCAAATATTTAGGTTTATAGATCAATGTTCTGTTGATAATATTATAAGCTACAAACACTCAAAACATAATGGCAACTTTGTCTTGGTTTGTGGATAGGTTAAATTTCTTGAAACATTTTTTTTGTTTTTTTGAAGATATAAAATAATGTAGGAAAGGATACTTGTCTTTGAAGAAAATAGTGGAGGAAAGTTAGTGAAGTTAAATTCAAATTACCAGCCATAATTTGATTTGATTTATCCAGTTGGTATTAAAAAATCTGGTCCCTCTTTTTTTATTACGAGCATGTAATCATTCTAACTATAATCTTCATGGTATGATACTTGTCTTTCATTTTTTTTGATATTTTCGTAAGAATGGATATTCTTCTGCTGTTTTTAAATTCTGAATCTAATATTCTCTGTAATTTTTTTAATCAGAAAACATGTTCACACTAGTATTTTATGGGACTGGTTTTGGACTACCTTTTGTTTGGTTTTTAATGTGGACTTAATTCCTTATTTTGAAAACAAAAGATATAGAAAATCTTAACAAAATCCTTATGAAAAAAGAAAATCTTAAGAAAATGTGTTTGGTTGGGTTATTCTTAGAAAAAGTTTTGCATACAAACCTGAAACTAGTTTAAAATCTGAAAAGAATACCGTAGAAAGGAAAAATAAGACTCTCCAAATTATGCCTAACTAATTGAATACTATTCTTGAACCATGAACCAGATGTCTTTTAGTGGGTGTATAAATTATTGGAATCAGTGATGGTTAGATGAGAGCCTGCATGCAAGTGTACATCTTCTTGTACTTCTTTCTCTTTACTGTTTTTCAAGGTTTAAGAGTTGTTTGGTAAGGGGTTTCTAAGAAAATGGGGGTTGGGGGATAAGATGGGCATTTTGAATAAGGCCCACCTGGTAATGCAAGGTACAATGGAGAAGTTAATGATATTGTCCCTAGGAAAGGAAGGGTTTAAGTGGAGAGGTGTAAGGCACCAGAATTGAAAAGAATCGTGAGAGGTTGGAAATATTTCACTACTGACTCTATAATAATTATGCAATGTGTTAATGAAATGAGCTTGTATAATCTTCCGAGGTAGTGCTTGGCATGGCTGAATTTCTTTGTCAGATTATTTATTTATTTGATGGCTAATATAAACCTTAGTCCTTCAGATGTAATGTACCGCAGTAGTGTTGAAATATAATGAGCAATGCACAATAAAGGAAGTATCCAAGTTTGAAAATATTGTTGGAATCATGTGTTCTGCCATTTGATTTACTGAATAATTTTTGTTATTTTTGGTGCCCTATGCAAATTGAATGGTCCATTTTACAAACTTAGTGCTCATGCGTATGTGTGTGTGTGTATGTGTATAGATTTATGTTTTTAAAAAAAAGGGTTTCCAGAAGTAAAACAAAATCCTCATACATAGTAACTGTATTATATTCAGTTCTTTGACTATGTATATAGAAGCGGAATCATTCATTTTTCATGAGAGACTTATATTTCCCTAATTATCAACTGTGCTTAAGGGTGATGATTTTGATCCCCCAAAATAAAAGGGTCATATATGGCATGGGTTTAATTATTTATTCTTCATTATATTATCTTATGACTAGTTTATTTTCACCTTTCCCTTTTCATGATAGCCTGTACAAGAGCCAGGGAAAATGACTCAGATAATTGTGGAAGCATTGGAACAAACTGGACAGAGAGGTATCATTAATAAAGGCTGGGGTGGCCTTGGTAACTGTAAGTTTTTAGTGAACATTCTAGTGCTTTATATGTTACTCTAATCCTCTCTCTCTCTCTCTCTCCTTTTTCTTCTCGTTGTTTCCTACTACATTGTTTATCCCCCAACACTTGGGTTCAAATTTACTTTGGCTCTATCTTATTTCCTCCTAGTGGCAGAACCAAAGGACTCCATATACTTGTTGGACAATTGCCCCCATGACTGGTTATTCTTACAGTGCAAGGCTGTGGTAAGTCTGTAGCACTTGAGCAGTGTCGATATTGCTCTCGTCTTTCATCGTGTTGTGTATTTTGTATGTTTTCTGTCTTTTGTGTGCAATGTATTTATCATGGTGGTGGTAATTGTAAGCCTGGCCTGGCTTTCAGGTCAGGTGTGCCCCCTTTTTCTGGGAATTAGAGTCCAATGATACATCCAGTGACATACTTAAATCTTGTAAATTAGTTTTTTAGTTCATGTTTCAAAGGTTAACAAACTGATATCAGAGTTTTTGCCCAATTTATGGTCTTAAGAGTTTGACCAGCGCTTGATAATCATGTGGTATATTGGCAAAGTAGCTAAGCCCGTTTAGTACTAGGTTGTATAACTTTCGTGTGGAAAATATAGAACCTCTTCTTTTTATTAGTTGGCAAGGAGGGTTGAAATGTTGTTGCTCAATAACCTACATTTTGTTGTTTTCCTTTTATGATCACTTTTGTTGTCATTCAAATAAATAGAGCTGTATTCAAACTTCTTCTCATGTATAACCGTGAAGCATTTCTTTTTCTATTTTATGTTTGTGTCATTATGATTGAGGTACTTTCATCTTGAGATAGCTACGGTTCTTTTGAATAATGTTTTTTTTAGGGCCTTGGTTTGTGTACAGGTGTTGCGAAGTGTGTGCTAGATGATTGACATGATCAGAAAATATGGATGAGCTATTTTGGTAGGAAAGAGCTGACATGTAAATATACTAATTAATGTAAAACAACCAATCATGCATAATCAACATAGTTAGATATATGGCTAGAAAAAGGCATGATATAATTGTGAGAAGGGGGTGAATTCTTGTTCTTGCATCTTACAATCCACGAATAGGAAGATTTCTTGTTCTTGCATCTGACAGTCCAAATAGTAATGATATGGCTCAAGTTTAAATAAACATTGAAGCAGGGAGAAAAGGTATTTTTGCTAAGAGTTTAAAATATATGGAAGGATTCTGTATGAACCTACATTATGAAGCATGATATCATGTGTGCAGTGTGACCATATGCTTGCTGGATATATACATGTGTTCACATAATCTTTTCAACTTTCTTTGAAATTTCTTCAAATGTCACACTATCATATTTATTATTATTATTATTAGTATTTTTTTCTCCTTGTGATGGCAAGTTCTAATTGTTCTGCCTGTCTTTTTTTTCAGGTTCATCATGGTGGTGCCGGTACAACTGCTGCTGGTCTTAAAGCTGCGGTAATACTGATGTCTGGCTTTTTACATAGTTTCACTGTTTCAGTACTTGTAGTTCCATGTGATGTGATTTCTGCTTCATGTTGACACATTGTTTATGAAATATAGTGTCCAACTACCATTGTACCCTTCTTTGGTGACCAACCTTTCTGGGGAGACCGAGTACATGCCAGAGGAGTAGGTCCTCCACCCATCCCGGTTGATGAATTCTCACTTGCCAAATTAATTGATGCAATAAATTTCATGCTAGATCCACAGGTAGACACAAAATTTCTGCATTTGCCTATTTAATTGTCCGACTTTATGTTAGCTTAGGTCTATTGGAAATAAGCTTTGTCTTAATAAATGATCCCTGTACAATGTTTAGCAGGCAAAGTTGCATCGTTCTTCAGTCAAAATGCATATTGTGAAGCATATGCCAAAACCCTCAAAGCTAGCTGCTTTTAAGTAGATTATTGTTGAACTTTTATTGAATCCACTGCAGGTGAAGGAGCGTGCAGTTGAACTTGCTGAGGCCATGGAGAAAGAAGACGGGGTAACTGGAGCAGTTAAAGCTTTTTTTAAGCATTATCGTCGATTGAAAACTCAACCCAAGGCGGAACAGGAATCCTCAACAGAAACATCAAGTCTTTTCTCTATTGGTAGATGTTTTGGTTGTTCTTAAGTTTCAGAGATGTATAGTTCATCCCTGCATGCAGGTCAGCTACACAACTTGCTGGGTAGCATGCTGGCTACCAACATTTTCTCATGAATCCTTGGCCTTAGATTCTTATTCCTTCTTCCAATTATGTAATTATCGGGTTTTATCTAGTCAATATATGCTAACTGGTTAACTTAATTATATATATATATATATATATATATTATTTATATTCAGATTTAAAGTTATATGTAATTTGTGCCTTTTCTTCTTCCTTATTTTTATTCGGGGTTTTTTGGTGTCTTAGCACCCCTAATATTTGTTTGATTGAGACAATTTTTATTGAATTCTGTTTTGTCATGGCTTTGTTATTTTTCTGAAATATACATGTACATTTATTTCTTTTTAGGATGAAATTAGTGTTTATTGTTCTCCATGTGTTATGTTCTTATGGTTAAAGAATTCTTGCAAATTTCTTAAATAGAGTATTTGGTCTAAACATAAACAAGCAGCCGAAATGTTGTAAAATGAACAAGAGATATTGGTGTACCTTTCATGTTAGTGGCTCCAGAATATATTATCAGCAGTAATTCTAAACCATTTTTATTTCGTCACTCCATATTGGCAATTCGTACCCTTTCGCTCTCCTCGCTTAAAAAAATCAAGATCCTTAGTTCACTCGAAAGCAAAAGGTGGCCATCTAAGGCTGTCTCAAGGATGACTGCGTGCGGCAAATCTCGAATCTTAGAGGCCTTGCTTAGTTGCGTGCGAGACAAAGTGCAGCAGTCGCGCAAGGTGTGGCACGATCATGCGTGTCTGTCCATTGCCACCAGGCTGTTGGTTGCGCAACGAAGCAAATTTGAAATGGATATTTATAAATTTGCATTTTCTAGAAAAGTTTAATATTAAATTTTGCATAAAATTTATAACGAATTTAATATTTTATTATCAAATTTATTTATTTAAATATTTACTATTTACTAAATTCATAGCGAATAATTATAAATTTTTAGTTGATTTTTATCTTTTCAACTAAACTTGTATTATTTTTATAGTGTATGATTTATGCATAAAAAAAATTTAATTAGAAATTTAATTATTTAAAAATTATAATAATTAAAAAATATAATTATTTCTTTGTCTATAAAAAATAAAATAATTTCAAATAAAATAAAGAATATTTTTACAAAAATAAAGGTATTTTTTGCTTTTTCAATTATAAATATTTTTTCACACATATATATATATATATATATATGCAAGAGAGATGTTAAGTGTCCAATTCTCAACTTTCAAAGATTAAATTCATATTTCTAATATTTTTTAATAAAAAATTATTATAAAAATATTAATTCAAAAAGTAAATGTTTTTCACACATAGATACATGCAATATAGGTATTAAATGTCTTTTTGATATTTCTATTAGAAGAAAATATATATTTAAAAATTTATACATTTACAAGTACATCCATGAATATTTATTTATACCGTACTTGTATCAAACCTATATGATTTTTTTTTTTTTTTAAATCCATCCTAAATTAAGAGGTATATCAAACCTATCTTCTGAAATTAGGTACTAGTGGGTTCACGAAATTTATTGATAAAGTACTTAACTTTTTGGTTATTATAGATTTTTGATTAATTTAGTATATTATTGATGGTTTTTTTTATTTGATTTATTTAATTGTATTGGGTTTTAATAAAATAATTGAATTATTCTTTATTAAAATTAATTATATTAAATATTAGTTTAGTTCTTCGTGACAAATTATCAATTGAGCTGTGGCAAAGACCTAGAAAGAAATTAGTGGATTAAACTCTTTTTTTTTTTTTTAAAAAATTAAATTGTCCATGTTAAAATTACTTATTTTACACAACTCAACATTAATGTTAAATTTTAAATTAACAGTAAGAAAGTTACTTTTAAAATTAGTTTTGTCTTTACATGTATATAATTTTAAATATATCCTTACATAAATTACACAACCCAAAATTAATCTTACAAAAATTATTGAATTTCAACTCTTTCCTTATCCTACTCTAAGTATGATTGATATCGTGTAATATAAATTATTATCATTTGCTATTAACAAAAATAATTTATTTTTCAGTATAAATTATTTTGAGATAGCAAAACCAAAAATACAAAGTAAAAATTAGAAGAGTAAATTGTCTTGCCTATTCATTTATATAATAAATATAATATGAATCAAGGATGTACTTAACTAAAATGAAAAAGCATTACAGGTGTGCTAAAATAATTCATTAGCATAACCGTGATCACTAATCAAAACACATTATATGTATATATATGTATGTATAGATATAACATAGATAATTATTAATTTTTATCTAATACTTCAACATTTATCATATTTTTTCAAAATATCAAAATTTTTTTTGATGTTATTTCTATTCTCCTTTATATCATTTTTTTAGACACTTCCAATAATATCCTTAATTCATGAGGGGTGTTTGAATATAGTTAACTAACGTATAAATAAAAAATTATTACTTTTCAAATTTAACCTTTTACTTTTAAATTTTTCACTCTATTCTTTTTTTTTTATAATCTTTTCGCCGCACAAGGCACAGACAATTGAGCCCACCAACTTGCAACTGCACACCGTCACACGGCCATGTAGGGTTTCCGAGCGACTTCGTATGATCACACGTGGCTCGCTGTAGAGAACTGTATGGCTACAAGGAAATTGGGGGGTTCGAGCAGGGGTCTACAAATTCAAATTGAATCAATTTAAAATTATTAATTTTAATTTGAATTAATCTGATAATAGAGCTCAAATTGAGTCAATTCAAACCAATGATTCAATTTAATCATCAGTTTGAAATTAAGTCTAAAATATTATTATAATTATAAACTTTAATTATTTTATCAAATTATATTTATTTTTATACTCAAAAAATAAATTTAATTGTTACATCTATACTTATCTTTAAGTTCAAGCAATAAATTTTATTATAAAATTTACATTAAATTATATTTATTATTAAAATAAAAAATAATTTAATTAAAAGGTTCATCTATTAAATTGTATAATGTAAAATTATCTAATATAAAATTTTATTTTATTTTTTTATAATATGAAAAAATTAATAAAAAATTATTAAATGTAATTTTTTTGACATTTATTAGATTAGATTAGTTTAATCAGTTTGAATAAAGTTCAATCCAAATATTGAACCAATTATTACCGTTTGATATTTTTGCAAATCAAAATTGATTTAAACCAATCTAAATTGCTAGTTTGAATTGGTCCGATTTGAATCTGCTCATCCTTAAATTCAAATGGCACCAAGAAATTCATGAGCATTTAATGCTTGAAGAAAATTGGTGGGTATTTCCACTTTTACGGTGTTGATACATTATTTTCTTCTGTGAGGTGTCAACACATGATTTATTTATTCATTTTTTGGAAGAAAAATTATGCTAATATGGTGTTTTCCAATTTTTTGATCTACCTTAGATCAAATGCTTGCAAGATAAATACATAAAGGTGCTGACTATTTGAGAAAAACTTTTCTTCATATTAAAATTTTTCCTGTATAATTATATTGCCAAAAAATTTAGAACGACAAATATAATCAAAAGAACAAGAGAAGTGTCTCTTTTGCTATTTTGAAGAGTGATTTTGATATTATTTCGGTAGTATTTAAGTTGTAGGGACCCCAATTTTCCTTTATTTGGAACCCTAATTTATACTCATGACTTTTCTTTAAAATTATAACAATCATATTCATATATACTTGGTGAGCCCATCTTTTAGTATGAAAGCAAAGTTAAGTCTGTTGGAATATTTATTTGGTAATACTTATCATTTCAATAAGTCTAGATAAATTAGAAATATTATCTGTTGGAACATTTATTTGGTAATACTTATCATTTTAGAATGAAATTGTAACAATTAAAAATAGTTATCTAATTATTTAATTTATATTAGTATTCTAATAATATAATTTTCACATTATCTGTACTAATATTATCTTACGATATTCACTGAAAACATTCAATATACTTATTATGTGATATCGTTACTCATTTTATATTATTTTTATAGGAAACGAATTTAAAAATTTTATTTAACTATTAAATAAATTATTTGAATAATTCACATATATAATTTATTTATACATATGGCTTAATAAAGAAAATAATTTATATTTGTGAATAAATAATTTTTTTTTAATGAATAAATATATAAATAAAATAAAATATTTCTAAAGTTAACAACATGAATAATTTTTAGGGCATATGCTAATACTTTTCAATGAATAATGCGTCACCTATGGGTACTCTTGGTTCCACATGGATGACTTTGGGTGAAAAATAAGTCTTTATAATTTTCTGTTCATGGGTATGTTTTTAATTCTTATGATATGCTTGAGTGAAAAATCATTGTCATATCGTATTTTTCTCCTAGGCATTTTTAGGTACTTGGAAACCTAATATTTTCAATAAAAAAGTGTCATTGATAAATACTCATTTTTTTTTCTTGGATGCACTCGGTCGTGTTTCAAACTTGGATAATAACTAGACTTATTTTGGTCTTATAGATATTTAGGCTCAATTTGACCTTGTAGAATAACTAAAACTGCTTCAGCCTTATAGAATAACCAACTCATTTTGACCTATATAAAATAATTGGACTTGTTTCAACTTTATAGAAAATTGGGCTACGTTGGCCTTGAAAATACCCGGATTCATTTCAGTATTGAAAAATAACTAGGTTCATTTTAATTTTGCAAAATAATCAAATCCATTTAAGCTTAACAGAATAACTGAATGCATTTTTGCATTTTAGAATAATCGAATCCAATAACAAATACAAAGATAGGACTAAATTGCACTTCTTCTTACATGTAAAAATATAATCACAATTTAATCTTCTTTTGAGCGTTTATCTATAATTTTTTTTTTTCCCTTATGGTTAATATAGGACCAAATTGCCATATTTTAATAATTTAAAACCTCAAACTTAATTTACTCTTCTAAAAGTGGTGTATCTACTATTTTTCTCAATGGCAAATATAAGATTAATATGTAATATTTTAATCACATGAAGCCTAAATCATAATTTGCTTGTTTAAAAAGGGCTTACCTATAATTTGCCTTAATAACTTAAATGGAATGACTTTGTCTTGTTTGGGTTTGGTGAAGATGAGCACGATGGTGATGGTGGTTTAGGTAGGACTACAGTAGTTAGACGAAGAAATGCAGAACAAATGGGCAACGATTTAACGGTTTGTCATGAGATATGATGGCGAAGTTGGCCCTAGGTGGCAGAGCAAAGGGTAAGACATTGATTAGTAGTGGTTGTGGACCCTTACGCATGACAGAGCTCTATGAATCTTCAAAGGCGATTGTGCGGGTTTCCTCGACTTCAAAGAACTATGATGACATTTTAGGTGGAATGAAATAGGCTAGGGTTAACTCTGATGGTCTAGGATTTCCATATGGCAAATTTTGCCATCTTTTCCCTTTCTTTTTTAAAAAATTGCAAGACTTTTTTTTTTTTTTAAAACTTTTATTGCTTTTTTTTTTGGTTGCTCCATGAATCATTATTTTCAACCAATCTTTTTCATTTATCGTCATTTGTTATCACACGCCAAAATAGAAGTTGGTGACTTTTAAGTTGAAAAGTCAAAATAAAAGATTACTAATCAAATAGTTAAATACGCTTGGAATCTTTTTAAATATATATAAAAATAATAAATCTAATAAAATCTCATAGGAATATATATACATCTGTTGTATTTTAAAATAAATAATTTAAAATTAGATAGTTCATATATATATATATATTATATAATCAAAAGTTTAATAAATTAAATACAAATTAATAAAAAAGTACCAAACATCGAGCAGCTAAAAGCCTACTCATTGTGTTTCTTAATAGCTAAGCATATTACTCATTTCATAGTATCCGTGTAATGTTAAAACAGATAAGGAGGAAAAAAAGAACGGTGAGCAAAACTACAGTGCTTTGTAGGAATTAATATCACTTATCTAAGTTAATTTTACCAAAATTTTGCATAGTCAGTATATATTTCATACCCATTTAAGATCGTTGATGATGTTAATATTAGAAAATTCATATTTTATATATAATAGATAATATACAATTAAAATAAATACCATCGATTTAATTCAATCTCTAAGAAACAATTTATGTGATCATACACGTTAACAATATCCACAATAAAATCACAAAATAATCTCTAACAATAGCCATACGAGGCTAACAAACAACATAACCTGCACAAGTCTAGGGTCTCAAAGACACTCCCCCATCATCCCATATATATATACAAGGATACTTTTCCATCATCTCATACATTAATCTTGAATAACGTGTATGATTTATATTCAATTTTATCATTTTTATATCATAATTAATTAAAAATTGGCCAACATAATGGCATAAAATACATTTAACAAATTTACCATGCAGATAATTTTAAAATAAAATATTTAATTCAAACAAATGTTCAGTACGCCATAATTACAAGACTTACTATCCAAATATTTTTATCATAAAAATATTATTATCAATTCAAAATAATTTAAATTCATGTCATACTATAATCATAATCACTTATATATATATATATATATAGATGCAAATATATTCAATTAAATTTTTAAAATGCACAACTGAGTGACAGAATTTCTACCTAGATTATATAGATATACATGCTTATCGATTTAAAAAGTTATTTAGTCAATTTGATGTCAATATTGGACTTATATCATCGAAACAAGTCTCACTTATGTCTCCAGGGTTAAAAATAATATTGGAAAAGAGGCTTTGACCGAATGTTGGTAATTTATCGGTCAACGGTGGTGGCGGTAGAAAACTTGATGATCTAGAGGATGGGTATTAGTCTATCTTATAGTTATCAACGTCTTGAGTCAAATGGTGTTATTTATTTCTTTATTTGATGCATTATTTGTCAGAAATCTAGTAAAAAATTTGCAGCTCTAACAACATTTCTAGGAAAAATCCGACGACTTTTAGGTTCTATTCTTTCAATGATTTTATTCTACTCATTGAGGTGAATTTGTCAATATACTTAGTTTTTCAAGAGGAGGTCAAGGTAAATTGTATGATCTAAAAATTATGGCGATCGGAGTTCGAGAAGGGTTTCGTTGAAGAGGTGGCCAGAAAAATAAGAAAAGAGAAAGTGGTGGGGTGTTTTTCTAAATTTTGAAAATAAAAGGGTTTTTATAGAAATTTTTTTTATGAAATTATAGATTGATTCTAAATCTTTCTAAAATTATATTTGGATCATAAATATTTAAAAATCATACAATTTCATTCAAATTTTCTCACAATTTATTTTTTTTTTAAAAATCGACAAAATACATAACATTTATTATAATATTTACGTATTTATTTGATATATTTTAGGGCATGATATTTTTTTATTCACTATACCTTAATAATTTCATCTTGAACATTGTTTTCAGAGTATCTTTTTTATTCATCATCTCTTCTAACTCCAAGTTGGATTTTTGTTCAATTTTTCATAGATAATGCTTACTGTTGATATTTGATTTTCATCTATCAAGTGTAAGGTGATTTATTTTTTCTAACAAAGAATAATATTGGTTTGATTTGTTGAATATCCATGAAAATAGTCCCCTTCCACACTTTTTTAAGCTTTGATGTATATACATAAAGCATAAACATGTCTTTTTATTGCACTTTCACATCACTGGTAGACATCCTTAATGCAAATATTTCTCTTTTTCACATTGACTCTATTTGGTAGAAATTCTTACAGAGCTTCCTAAAAGAAAATTTGGTTTTTGAAGGTACATTCCATACATAAGCCACCATTTAAAAGTGTCATATAAGCTAGATGAGGGGTTGGTATGCTTGGTGTTGAGAGCTACATGACTTTCACTGTATATTTCTTTTTTAAAGTGCCATATAACACTGTCCTCCTCTAGCGTTGATGATAATTGGATCTCAAGAATTAAACATCTTCAATTTACAAAATGGGATTTGATGAGCTCTTCATTCCCCAAATAATTTGTACTCGAGAGATTTAAAAAAGTGACATTCTTAATTATGGATTTTGAGGAGAAAGGCATGAAATTATGGGGGCTTGGAAATTATTTATGTTTGTAGACTATAATCTTCTCATCACTTTCAATTTTGAAAGAATTCTATAGTCTAAGTATGCAACAAAGCTATAAAATTTCAAAAATCTTAAGCATCTCATGCTTATTTTAATATATGTCAAATATATATATGTTAAATATTAACTAAAGTTTAGGTTCTTACATTTCCTAACTTGATGATTTGATGGAGATTAACTTCAAAACTATGAAATTGCAATAATCTATACCATCCAAGCAAGAAAACCGCTTTGGCCAAATTTTGAGAAAGAGAGAGAGCGAGAGTGCTTGTTTTTAATTTTTCATCCTTATCTCTTTCTTAAAAGGAAAAAAAACACACATGCATATTTATTTAAATAATCAAGATATTTATCTAATAAATATCCTTTATTTCTTTTTTAATCTTTATATTTATTAAAATTATTAATTTAACCATTAAGTAAATAATAAATAAAATATTCAAGGGCTTAATGATAATTATCTAATAATTATAATTAATTAATTTTTACTTTTTAAACTCGCTTTTAAGTTTTTTGATAATTTTTATTATCAATATGTTATGTAACTTATATCAAATTATATGAAAATACCACAAAAAAAAAAAAAACTGTAACATTTTAAGGAACTATAAATATATATAACATTTATATATATTTTTTTTCGGCCATTATATTATCCCGAAAAATGCTAACCCTTTATAAATAATATTTTTCCTTTCTCGAATATTTCTCAATATATTGGATTATTAGTATGACCATTTAAGTTCACTTTGGATTAGTCGTGAATTTGTTCTAAATTCTTTAAAAGTTTATTGATTATAGTTAGTATCTAGCAATATACTATAATCTAAATCACAATGAAAAAATACTTCATTAAATTTATTTAAATTGCACATACTATATAGATAATATCTTTCCATTGTCCAATTTTAATCAAGTAAGAATTCATGAAATGTCAAAATCTTAAACTTGATATAATTACAAATTATTAATTAATATACTTTAAACTTATCATCACGAACTCTTTCGTATGACTTTTAATTTATTTTAGTAAGAGATTCATATTTCATGCATTTTATTGATATTCATTTAAAAATTCAAATTCGAATAAAGTCAATGAATATGCCAATTTTATATATATATATATATATATATAAACTGATCCCATTTTAACTATTATTTGTTTCTAAATATAAAAAATATATGACCAAACTAGTTTGAACATATAAGATAGAATTAATCTTGTACTTATATCCTATATGAACCATATGCATTTATATTATATTCGACTATAATGTCTCAGATTCAATGATTACATCGTATACTAATACAATTACATGATAAATTATTAACTAGATATATTATCATATGATTCATTGAAATTTAGTTATGTTTGAAAAATAGTTATCTAACTATTAATTCATACTAATGTATTAATAACGTGACTCTTATTATTATTCGCACTAATAGTATTTTATAATATTTACTAAAAATATTTAACATGTCTATTATACAATATTGTTGCCCATTCAATATTACTTTCTCAAGGGGACAACTTTAATAATGTTATTTAATAATTAAATAAATTATTTAGATAATTCACATATATGCTTTATTTAAATGCATGATAAAATAAAGAAATCAATATATGTATATAAATTAAAAATACTTTATTTTATTAATAATAAATGATAAATATATAGAAGACAAAATATTCTTGAAGCCGGCAACACTAATGACTTCTAGGACATATTCTCCTCTAAGTACCTCTATCAATAAAATGCTAGGATGAAAAACTTGCTCTTTGTGAACTTGTATAATAAAGAAGCAGGGCATGAATTCAATCTTTAACATTTGAGTTTGCTAGCATAGGCTTGGTTAAAAGCAAACTGTATCTCTAAAATTAAGGCCTTAATTTTTTTTTTTTTTGATTTGCAAAGGAAAAGATCATGATGACTAATTAATTTCTTCTAGTTTTTACTGTTATCCTACCAAAAAATAAAAGAATAAGCTTTGTAAGTTCCCACATAGATTAAATGGAATTATGAAAGCATTTATTGTATAAATGGGAATTGCTTAGGCAATTGTGTTAACTAATACTTCTTTACACTTACTAGAAAAAAAGCTTTGAGTGCAACTTTGAGGTTTTTGTCATTACTCTTTCCTTTAGAAAATAGAAAGCTTTAAACTTGTTTTTACCGTGATACAATGTTGGCCTAAATATTTTTGATAGCTAGAAATAAGTCGAAAGCAATGTAAAACTGATATCTCTTTAAAAAATAGCTTGAGCATTGTTGGGCTACATAACATGGAGAATTTCTTCATGTAAGCACTTACCGTAAAGTCTATGAATAAATCTAAAAGTTATTTTTTCAAATGAAGACTCTGTTATGTTTCCATTGATATAGATGAGGTTGTCGTTCTCAAAAAATAAATGAAAGACCTAACAATTATTGTGCCTAAATTTCACTCAATTTACTAACTTGTTAGTTTTAGCTTGTCAAATGAAAGAAGAAAAAACTCCAACATAAAGAATGAAAAGATAGAGAGAAATGGGAAAACCTTGTCCCAAACCTATACTAGGAGCTCTTTCTTACTTTTCCATTTATATTTATTGAGTAGTATGGAGTATTGACATAATTGAAATTCTTACATTTAGACCTTAAGACTAGAAAATTCAATCACATTACAATCATCACTAACCACAACATAATAAGAAATCACAAATAAAGTAATAAAATAATAAACACAGTGATTTATTATTGAAGAAAAATCTTATGAAGATTTTTATGCAGAATAAAAATTTTATAGGTTGATATAGGAGTTATCAAAATATTTCACTAAAAAACAAAGTCTTATAACTAATCAATTCTTATAATAACTCTTGTAAGCTTAAATTTGACTACTTTAGGAGTGACATGCATTGAGTAATCTTGGTTATTGAAATCTCTAAAATTTTTTCTTCTATGAAATTGATGAGTTAGTTTTTACAACGTAAGAACTCTAGCCACTAACACCTTTTAGAACTTTAAAGACTTGTAATTATATTTTAGAGAGAGAGACAATTGTGAAAAAAGTTCTCATGAGAAATTACTCACAAATCTTAAAGGACAAAAAAGGATTTTATATTTCACTTGAAAGAAAATAAGTTAAGAAGGCTAAAGAAAACTCAAAGAAGAATTTCATTAGACAAAGAACTACAAACTCCTTAAATTAGCTGTCATAAACTAGGTCGCAACTTGTTATATTTACCCTTTTGTAAGGTTGCTCAAGTAGAAGTTAGGTGCAAGTTGAGCGAGCTGCTTAGAAAACAAGAGCATTTGAGAACCAATTGGGTGCTAATCAAATGTTGGGCTTTTAAAACTATTTTGGAGGATATGGCTTAAGCACTAGTGAGGCACTAGTTAGACACAAAACTTATGAAAAATACAAACTCTCTTGATATAGTAATATTTAATTTATAGGTTTCTTTCAAGCAAAAAAAGTGACTATAAATATTTTGATCAGAAATTAGCCAATGTAAAAAATCATAACAACTTTTTCCTTTGGCCATTTTGTAATAAAACCTAGGTTTATAGTAAACTAAACCACATACAATGGGTTAACAATCACCAACAATAAAATTTTGTTTACAATTTAACATATCTGGAATGTAAAATTATAATTTTTAGAAAATTGCAAACAAAACCTGTTAACTGAAAAATAATAACTTCTAAATCCAAAAGAAATGCATTGGAAAAATATAACTATTTATGAATCAAACATAATTTGCATAATCAGATAACATAACATCTAAGGCAATAGATGAAACAAAACAATAAGACAAAATAATTAGAAAAAATAGCAAAAGAGCAAATATTGGTATGCCTTTCCCTTTATCTCCTATGTTATAACTTTCTCAAACTCTTATATCTCCTTATTACTTACATAATTTCTCTCCCTAATAAATAATAAAAGGGATCAAAAACTATCATGCAACATAACCACAAGACTATAGTGTTTTAATCCGAGATACTAGGCCTATAAAAAAAAAAATTAAAAGAAAATCAATTCATCCAAAAAAATGGTATGAAAACAGAAAACTAATAAACCAGTCAATAAATTATAATAAGATCCTTTCACTTGAGAATTCTATGAAAACTTAGGTTAAAACTTAAATTAAGTAAGCAATATAGTTCTAAGTAAATGTTATTCATAAAGACAAATTATTTGTAGTAAGTTTCATCCCTAATAAATATGGAACAAAGTGAGTCAATAACAAGTGATTCGCATATGTAAATTGATAATTAGTAATAGACGCATAACTTAAGATAAAAAAATTATAAGCGAGATTAAGTTATATGAAACCACTAGTTTGAATAGATGTAACATGATGAAAAAAGTCAATTCCAACGTTATTAAAACCTAAAAAAGTTTTAATTTTGTTACTTATCTTATTTTTCTCTTCCTAAATTAGAGATGGGTCACATTTTTTATTATTGCCTTTATATATATATTTAATTTTATTTAATTTTTTAATTTTTAGCATATTTGATCTCATTCCAAATATTAGAATGGGGTATAAGACATTTCATAAAAAAGGTACACTCATTAAAAGTTAATTCAATCACCATGATATATTATTCTAATCTATAATTGCCTACCTAGACATCATACGTGCGATTAAATCAAACATACTCACGCTAAAGTGCATAGTTATTAAGAAAATAAATTATGAGTGCATAATAAATTTGAAAACACGCCAAATAAAGATATCAAATACACATGCAAAAAATATTAAAAGCATGTATATGAAATACTTAAACCTCTAGTATCACAAGATATAAGCTAGAGATTAATTTTCACACGAAAGAATGTGAACAATTTGTACAATAGTCTTATTAACATGCACAAAATAAAACAAACAAACTTATATATATATATATATATATATATTTATTTATTTATTTATTACAAACAAGTGTAGAAAAAAAAATCACACAAAGTGCAACATAAAAAAAAGACCATTAAATATTAAAAAAAAGACAAAAATAATAAAAGAACTAAACAAAATAATTATCTTGAATGTTCTTAGAAGATTGTCTATAGTTCGTAATAACTTTAGTCAAATAAGCAAGTATATCTTGAGAAAAGTTAGATCTATGAATTATAGAGACATTTTTTTTTCTCCGTATATTAATTTTCCTTTAAACATAAAATATTTTAGGTTTGTGTGACCTACTTTACCATATTTATAATAGATAGGCATAAACCTAAATAAAGGACTATTTTACAAGGGTAAATATTTTTTTCTATTTATTAAGAAGTGACTCATAGAATGAGAAACACTAATTAGTTTTATGCTTAGTCTTCTCGACCTTAGACATAACTATCTTAGGAGTAATTTTAGGTTTATTTTTTTTATAAGTTCTACAAACAACTTCACCTACCATTATAAGAGCAACAAATACAATTTTAAAGGTAGAAGCATCATTAAGGTTGCTATAGTAAAAATTTTAATCCTCTCTTGCTACTCACATTTTGGTATTTGTTAAGTATTTCATCTAATTTTTTAGTCCTACTAAAGAATTTAGTAAGTTGTCATCTAACATCTTTTAGTTTACAAACTAAGCCCTTAATTTTACTTTCTGAAACTTTATTTTGTTTTTTCAAATTAGAGACTAACTCATCTTACTTTGCTAGTTTTATTATAAGGCACTGCTTTTATAGTTCAATAATATAAAGTTTTTTCATAACAACCTTATTCACCTGTTTAAACTTTAAGTTCTATGTATAAAGTTTCTCAAATGTACCATGAATATCTTCCTTATCATATGAATTATCTTCTTATGAGTCAATATACTCATTTTAATAGAAGAAACAAAAGCTAACAACATTAACTTTATCAAAAGATGACTTATAAACTTCATCCTTACTAGAGTAATCATTATTGTTGGATGTATTGATGACCTTCTTACCCTTCTTGAAGTTAGGACAATTAAATTTGATGTGTACAAACCTTGTACACTTTTGACGCTGAACTTTCATATTACTTACTAGAATCACTTTTCTTAAATTTAAAGAGTTTTCTAAACTTCTTGAGAAATAACTCCATCTCTTCATCTTTCAATGATTCATAACTGGATTTTATTTCAATTTTTTCTTAACAAACTTGAGAGCCATGGGCTTAGTCTTCTTTAGTTTAGCAAAATTTAACATATATGTTTAAAAAGAACCTATTAGTTCTTCTATCTTAACTAAACATAGATCCTTACCTTCCTTTATAGTGGTGATTTTAGGACAAAATCTTTTAGGCAAATTTTTAGATTTTCCTAACCACATGACTTGTGAGAATCCTTTTGCTTATGTTAAACCTCTAGTTTACTATATCATTTAATTCAACATAAGACTCATTGAAGTTTTCATCTTCTCTCATCATAATTTTTTTAAAGCTAGAGGTTAGCATCTAAAATTTAGAGTTCTTAATAATTTTGTTACCTCATTGGTAGTCTTAAAAATATCTCAAACCTTTTTGGCAATATCATATATTGATATTCTCTTAAATTCTTAAAGAGAAGCAGTTATAAAAATTGTATTCACAACTTTATTATTACTATTAGACTCAATTAACTCATTTTTAGTTCAATAATTAAACTTTTTAGGAATAATAACTCTCTCAATAATAACTGTAAGAGGACTTCAGGTTCTTACACAAGACATTCATACTCACTCATCTATAAACTTAAAAAATGATCTCATTCCTACTTTTCAATATAGGTAATTATTTCCATTGAAGTAAGGTGGGATAGACAAATCCGAAATCTATTTTTCATTTAGATTTAATAAGGGTTAAAGATCATGTTTAAGCTTTGATACCAATTGAAAAATCTATGTTTAGACTATAAGACTAGAAAATTCAATCTCAATAAAATCAACATTAACCATAGTAGAATAACAAATCATAGATAAAGTAATAAAGAAATAAAATAATAAACACATTGATATTTTATTGAAGAAAAATCATATGAAGAACTTTTCACAAAATAAAAGTTTTCCAAGTAGATACATAAGTCACCAAAATATTTCACTATAAAAAGAAATACTAACAATCAATGATTTTTTACAAGAACTCTTGTATCCTTAAATCCGACTACCTTATGAGTAACTCACCTTAAGTAGTTTTAGTTCTTCATAACTTTAAAACTCTCTTTTATGAAACTAATGAATGACTCATTCATAATGCTAGAATTTTAGCCACCGACACTTTTTAAATCATGAAGGCTTATAGTTAAATTTTAGAGAGAGAGAAAGAAAGACAATAGTGAAAAAATTTTCAAGGGAAGTCAATCACAATCTCAAAAGATAAAGAGTGATTTGTGTTTCTCTCAAAAGAAATTAAGTTAAGAAAGTAAAGAAAACTCAAAGAAGAATTTCTTTGTACAAAAAATTGAAAACTTTCAAAATTAATCATCGTAAACCTTAGGTCATGATTTGATATATTTATATTTTTACAAAACTGCTTGAGCAGAATTCAGGAGCTAGTAAAATGAACTTCTCAGGAAACATAGCCACTCGAGCACTAATCAAGTGCTAGTTAAGCAGCAAGCTTTTAGAACTCTTTTGCAGAATATGGTTTGAGCACTAGTTAAACACTGGTTGAGCACAAAACTTATAAAAAATGCAAACTTTTTTGATCTAGCAATTTTTAACTTGTTGGCTTTTTTTAAGCAAAAAAACAACCACAAATATTTTGATAATGAAGAAGCCAACTTAAAAAATTTTAACTATAATTCATGGTGAGTTTTCTCTATGTTTTAGAGGAACCAAGTTTTTCCATGTTTGCTTGCAAGAACGCTCATTCCACTCGATCATATGATTTGTTGATATAATATTTTAAAGCAATTTGATCTTTCCCACATATTTGCTCTTGAACTTATAAAGGTACTCATAAACAATGATAATGTTCTTGGAATGAAAGCGCTTTAACAATCTGACACAATCCATACAAGTTGCCTTTCAAGTTTGTTTGTACAAACCTTTCTAGTAATCTTGTAGATTGCATTCTAAAAGTGGATCATTCTAAACTCTAAGCTTTAAGATTTTTCAATTAGCTTATTGAGAATACTTATTTTTATATTTTTGTAGTTAGAAATAGTTGGTTTTTTTTTTTTTTCATAAAATTAACTTATTGAGAATACTTATTTTTATGTTTTTGAAGTTAGCAACTCCGAGTAGCTCTTTGAATTTTTTTTTTTCTTTCTTTCTTCTAACTTTAGTTTTCTTTTGTCAACAAACTCACAAGGCATCTCTTTAAGTATGCTTTAGAGACTTGGTGATATTTTGTGTTCATGCGTTGTATCACAAATGGTAGACTTTAGGATTATAGAGTTGATATTGTTGTGAAATATTTCTAACAAATTAATGGTAAAAAAAATAAATTCGAATTAGTAGTGGGATAGTATTACGCGTAACAATGAGTCAAGAAGGTATGGACCATGGACAAATTATTGCGCTCTATGTTAGTAGAGATGCAAATTAAGGATGGTGGAGAAAGAACAAGTTGCATCTGAATTGGCAGTGGAGAATGCAACTAGTTATGGTAAACCCCATAACCATTTATAAGAAAATTGGTAGAGGAATAATAGCAGCAAAATTAACCATTTTGCATGCATGCATTAACACCTTAGCCAGCTCAAATTAATGAACATATAATTAAATAGCACTACAGTTTCTAAATAATAATAAAGTGGGGGACTCACTGACTCACTGACTTTAGCATTTAAGTCACCCAATCTTTTCACATTGGCCATGATAGTATATTATAGTTTTGCAAATGGATCACTAACGTATGTTATCATCCAACCTTTACTTACTCTTACTTATTCTCACCAAACCATAAAAAAAAAAAAAATCAATTAGGAACTGAGAAACAAAGACTCAAAACTTCTATCTTCTTGTAAACCAATTGAAGTTTTAAACTAAATAATGCGTGTGAATTGAAATGAAACACCCAATATTCTTGTCAGAAGGGTGATTCCATTCCCTAATTCAAACATCTCTTTCAACCAATCAATTTGTTTCCTTGGGCACATGCAGAGAAATTTCACATACAAGGATTTGAATGCTCTCCTACAAAGAATACTTCATTCTCTTTCTCTTATCTCTTCTGTTCCTAAGCCCATACATCTCTTTGTTTCAACCTTTAAGCAATTCTTCTAATTATTACTTACACAGACTCTCTTCACATTTTCTAACTTTTCTAGAATTATTTCTGAATTAAACTCCCTCTTTAACTACATATACCTTATCCTTAAAGGAATTTGGTAAATAATCTTGTATTTTTAACAAATGATTTACAATATATATATACACACACATGTTCATTGAGTAAAAAAAAAAGAAAATAAGTTAAAAAAATGGATAAATCTTTAGAGACTACAGTGAGAAGGAAAAAGAAGATATTTTTTTAAAGTAATAGATTACTGATGATCACTATCATGCCCCTGCAAGCATAAGGGTCTAGGAAGAACACTAAACTTGGTGCGATGAAGAAGAAATAATTTTTAAGCAAGTGCTTGGTGAGAGAATCAGCCAGTTGATCCATTGTATAAACATGAAACACACGTAGTAACTTATAAGTAACTTGATCATGTGCGAAGTGAAAATCTATAACTATATGTTTCATTCAAGAATGAAAACTAGATTAGAGCATAAGTACGTTGTATCAACATTGTCACAATAGATCGTAAGGGCAATAGGCAGTATGATGTGAAGTTTCTTAAGCAGATTTATAAGTTAAATGACCTCAACAGAAGTAGTAGCAATGACGCGATATTCAGCTTTCGTGGACAAATGAGCAATACTGGATTACTTCTTAGAGCTCTAGTTGATAAATACAACATAAGTTGAGGTTGAGTGATGATTACCGGCATCACTCGCCCAATCGGCATCAACAAAAGCATGAAGTACAGGAGGAGAGTGAGCAGAGATGAAGATACCATAATACGAAGTGCCTTTAAGATATCGAAGAACAAGTTTAACTACCAGCCAGTGAGTAAAAGTTAGTTTATGTATGAATTGAGCTAATTTATTGATGGCATAGCTAACATCAGGCCGAGTAAGCGAAAGATACTGAAAAGAGCCAAGTGCTTGACGATACTTAGTAGGATTATAATTAGAGGATTTATCGTTGAGCTTGAGGATTTTAAAAGGAGAAAGAGAAATGTTAACCTCGTTGGCTTCATGCCTATTTGTGCGATGAAGTAGGTCGTGGATATATTTGCGTTGTGATAGGAACATGCTAGTAGTAGTGTGAGTAGTTTCAATATCGAGAAAGTAACTTAATTGGCCAAGATCCTTAAGAGAGAATCGAGTAGAAAGCTTAATGGTGAATGTACTGAGCATTGATGGATGACTGCCAGTAAGGATGATATCATCCATATACATAAGTAGATACATAACTTGAAGTCTTGAAGTGTAGATGAAGAGAGAGGTATCACTTTGAGAATTAGTGAAGCCATAGTCAAGAAGGAAAGAATGAAGTTCATTGTACCATGCCCGAGGAGCCTGATGAAGCCCATAGATAGCTTTGTGAAGCTTACAGACATAAAAGGGATGTTGAGAATTAACAAAACCTAGAGGTTGCTGCATAAATACAGATTTGGATAGAGTACCTTGCAAGAAGGCATTATTGACAATGAGTTGATTCACAACCCAACCACGGGTGATCATGCAAAAGGATTGTGGTGGTGGAGAAGGGCTAGAGATAAGAAAGTAGGTAGTAGATGAGGTGGTGCGACATGCGGTAGAATTTGAGGATGGTATAATAGCAAATTAAGATTGAGAATGAGAAAAGGATGTCGAAGTAGGGGTGGCTGGTCGAGGAGATTTAGAGACAACCATGTCATGGCATGAGGATGGGGAAGTTATAGTTGAGGCTTTTGGGCAAACTGAGATAGATGAAGGAAAATAATCACATACTTGTGTCAAATTGATTCGAGAGATAGCTACTATAAAAAGTGGAAGAGAGACAACTGGTGAAGCAATTATGGTAGAGTTAGGCATGGTGACTGTGATAGAATTTTTTATTCTAAAAAAAGATAAATATTTGGAAAATGAGTGATTAAAGAGAGATAACTCAGAGGATAAATTATTTTTGTAGGGAAAAATGTGTTCAAAGAACACAACATGATGAGAAACAAAAAAACAAGAAGAGGAAGGATTAAAGCAACGAAAAAAGTGACGGGGAAGAGAGAGATCAAGATACACACATGTACGAGAGCGAGGTTTGAGTTTGTAAGTGTTGTAAGGACGAAGCCAAGGGTAACAAAGACATCCAAAGACACGAAGTGACATGTATTTGGGTTTATGACCGAATAATTTGTGATAGGGTGTTATATGGTGTAGAATAGGTGTAGGCATGCGATTGATTAAAAAAGTGGCATATTGAAAGGCATGAGACCAAAAACTAATAGGAATGGCAGCATTGTGAAGGAGTATGAGGTCGGTTTTTACAATGTGGCAATGTTTGCATTCAGCTGAACCAATATGCTTAGGTGTATAGGGTGGCGAGGTTAGGTGTTGAGTCTAAGATCAGTAAGGAGATGAGAAAAGACTTAATATTCACTGCCTTCATTTATATACATAGTTTTGATACATATTTGAAAGTAGTTGATAATAAGTTTATGAAATTTCTTAAATATTGTTACTACATTAAATTTTAATTTTAAGGGATATAACTATATGTATTTTGTGAAATAATAAATAAAAATAACATAATATTGAAAATTTTTAAAAGAATTAATAGGAGTTGGACCCCAAACATCTTAATAAACAATTTGAAAAGGTTTATCATAACTAATAGAGGAATCCTTAAAAATAATTTGTGACTTTTATTATATAGACATGAATCCCACATTGTGTTCCGAGAAGAATTTAAAACAAAAATTTTATTGCTGGTTAGGATTTTCTTTTAAATAGAAGAAGACGGGTGACTAAGGCATTGATGCCAAAGTTGAGATGAGAGTAAGACATGAGCAAAAAGAATAATGGATGGCAGAAGGGAGGACGCTAAAGATGACCACTCATACAAGTTGTGTCTACTCTGGCCTTTTGCTAAGAATGCCCTCGTAGCTAGATCCTTCATAAAAAAATGGTTCGGAAAAAATTCAATGGAAGCATTATTTTGTTTGTAAAATTGTGAGATAGATATGAGATTTTTTTTTTTAATCAATGGTGCACACAAAACATTATCCAATGTAAAGGAGGTAACATGACAATTAATAGTTGAGGAACCAACATGAGAGATAGGAATTCCATTATTGTTACTAACTATAATGTCCTTATTTCTGACATAATTTAAGTGCATGAATAGATTTTGGAGATCAGAAGTGATGCGGTGACTAGCTCCTGAGTTAAGATTCTAATTATTGCTAAGATGATTAGATTCTTCTTTGGTAAGATGAACTTGAGGCAAAAAAGTCGAAGAAAATGGCTGTTCATGAGTTCACATGTTTTTGCACTATGTCTAGGTTTATCACACAATTGTTAGATAATCCGAGATTGGCTTTGATTCCCCTTATACATATTCGAATTCCAAAGGGGTACGTGTGATTGTCCGTTAGAAGAACTCATACCTTGTCCAATGAAGAGTTGATGCCGATTGGTCTGCACATTATGAAAATGAGAGTTTTGTCCATTAGAATTGTTGTTTGTGCTATTGTAAGTGTCGTTATAACCACCACGATGGCCACCTTGACTACCACGGTAATTTTCTTGTTCATTGTCACAACTTTCTTGAGTCAACTAGGTTATAATTGGTGTTTCTTCTTCCTTTGGTTCACCTTAGTTTCGAATTAATTCTTCATCAAGTAACTTGTCATAGAGATCTTCAAATGAGATTGGAGTATCACGAACACAAACCACTGTAGTAAGTTCTTTAAACTCAGTCAGCCAATCTATTTAAAGTGTAGAACATGATTTGAGCATCATTGAGAAGATGCTCAATTAATGCCAGATCATCAACAAGGTTTTTCACTCTGCTTATATAGGCAGTCACCATCTTCCTTCCTTTTTGTTTGCCAGGAGAGAGGATATAATGGAAAGCATATAAGTGTTGGAATAATTGGCAAAACTTATTTCTAGTTTGTTCCAAGCATCGAAGGAGATAGTGCAGTTGTTTATTGTTGGACTAATGGTGCTGTTGACAGTAGCTTGTATACTAAAGAGAACTAGTCGATCTTGACGAGTTCAAAAAGAGTATTCAAGGTCGGTAGGAGGCGGACATGGATGTGTTCCATCAATGAACCCGAGAAGTTCATAACCAAAGGGTAGATTGGTCATTTGGGACTTTCACAAAGTATAATTTCCATCATTCTTGGCTAGTTTGAATGTAATTTAAGAAGAAGCATTAAGGGAGATTAGATTTCCATTTGTTAAGAAAGAGTTACCTGGTGTCATAACATTTCCAGGAGTTTGCATGACTGCCGACCTAGAAACTGCTGTCAGCATTGTGACTGAGTTTTGGGAGTTCTCCATTACTTGCAGTTAGGAAAGATGGAAAATTTTTACGTTATGGAAGGATTGGGCTCTGATACCATGAAGGAATTTGGTAAAGAATATTGTATTTCTTAACAAATAATTTACAATATATATATACACACATACACACATGTTTATTGAGCAAAAGGAAAGAAAATAAGTTAAAAAATGAATAAATCTTTAGAGATTACAGTGAGAAAGAAAGAGAAGATATTTTCCTAAAGTAACAGATTACCAACAATCGCTATCAATCCCTTCATATATATATTTGGTACTTCACTCTCTGTTTCTCTACTGTACTCCATTTCAAGGAATTTTTATTAATAAACCCAAGGTCATCTAACTATCTTTCTGTTTCTAATCTGTTGCAGAAACGATGGAAAATGAACGTAGATGATTCAACATCGAGAGTGTTTCCTTGTTTATTCTGTTCGCGAAAATTTTACAGTTCTCAAGCTTTGGGAGGACACCAAAATGCTCACAAGAAAGAGAGAACAGCAGCAAGAAAAGCCAAACGTGCATCAGATCATCACCAATATGCACCAGCAAATAACTTCTCATCATCAATTCCATCACTACCAGTAGTTTTTGCTCCAACCCATCATCATCTCGGTCTCGTTCTCCCTTCAATGTATATAACTAAGCACAGCTCAAACTTGGGCTATTTTCCCTCACAAAACTTCTCATCATCATCATCGGATTGGTTTAAATCCAACGGTGCAGCCAGATTTGAACACAGAAATGTAGTGTTTTACGGAGGGAGTTGTACTTCAAGCAATCATCATCAAGATTATCATCAGGGCGAGAGAAGTTTAATGAACTGGCAGAGAAGTATACGATATGATAATGGAGAAGGAAGTGATGGGTTGTCGCAGAATCTGTCAGTCAAAATGGATAACAGTCGCATTACTGGGAGTAGTAGTTCTATTGATAAGGGTAAAGATTCGAAGCAGCTTGATCTCTCCCTCCATTTGTGAATTAAAGAAATTAGGAGTTGTGGTAGGAGACAGCCATGCGCAATTTTGCCTAGAATATTATTGAATTTTTCTTATATAAGTAGTTAATTTCACTCAAGCATGCATGCATGTATGTTTGCGATAAAGATTTATGATATCTGGTGGATGAGTTTTTGGCACATGGTAACTTGTTCCATTCATTTAATAAGTGATGACAAATCATTTGACCATCCAAGAATCTATTCCTTGTTAATTTGGATCACGTCAATTTGTGTTTGTGTTCAAAGTGAGTGAGGCTTGGAGTAATTCTATTCGGGATACGCCCCACTTTTGCATAAAATTATATTATACTTCATTTAACGAAAAGGTTTATTTTTATAAAATTATCTTACACTTAGATAGGGGATGCTAATAGTTTTTTTTTTTTTTAAAAAAAAGAAAATATGAATAAAATTAAAATAAAGAATAATTCTTACAACATGAAATATAAAGTGCATGTCAAAATACAAAATAGATTATAAACAAAAATAAAAAAACAACTAAAAAATCTTTCTTTGATAATAATTGTATTTGAAGTGACCCATAAACTGTGACAAATTTAAAATTGAAAGGAAAATCACTCATTCTCCTTTTAATTGGGAAGGATTTCTTTTCCACTGTGTCCCTTTATGAGGTCATAGTCTCACCACCATGTCATCTAAAATAATTTGGAAGTAAAAATGAATGCCCATTCCCACCAATAAATTTAAATTTTTACTATCACAATATGAGTTGAATTTTTAGAAAATTTATTTTAAGAATAAAATAACCCTTTATAAGTTTACATACTAATGACGTATGTGGGTACAATATGACTAAAAATATTAGTAGTAAAAAATAAAAAATTATCCCCTATACTTTCAAATCTAAGTACTTTGCCATGTTTGATGGTTTATTATTGATCTAGTAATTTAAAACTATGTACATTTTTTTTTATGTGTAAACAAAATTCTATACAAAATCCTCTTATTGAAAAGCATTTAATCTGCTTCAATAATCTTGTTCTCTACTATACTCAAATTTAAAAAGTAAGGGTGAGCTAATGGATATTTATATGCAATAAAAATTTTAAAATCATAAATAAATTAGAAACGATTTCTTTTTCATATTTAAATAATATTTCAATAAATAATATTTAAGAGATTTTAAAATAAAATTTTATATTAAAAATCAAAACACATTTAATTCTTAGAAATTTTTACTATAATAATTAGGATATTTTAGAGGTATTATTTTAAGAACTATTACCTTAATAATCAACGTACTTTAAGGAAACTATTTTGAGTGGCTATTATTCCACTTGATTTTTTATTTGCAAACTTCTACCATGAAACATAAATTACATTCATATCATATACTTTTTTATTTACAAACTTTCACTGTGAGATAGAAATTACATCTATGTTAAATTATTTATTAATATATTTTAAATGCACATTTAATAAATTCGTCAATTAATGACATCAATAATATTTATAATTTTTTAACAAAATTATAGAAAATTAATTCATTAATTTCAAATAAATATATTAAACAATTCTTGCTGAAACACATTATATGCAATTGAGTTTTTATTGCAGAATTTGTACAATTGAAACTTTTACGAGAAATATATATAAATTTGATTCAATAAATAATCAATTGAACCAATACATATATAATCATAAAATTCATGTGTATGTATAAGATTTCAAAGAAAATGAATATCCCACTTTTTTTACCTTAATATACAATAGATAGTAATTAAATTTCCTCTAATTTATCGAATATTTGAGATTCACTTTTTAATATCGAAACAATAGTATAAACACTAATTTAAATACTAACAAAAATTAAACTATTAAATTAATACCCTAAAATTTACGTTTATAAACGAAATTTTTAACCCTAAAATATTATTAAAAAAATAAAATATATCTAATATCTAAAATTAGTTCTTAAAACTACTAGAAATGAAATTAATGGTTTACTTCAAGTTCTTTTATTTATATTTATATTTTCTTTCTGGGATTTCTTTCTATCTCTTTTCTAAATTCGAATGATGAAACTTGAAACTTGAAACTTGATGATGTACATAAAATTTGAAACCACAACTTCAAACTTAAAACGATTAAAATATTATTAAAATATTTTTATTAATATATATTATTAAACAATATTTTTATTAATATATATTATTAAATAATATTTTTATTATTTTAAATTTTTATTTATATATTTATTTAAAATTTGTGGGGCCAATTGATTATAAAACTGTTGGTCCTGATTGTTTTATTTTTTATTTTTTAATTATTTGACTATCACTTAGCAGCTAAACTAAGAAATGCATCTATTGTAACATAGTTAGTCCCTTGAAAAGAAATGCAAAATTCAATTAAAGTTGAAGAAGGTGGACTTGGCTAAGGTACATACATGAACCGATGCAACAAAACAATTTTGTGTATTAAAGATTTGAAACAATTTTTATAAAATTTAAAATAAAAAAATATTAAAATAAAATACAGTATTGAAACATGTAAAACAAATAATACACAATATTCGAAATATATAGTAAAAAACTTAAAAAATATTTAAAAAGTTTTAATAAACAGTATTTAAATATAAATAAAAAATTTGAAACAACTTTTAAGAGATTTAATTGAAAAAATGAATATAAGAATATATATATATATTTATATATACATACACACCATAGTCTAACTCCAAAAAGGTGGGCCCAACAATAATGAACTGAAGGGGACAAACGAAATGGGAACGTTCGGTCGATTCTGGAAATGGGGTTGGGTTGAATTAAATGCAATGTTAAACACAATCCAATACAAGAAGACCCCACTGGTTAATGGGCTAAGACAAACCCAGCCGAAAGATAGATTGAAGAAGCTAGTCCTGAGTTTAGCTGAATTGTAGACAAAACAAAATATGAGTCAGCAACAAAATAAACCCACATGGGGATGGATTATTTTTTCTGATGATGCGCATCAACAATTTTAATGGATAAATGAACCATTGAAACTTTTAAAAAGAAAATTTTTTAATAATAATTTTATTTTAGACTTTATATATATATAAATGATCATTTTTAATTCAATTTTATCAAAATGATACTCAAATTGTTGAAGTAACAAATGAGTATGCTTATCACTAAGTTACAATAAATTTTATTATACAAAGTAATATTTACTAGTATTTATTTATTATTTAATGTTATTTTAAGTGTAAATGATCATGTATAATAAAATTTAAAAATAATAAAAAATAATTATTTTAGAGTTTGAAATAAGATTATTTTAGAAATTTTTTTAACATATAATTAAGATAATAATCATACATATATAGAGAGACACATATGCACGCACGCAAGCACACAATATGCACATGATCATCGTTTGGTTAGATAGGTCGGAATTGGTGGCTGAAACAATGTGTGGGTGTTCTTGTTTCTTCAAGTCTAAAGTTTAATAATTATATTCATATATGCTTATACAAGCACAACAAGAAAAACACAATATATAATAATAATAATAATAATAATAATAATAATAATAATAATGGAACACTAGAAATGCGTGGGATTTGCTGAGTTCATGGCACAAATGCCGCACTCTAATCAATGATGGTATGATTCTGGTGATAAACTAGCTTCTTCTTCTTCTTATTCTTCTTCTTGTTCTTCTTCTAGTAGTTTCTTTCATACTTTCGCACCAATTAAAATCAAGTCAATGTAGACGTGTAAAGAGGGAAACAAAGCCCAAGCAATGAAGCAAATTAAATTCCAAACATGCCAACCAATATTTGGATGTCACTATTATACGCATGCAATTCAGCCACTAATTGTCTTCCAGTATTCACTTCAAATTTCGAGTCAAATACAAATTTAAATCACTTCAAAGTTGAAAAGTGATACCATCATGTGCTTACATGACTATTTCCATTTCCTTTTGTAGTCTAATTAAAATCACCCACTTCAAACTCCACCTTAGAATTTGTCTTTTATTTTATTTTTTCTTATTACATGATTAATTTGTAAGAAACTAAAGATTCAAGCTTTAACGATGAATTAACATGATATCAAAATTTACTTAATCAAGTAATTTTGTGTTTAAATTTTGTAAACTACTCTCGTTTCAATTCACATATAATTTAATCATGATTTGCGTGGCTGCAAGAGATTTGCTTTTGATATGTAATACGTAGAAAGCTTGAAATGATGGTGACGCAATGACCTTTGCTCACAATTCACAAAGTTTCTTCTTCTCAGTCTTTTGCCTGCAAAAACACAACGATCAAAGTAGTCAGGATGTGTTCATTGAAAACTCTAAGATACTTAAATTAGAGATTAAAATTTTTGATAAAAATAGTGTTTAAATTGAAATAAATTATGAAAGATGGGTAAACAGTGTGTATCTGATGTAGTTTTGACAGTATAATCGTTCCCCTTTTCTTTGAAATGAACATTGCCTTTTATAAGCTTTAGATGATAGTTATCTCAACTAGTGGGTGGGTACTTCGTGACAGTGGATGATTATCTTGTGTTGGTGGATGGTTACCTCGCGTTGATGGGCGATTGCTTAGTACGATGAACGGTTATTTATTTCAACTAATAGACAGTTATCAACTTGTACGTATATATGATCCACAACTATTCTCGGAGCTACTTTTATAATTTACTGGTCCTGGGTATTAATATTCTCAGGTTATTGACCCTTTATATTCTCTGTTGATTGGTCAATTGGGCGGTTGAATTTTCAATTGCGAGTAGCAGAAATCAATTGCTTAAGGTAGTGCAAATTGAAATGGGAGGTAGAATTTCATTGGCTGAAGTAGCAGCGTCTCTTCCTGTGACATGTTATTTTCTCAGTGCTAGTTCAATCCCTTTTCATCTCATAATTTCTTACTTTCTTTTTGAATATTGTCAAAATACTATTTAAATATATATATTTTTTAATATATTTAAAATAATTATATATGAAAAAAAGAACTTAAACTACACCTTTTATAATAAATTCTTTTACCTCTACTTTAATTTCTTAATTAATTAAATTTTTTTTTTTACATAAATTTGTATATTATTTATTATTTATTTTTTGTTATTTACTGATATTATATAATAAACATAATTATTTAAATACGTTAAAAGATTATTTTTTTATTTTTATTATTGTAATTATATAATATGTATATCTATTTAAATATTATGAAAGCACAAATATTCTGTTTAAATAATATTTTTATTTTTATATTTATATGATTGGTATGTCACTTAATTATAGAAGATTAAATTTATTGTACATGTAACAATTGTCTTTAAATCTCATTTTTAACTACAGTTAATGATTTTAAGCATATTGACATTCTCAATATCCTTGGATGACATGTTTGTCGTCTATTTGGTATGTACGTCTCAATGCGCAGATGGTGGTGAGGGCTCGGTTCTCGGCTAAACCCTAACAATGTAGGAAAATTACACAATCAAGTACGATACTCGTACAAAAGATACACGAGGGCTGGTTTATGTATAATATTTTTATTATACAGTTTAAAGATATTCTATTAGAGTTTAATTAAAATAATGAAGAATATTGTAAAATTATCACAAGAACGATGATCAACGACTGTCATGGTTGATCACAAGCTTCGTTGACAACCCAAAATTTTCGGAGAGAGGCGTCCAGCAAGCAGGCAAGGCCAACAATCACATTTTATATGTCAGCAGCTAGCAAATGGGTATCTTGTATGAAACCCTATAAAAAGTTTTTGGCTTGTTTACATTGGACAAAGCATTCATAGGATTGATCACGGGGATCATTTGGAATCTGGATTGATGCGCATGATCATTTATTTTTTGTTAATTTTTTTTAATTTATTTAAGAAATAAGCTGCAGTTTTTTTGCTACTGGCACGTATAGAAAGTTAGGATATTCGCATTCTATCTAATTATTAAAAGAGTGAGTAAAAGCATAAAGATTCTATATCTATATGTATACATACATAAATACATGCATGCATGCATGTCGTGGAGCCAAGTAAGAGTTACAAGGTGTATTTAGGGCAAGTCACATGCCATACTTTCAAAACTACGTGCTAGGATGAAAGGTCTTATAATTGATATAAAGTAAAAGTGTTATATATATATATATATATGCATGTTCTAACATAAAATGTCAAAGGCCGAATGGTCCTAATTAATTATAAGTCAATATTCTCCCACCTCGAAACTTTTGAATAATTTTTAATTAACATCAATATGTTGAATAAATTTTGTATCGTTTATATTAACAAGCTTGCAAATATAAAATATACAAATTCCACATGCATAACAGTGCTTGTACTGATTAGTACACCGTACATCACATGGCACCAGCCAAACCGATTCAATTAGAATTATAAAGAATCTATGTACGCCATCAATAACCTCGTAATCAGTGACAAAAATAAAAATAAAAATAAAGATGCCAACAAGAAATGATAAAGCAAGCTGGGTATTTTTTAGATTAAAAAATATAATTGAGATATATTTTAAAATTACAATATTAAAAGAGCGATGAAAACTATTTAGCTTTCATGACTAAATTATATATATATATTTATATTTATTTACTGAATTTGTAAAATAATTTTTATTTTTATAAAATAAAAAATTACATTGGTATTGCAAATAAGATATGTCTTCCCATAGTCAATCAAGCATGACATAGGGATTACACAAACATTACCGCGAGTCCATAACTAAAGTGGTTGCCGTGAATGAATGAACGCATTATAACCATCACTAGTTTGATTATCATTATTTTGTTAGATAATTTTGACCAATTCGGGATATTGCAAACAAGCCCAACAAATTTGCCCTTTTCTTCGTGGTCAAAACTGCAACCACAAAATGAAGATTATGATAGTTGGTATGAAAATTAAATTAAAGATATGTTGAAATTGAAGTATTATCACTTTTTAATTTTTAAATACTATTAAATGAAATTATTGAATGTTAAATATAAATAATAATACTAATATTTTGTCAAGAACCACTTTTTTTTTTAAAAAAAAATGTTTAGTTACAAGGCAACTTAAATTTTCAAGTTTAGATTGAATAAATATATATTTTTTTAATTTATTTAATTAGAGAAAAGAAATCATTTTAACTGTTTTATTTTTAAAGATGGATAATAACTCATTAGTATCAAGTATATTTAACCATAATTTTGTAATACGATTTTTATATGAAATTTTGACCAAGACGAAAGAAGCTGGTGTACAGAACGAGAGAGAGAGAGAGAGAGCGCAAGTGATCTTCTTTTTGTACTAATATGTGATGTTTGATAGAGTTGGGCAGAGTTGAGGCGTGCGTGGTTGAGGAAATTGAACCTAAATGTGATCTCTTTGTCAAAACTAGTCTGAAATAAACAACAAATCATTTTCCCAGATGGCTGAGTAATTAATAAATTAAGGTGCGAGTGTTTGTTTTTCTTCCACCATTCTTTCTCACCATACACTATTAAGTTTCGTGGGCGACCATAATTCCACTTTCAAACGTGGGATTTAAACAAATCTCCCCTCACGGACAACGGTTTACGATGATGCACATAACAGAAGGAATCAAATCAAAGTCACAGGAATTACGAATGCAAATGTACAAACTGGAATTAGATTTAAAGAAGCAGCTGCAGCAGCAAGAGCAGCAGCTAGCCTTGATTAGCCTCGAGAAGGCATGTGATTTGTTAAGTGTCTTTGTGGCAGCTTACAGTATTACACCTAAACAATTTCCTAACCTATCCATTCAATTCAATTCGTTTATTTATTTTTTTTTTTTAAAAAAAATTAAATTCTTACATTTGATTTGAATTTCATAAATGGGAGTGGGAGGCTGTCGGGAAGGTGTAGATCCTTTCCAAAAAAAAAATTAAAAAAAAAGAGACTAGCTTAATTTTATATTTGGTCTGGGTATACATTTTAAACCAGAAATGGAAAATAATATATACAGGAAATTATTGTCGTCATTTATTAGGCAGCCTTTATTTTCAAAGCTTGAGGATTAATTACTGGTGTTGCTGCAATCAATGATCCCACTGAGTGGTCCATTGATGGATTTACTGTTATTATCCACTCATAATTTTGCCTGTTTTGATCAAACTTGATGGATTTGAGATTTTATGGGTATAATAATAAGCAAGAAATAGAGAAATAAAAAATCTAACTAATTTACGGAAACCCATTAGAGAAATTAAGTTGAAATTTCTGGTGTCTATGACAGGATAATGTGTACTCTGTGTCGATTTCCATGACCGATGATGGGTCTGTTTAAACAATCATTTTTGACTAACTTAGTGGAGACGTCCGATATTAGGTTTGCTGACAAGTTATCTTATTCTGGTTGTTTTGCCCATGGTGATGCTAAGGTGCATTCAGTTGCACTATACATGAGTGGGGTGAAGCCGAATGCACCATACCTTTGCTCATTAAGACTACAAAATGGACTTGAGAATTCTGTTTATATGATTTACATAAATAAAGTTATAAAATATATTGAACCATTTTTTACAAAAACGTTGATATGATTACTGGTTAAAAAGATACCTTTTTAATACAAATAAGTAAAGTGCGTTTTTTATTTTGGTAAAATTGAGATTTTGTTTGAATGTATTTTGAATTGTTAGACATGATCCCTGGATTTAATATAGAGAAAATATGAAAATATGAATAGTATGACGGAGATCATTGCTGTATAAAGTTAATCTAATTATTCATAAATCAATTCAAAATTCTGCCTTTAGTTAATTAATAAAAAAAAAATAAAATAAATACTGTCTAAGGTTACAAAATTAATGCTATTATCAAATAATGTATGAAGTGTTGGATACATTATTAATGCTTTAGTTAATAAAAAATAAATAAATAAACAGCACTGTCCAATTTATTTTAAGATTAATAAATTATGGTAATGGTAGTAATTAAAATAAATAATATTTTTAAAATATTTTTGTTTCAAATTTAACCCAAAAAAAAAAAATCTACATATCCGTGCATTTTTACCTAGTGTTGGATTATGACCAAAAAAAAAAAATAAACAGTGTACAACATTAGAACACATGTCAATATATTACTAAAGACAATTTGAAGCCATAAAAGTCATGGGCACCGGCGCTAGTCATTTCATGGCATGTCTGATTACCAAAAGCAAAATCAAATGTTGAACGCTGTTTTCTGAATTGAAAATTACATATTAGAATTTTTTTATTTTCTAATCATTTGAAAATTACAAGCTAATCGCTAATCAGAAATCTCTTTTTTTCCTGGGAAACAACAAACAAGCCGAAAATCCGCTAAACTATTTTCTTCAGGTTTCTAGTACGGAATACATTAACCGGAATAACTTGTGAACTGGGGCGCTCGGTAACCTGAATATCAGTTAGTCTTCAAAGTTGCCCACGTGGCAAAGTGGCGTGTCGGGCTCAGCGTTCCCGGTTATAGCCATTACCCGTGAGTGTAAAATATGTAAGCGGAGGCGGAGACGAAGGTCCCATAGGTATATAATATAGCTGATATGTCAGAGGGAATGGTGCGGCACGTGATAAACGAACGCACTTGACGCGTGAGTAGTAAAGACTCTTCCCAGAGGAAAGAGAGATAGACAGACACTTAGTGGCAGTTAGAGAGGTGGTTAAGTGTGGCTAATTGTGAGGTTAATTAAACCTAACCCTGGTTAACGGTTTAACTGAGATTAACGGAGTTAGGCACTATTCGGTTAGGACCCAACGTCCATTTTGCTATATAAAGACGGCTTTATCATAGCTTTTTCTTTGCCTCAAATTTGTTCTAATTTTTCCTTCTCCAAATTTAATACCCCGAGACAAAGGAGGGAGATTCAGTGTGACATTGAAAGTGAGAAAGAGAGAAAGCTTTGAGGCAGCAACAATGGCGGTTTCTTATCAAAGATGGTTCTCTGTATGTGCAATGCTGATTCTATGGCTGTTTGTTGGCGTCCAAGCCTCCACAGAGAAACACGAGCTAGAATCAAGGTACGCTTGAGTGTACTATTGTTCTTTATAATATTTACAATTCACGTATTTTGTTTTTTCTCCGCTAAAAATCCCTAAAATTTATTGCGCATTTTAATCACCATTGATAGTTGGTCAATCCATTCAAAACTCTACGGCCGAAATCTCTTTTTATATGACTTTTAATAAAACTAAATGCGATCAGATAATTCAAGCACTTACTGTTTGGTTGCATTCGTTATTTCACGTATCAGGTTCGGGAAAACAGAAGAGTTGCAGAGCTCGAATAACTCTTCATCGGCGGACAGGTTAGTGCTAATACTGACAATGAGTTCAACAACTGCAACTTTAAGTTTTTGATCCTCTATTGTACTTTCTAACAAATCTTAACCGTCCTCGTGTTAACGGCGTAAGAACAATCGTTAGATAAACAATTTTAGTAGGAGTTTTTTTTTTTAAAATTTTAACGGTGGGATATTATAATTACGATCGGATCTGATGAATCTGAAAAATCGGGACCGTTAATTCGGTTACGTTTTCCTTTTTTTTTAAAAAATTTTCACACCCGGGGAAAATAGCTGACGGTAAAATCAACTGACCATTACCTCCATTTTATAGGCTTCCAATGGCCGAAAACACCCTTGATCATGTCGACGTTGCCGCTCAATCAAAGTCAGTGCTGGATGTTAATATTAAAAATACTGTGAGGTCAGATTAGCCAATTAACCGACTACAAAAATCAAAGCCTCCGCATTTTGGCGGATGGTGCCTGTGCCTGACTCGACCTATAAAATTGAGATTTCCAGGGGCAAAATGTAACGACGTCGTGGTCCGTAGAGTGTCGTTCTATGTTTTTATCCCTATCATTTTTTCAAGGGAAAATGCTAATAAGTGGTTTAATTTGGATCTTTAATAAACTTTTTTTCAGGACAGAGGATGATGATTTATGGAATCACGAGCACGCCGTTGATAATCCAGAGGAAATTGCTTCCATGGTTAACATGTGAGTCTCCATGTTATTAATTGCGAAACTCATTCCCTTTAATTATTTTCTCTGTTAATTTGTTTATTTTGAATACTAAACATAAATATAGAATATAGTCTCTCCTACATGAGGGCTCACAAGATCCGTACATGTCAACTGATGAGTCGAGTTCTAGTTTTGACATGTATTTTGGCCTCTTCTCTATTCCATGTGACCACAAGTCCCAGTCATGGTCAAACTATTTCTACCAAAAGAATTTTCAGTCCAAACTGTTTCTGCTTTAAAAGTTTCATGGTTGGTTTCCTTTTCAACTTTATTTCACAAGGTAAATCTGTAAACATGGTGGTCTGATTGTAACTGTTGGATTTTGGACCACCGTCTAACTTAATATTCTTAGTGGAGTTACTATCCTTTACGATTATGAGGAATCAGCGGTCACGTTCTCTCCTGTTGTAATCCCTCATCCGCCGGAGTGATTTTGTTGCCAGTCAGTCTAGCCACATGCCCGTGTCCTGATATCCGCACATCACGCCCTTATTTTATAGAACGTGATAGCAGCATATGGTGACAAACAACACAAATGGCCATGTTTGTCTTCATTTCTGCTTTACTATTTTGTAGGGGATCCTGCATGGGAATGAATCAATTTGCGGTAATTTGAATATTTTTTTTTTAGTATTAATCTTCATAATTGAAATCTAGCGCTGCGGTATTGAAATAGTTTGTCATGATTACTTTATACCACTTTTAGAAGAAAGCAGAGAAGAGGATCTGCCCTGTTTTGTTCACTCAATGCATTCAGTTGAAACTACAATAATTTAATTTCATGGAATGCCTTGTATCCTAAATTGGTTGGGTAGACTACTTAAATTATGCTCTCTTCGTCCAGCCTGTCAAGAGTGAAGAGGTTTAGACAGCACACAAATCGCAGTTCTGGTTTCGTACAAGAAAACTTGTCTGGAATTCTTTGTTGATCTTGATCAGGTAGCAGTTGCTCTACTGGCATATCTATGTTATTGAATGAATGCGCTCAATTTTTAATGTCCACCGACGTACCCAGTACTAGACAGGGATCAGTGCCTCCCCACGCTTGGAATTTATTTCTCGTGGTCAATAATATCGACTTTCCGTATGAGCCGTATCCATCTATAAGTAAACATCCACTACCTCATTATTTCACATGGCCAGCCTAAGAACAACACGCCTTTAAACTCTGTTTTAGGTGATCAAATTCTAAAACTTATTAACATTGCCATTTTAATTGTCCATCAATGTCGCCTTATTCTAATTGATCTTCCCATGCTTTGATAATCAAATGATCATATTGACATTGAAATTATGTTTATTTTAAATTTATCAGGACAATTCGCAACAGTACTGAAAGGAGAAATTTGGGATATTTCTCATGTGGAACTGGCAACCCAATTGATGATTGCTGGCGCTGTGACCGCCGCTGGTACTTTCGCCGTAGACGTCTTGCTGACTGCGCCATTGGTTTCGGACGCAACGCCATCGGTGGCCGTGATGGCAAGTTTTACGTTGTTAGTGACCCAAGCGATGAGGACCCAGTTAACCCCAGACCAGGCACACTCCGCCATGCTGTCATCCAGGATAAGCCTTTATGGATCGTGTTCAAGCGTGACATGGCAATTAGACTCAAGCAAGAGCTCATAATGAATAGCTTTAAGACAATTGATGGTCGTGGAGCCAATGTCCACATTGCTAATGGAGCTTGCATCACAATCCAATACATCACAAATGTTATTATTCATGGCATACATATCCATAACTGTAAACCTACTGGCAATGCCATGGTTCGAAGCTCGCCGAGTCACTATGGTTGGAGGACAATGGCTGATGGAGATGGCATTTCCATTTTCGGATCAAGCCATATTTGGATTGATCACAATTATTTATCTAATTGTGCTGATGGTCTTATTGATGCTATTATGGGATCAACTGCCATTACTATCTCCAACAACTACTTCACCCACCATAATGAGGTAATCTGTTTTTTTATTCTATGCATAAAATAATTTGCCAAGTGATGTAAGTGATCATTGAACAGGACTAGGGTTATCAAATGTGATATTATACAGGTTATGCTACTGGGCCACAGTGACTCCTACACAAGAGACAAGATTATGCAAGTGACCATAGCTTACAACCATTTTGGTGAAGGTCTTATCCAGAGAATGCCAAGGTAAAAACACGTATATTTAGTGCGACCATTGCTTTTATTTGTTTCAAGCAAAACATAGGGTATCAAAGATGATTTAAATTGACTCAGAATTGGGGGGCCTTTGACAGGTGTAGGCATGGCTATTTCCACGTAGTTAACAATGACTATACACACTGGGAAATGTATGCTATCGGCGGAAGCGCTAATCCCACAATTAACAGCCAGGGAAACAGATATCTTGCCCCCTTAAATCCATATGCTAAAGAGGTATTTCATCAAATAAACAATTAACTATTTCTTATTTACGTGTACTAATTAGTGATTATAAAATCATGATAAGCACGATAAAATTGATGGGTGCAGGTAACGAAGAGGGTTGATACATCACATGGTGTATGGAGGCACTGGAATTGGAGATCGGACGGAGATCTGCTGCTGAATGGAGCTTACTTTACTACATCGGGAGCTGGGTCTGCAGCCAGCTATGCGAAGGCCTCAAGCTTAGGGGCCAAATCTTCTTCCCTGGTTGGCGCTCTTACCTCTAATGCGGGTGCCCTTAGATGCCGCCTCGGTCTCCAATGTTGATTCTTAATCCCCTATTAACCATAACCCCCTGCCGCCCGAACCCAAAAATAAAATCCCAGAGAAAAGATAATCTTTCGTTCTCGCCACTTATCTTCGTTTTCGCATATCTCTATTGTTCCAACAAAATTTGACAGTGTACAAAATTTTTTAAAAAACTTTCACGTCATCCCCCTGTACGGAAACACGACTTTCACGTAAAAAGTGAATATTAGAATTCAATTTTGACTCCACTTATAATTAAAATTTATTTTAAATTAAATCGATTTTTAAAATTTAAAATTATAGTCTATCTTATTTAATATATTACCTTATTTTTTTTATTTTAATTTTTAAAATAGAATACTATATTTATTAATTATATCAATTTTTTAAAATTTTTTAACAAAATTTATATTGTAAAGTTTTATTTAAATATAATATTATAAGTATTCATTTAAACTATATATTTAATTCAATAAAAAATTTTTTAAAATAAAATTAATAATATTAAATTACAAAAATAATAAAATACATGAATAAAAAATTGAGTGAAAAAAAGAGAAATAAGTTTCTAAAAATAATTAATAAGTAAAAAATTATTTTAAAAAATTGTATTATTACTCAAGTTAATATACATCACAAAAAAAAAATTTTTATAATAATAAAATTATAAATATACATATTTGTTAACTTGTTTAATAATTTTATTAAATTAAATAAACATTATAACATATTGATTAATTCTTTTGATGTAACTTAATAGTTAAAGAGTATTTTTTTAGATATATTATTTACTAAATTAAATATAAATATATTTTATATAAAAGTCACATTTATACAAATTCAGTAATAAATTTTTGAAAGTATTTATTTAAAAATAATAAAATTAATTTTTTATAATCTTAATAAAAAATTTTAAATCTTATTATTTTATTAATTAAAAAATCTGTAAATTAATTTATACAAATGTTATGAATAAAATGTACAATTTAAGTTAGCAATTTAACGGTAAGAGAATTTGTGTTTCATTATAAGGTCTTGAGTTTGAACCTTTACGCATAAAATAATTTTTGATTTTTTTTGGGTCGAGTTTAGTAAAATGGTATGGTTTAGTTCTTTGGTTCAATTCGGTGCTCTATCATATAAAACCAAAACTAAATTAAAATGAACTAATTCCAATTCATAAATCGAACATATAGAATCAAAACTAAATTGAAATAAACCGATTTCAATTCATAAATCGAACTGATAAGTTTGGTTTCACAAGGTTGTAGGTCAACTCTAAATCGATGCTTCGCCTTAACTTTCACTTGTCATATTGTCATTGGTCGATCAGCCTCGGCATGCTTTTGCAGCTACCATAGTGTTTTTCACTTATTTCTTTCTTCATTTTCACTTAAAAAGTATGTAATCTACATATCAATTGGCTTCTTTACCTATCTCTTAGCCTATGTATCTTCTTTTTCATTTCTTATATTTCAATTAATTCAAACATCGTTAGTATGTTATAAGCCAGAGATTCCTTTCAGCCTTATATATCTAAGTATTATAACTAATATATATATATATATAATTAAAATTTTATCTCAACCCATAGAGATATTCCATCACCAATTATCTATTGTTTGTAGAAAATTTAACTAAGAAGAACAAGAAAGAATGCTTAAAAAGATTGTCAAAGAAAAAATTTTTCTTTATTTTTTGAATGTATTTCTCAAGGACAACAACGACTACTTTACAAAGTAAGTGTTATTCTTTATAGTCTAATTATTACACGTGTATAATATCTATTGGCCTTTGAGAAACACATATAGACTATTTAACAAACATACCACATCAGTTTTTTAACTATTCAAACTAAAAAATAGAATTAACAGTAACAATTCTCCACTTTTATTTTGTTTTCACTTTAAGTTTACTACTTTCAGTTTTCTCTTCATCATACTATCTTTATATAAAAATTAAGTTATTACCAACTCCAATAAGTAACAATTTAGCCAAATTGAACAAAGTAAATTTCAATTTTAAATAGTAACTAATTGACACACCATTATGCAAACACAACCTAACACCAATAAAACTTTGCCACAGTGACTGATTTTGTTAACATATCTGCAGGATTATCTTCTATTCTTACCTTCATTAACTGAACCCTTTCGTTTGCTATTTCTTCTCTTATAAAGTGAAGTCTTACATCTATGTGTTTTATCTTCTCATGAAACACATATTGTTTGGCTAATTAAATAGTACTTTGGCTACAACAAAATTCTTTTTACTAAATCTTGTTTTAGCCCAAACTCTAATAATATTCCCTTCAACTATATAGCCTTTTTTATAGCTTTCGTAATTGCCATATACTTAGCTTTAATAGTAGACAAGGCCACTACATGTTGCACGTAAGACTTGTAGCTTATTATATATCTAAACAAGACAAAAACAAACCTAGTAAGAAATCTTCTTTTATCTATATCTAAAGCATAATCCAAGCCCATATATCTTACAATGTTCTCAACTTTTGAATTCATTCTTCCATACACTAATTCACACCCCAAGCTCTCTTTAACATACCTTATAATCCATTTAAGTACTACCCAATGCTCCTTAGTTAGATCCTTCATAAACCTACTTACCACACTAACTGAATGTGCTAAATCAGGTCTTGAGTACACCATAGCATACATAAGGCTCTCCACTACACTTACATATGGTATCTTGTCCATTAACATCTTCTTAGCATCTATCTTTGGACTTAAATCATGTGATAGTTTGAAATGAGCTACTAATGAAGTGTAATTACCTTAACATCATTCATTCCAAACCTTTCCAATATACTTGCCAAATAATATTTTTGAGATAAAGTTAAAGTTTTATTTTTAGTCTCTTTTTATATAAATTCCAAGAATTCTTTTGGAAGGATTAAGACCTTTATGTCAAACTTAGAACTTAATTCATCCTTCAACTCCTTGATCTTATCCATGTGTTTACATGCTTTTAGCATGCCATTCACATATATCAATAAATAGATCAAATCACTTTGTCTATCACATTTAAAATATACACAATAATCAAATGAGCTTTTACTGTATCTCCTCTTGATCATGAATTCATTAAATTTGAGATTTTATTACTTTGGAAATTGCTTAAGTCTATAAAGTGACTTATGCAATACACAAACCATGTCTTCCTTCCCTTTCTCAACAAATTTTTCTAGTTGGGACGTATATATTACTTCATTTAGATTTCCATGTAAGAATGTTATTTTTACATCCATTTGTTTTAATCCAAGTTTATACACAATAACAAATGATATAGAATTCTAATTAATGTGTGCCTCACTATAAGAAAGAAAATTTCTGTAAAATCAACTATTTCCCTTTAAATGAACCATTTACCACATGTTTTACCTTGAATTTTAATTCACTAGATTTTAAATCAACCATTTTTTTTAAAAATTCATTTGCATCCAACTATCTTCCTTCTTTTTGGTTTATAAACCAAAGTTCAAGTCTTACTCTTTCTTAAAGATTCCATTTCATCCTTTATGGTTGCCAACCATTTCTGAGATTCTGGAGCCTTTTAGTGCTTCTGAAACTAAAATTAGTTTTAAATTTTCAGAAACTTCTTTAATAAACAATGCATATGTAATAAGGTTTATATATCCATATTGAATAAGGGGCTCCACTTGCCTCTTTGCTATCTCTCTAGTAAAATTGTAATCTCGAATATCCTACTAATCATGATCATCAACTTGAGACACAACATTTGGTTCATTAGTAGTTTTAGCATCTTTGCTTCTATTGTCACTGAGCTCCACCTTAAACTGAGCTTTTTGTTTTTTTTCTTCCCTCAGTTTGATGAATAATACCTGTAAGTAATTTGTTCTTGACCAAATCTTCTTCATGTAAACACATCACTCTCTATAATGCATTTTCCATGTCTATTATCATGACACCACAATTTATAACCTTTAACATTTTTTGGATAACCTACAAACACTCCTTTCATATCTTTAGAATATAATTTTCCTTGCCTCAAGTAAGCATATGCAGTACATTCAAAGATTCTTAAATGACCAAGGCTAGGAGGGCAACTTGACCAAAGTTTCTCAAGAATTTTAAAATTAAGAGCAGCAATAGGACATGTGTTTAACAATTATATAGCTGTCTTTGACTTTACCTTTTTACTTAACTCTTTAGAACTCAAGGCCAATTTCACATCATCCATACTAATTGTGTCTTTCTCATATAAAAAGGTTTCAACAATATGCTCATAGCTTAGTGGAAGAGAGGTTAGCACCATAAAAGCTTGGTCTTTGTTTTCATATTTGATGTCTATGGTTTCAATATCCAAAATAATTTTGTCAAAATTGTCGAGGTCTTTTCTCAACGACCCTCCCTTTTCAAGATTAAAGGCATATAACTATTTCTTTAAGTATAGCTGATGGGCAAGAGATTTCCTCATATATCATATCTCTAATTTGTTCTAGAGACCAAGTGCTACTGATTCCTTCAATACTTCACGTAAGACTCTATCATCTAAGGATAGAATAATAGTAATATATATATATATATATATATGTATGTATGTATGTATGTATGTATGTATATATAATACCCACCATTTTCGTCATTATGCTTTTGTAATTAAGGATTAATTCCCCCATGTGTGCTTTGTTTTAAAAGTTGATTAAAACTCCAATGGCAATTGATGGGAAATGATTTGATGTTGCTAATTAGGTCTAGAAATTAATTTACTTGGCACCTGCATAATATGTGTGTGTGCATTCAAATATTTTAAGTTATTATCGTTTTAAATTTTTTAATTTATATTTTAAATATATTTTTATACATTTTAAATTTTTTATTAAACATTTCAAAAATTTTATTTTGAATTTTACATTATTTTTTAAATTATTTTAAAATTTGCATCTATTTTAAATATTGCATTGCCAGTTTAAATTTTTTGTTAGAGTATGTATAGTACACGCAATGTATCGTAGCAATTCCCGTGTTTTTGTGTTAATGATGTATCACATTGCTTGAACGTAAGGTGTGGACAACGCCCCACAAGGCCAAGGCCTAAACATGTGCTGCCTTCCTTACCTACGAAACACTTGGTACTTTCATGCCATTGTCGCTTGTATGAAATGTGGGTATGAGAATATGAAGGGACCGTTTCGAATACGATCAAGATTTTAACATGCTTAATAATTCTGAAAATCTACACTGCATAATGCAATATAGTGAATTACAAAAGGCACAAATAACTGATGTCCCATCCCTAGAGTTATAACCAACCTAGTTTTGAAAATATCGAACCATTCACTTCACTACAATTACCTATTTAGTAACAGAGACAGTATGATCAAAACATAATTTGAAGAAAATGTCTGAAAAAAGAAAAGCTCAGAAAGGGGTACCAATTTCACTCCTCGTTTCAGTTGGGCTATACAAAGCTGACCTGTTCCTTGGTCTATTCTCTTCCAATTGCTTCACAACTTCATCCATGGCGGGTCTAACTGAAGCTACTGGAGCACAGCAACCCATTGCAAGCTTCAATGCCTGAACTAACCCTTCTTCCATTGGATTTCTTATCCCCTTCAAAACATCCACATCAAAAACCTCCATTGGTGTCTCCTCCAAAACTGCCACTTTCACCATCGAAGGCAAGTCCACAAACTCACCATTTCTCCCACTTTTCCCTGGCCTCTTTCCTATCAGGATTTCCAATAGAAGTATCCCAAACGCATAAACATCTGTCCTGGAATTGCATTTCTTCATCCTTTGAAGTTCTGGTGCCTTGTAACCATCAGCCTTCGCAAGTGCTACCATTTCATCAGCAACTGATGGGACCATTAGCTTGTCAAGTCCAAATTCAGTGAGCCTGGACACGAAAAAGTCATCCACAAGCACATTTTTGGATCTTACATTTCCATGTGTGATGGGTGTCTCAATACTAGTATGAAGATATGCCAGTCCCCTGGCTATACCCAATGCAATCTTGTGTCGTCGAGGCCAATTCAGCATTGGTTTCCCAGCTCTAGTATCTACATTCAAGCAGATTGGAAAAAATATAAGAATGATTCCCTTGCTTTTCATGCCCAAAAATTCATAACATAGCACATACATATAAGCACAAACGATTTCTAGATCGTCAAGGTCAAATGACTATGCAATTAGTGAATATAAATTTCTTCAAATTCACTTTTGGTGATATGTTGGAAGGGATAAATGATTTTTTATTTTTTGGAGCTTCGTTGAGGGAATCAAGCATTACTTATTGCCCATCGGCATGTGGAATAATAATTCTGTTATAAAGCCTTCACTATGAGTAAGTGGGCTTCTCTCTCTGAAAAGCACATCACAAAGAGGGACCTAGTATTGCTAAAATAAAAATTGGTTTCCATGAATTTAATAATGGCTCTTGGCATAAACTAAGACAAGACAGTAGAGGATTCAAAAATAGTTGCTTGAAAGAGAGAATGCCAAATTCATAGTAAACGGATCAATATACAGTATGGTGCAAATAAAATTGGGTCGCTTGGTTTAGTGAAAGAACAAACAATGAGTTAGTTTAAAATTTAATTTTCTTAGGGTTGAAGGTGGGTCATTGGTCTAGGCAAGTTGGGACAAACATTGGCATTAGTACACACTGATAAACAAGGCTAGTGTTGACTTATTGACGTTAAATCACTTAAATACTATTGTTTGGACTCTTTCAAGTTTAAACTTTTAGGGTGATGGTAATTCAATATGGTATCAGAGTAGGTTTGATCTAGTAGTTGTGCCAATTCCTGCAAACACCAAAAATTAAAATATTAACTGGATCAATGTGAAAAGTTTATTAATAAAATTGGGCTTGTACGTGAAAGGGAATGCTAAACCATTTAAATACTATTGTTTGGTCCATACCTTCAAGCTTCAAGTTTTTTGGTCCAATGGTAATTCAACATTAAGCACACCTTCTTACAAGACAAAAATCATTAAGCATAAGACAATAGTTATACATTAATTTGAAATATATTTAGTGTAGAATATTAATAAAAGGAATCCTAATTAAGCATTACTCTACACTGTCAGTGCTAATTGGGATACCTTAATAGAATTTGAACTAGACCTGAAACCTCACAAGCCTCGATGGCTCAACTGTTTTTTCGCCCTATTAAACTATACATCATGACTAAGCTGTAACACCACTCTAGTAAGGACATATAATTTCAGTATTTTCTCAGCCAAAGCAATACTTATTATATACTTTTTTCTGTTGAGAAGCACAATCCTATTTATCAGATACCATGGACTTTGTTAATGACTTAGCAAAATTAAAGATTGCTGAAAGAGAACGAGATCCTCATAGTGTGTCAAATGATAGCATAGCTCTAATTGGTCTTGCCTGAAGAGAGTGATTGGGCTACCAAATAGCTAAAGCTTGCATATTACCAGTGGCCAAGTTATTATTGGGTCTTTATGTTATTGTTGAGATATTAGCACCAGTGACTTTTGAATGATACATGTTCTCTTTAATTTTTGACATCAATGGACTTCTTCTGACCATCTTGTCTATGTCATTACAAAATGCATAAGACATCTCCGACATCTTCTATAGGCATCTTTCCTGTACGGCTAAATGCATTATGAATAATACAATTGCTTATGTTTGATTCTTACAACTATTTGTCGCTTAATCAATTAAGGCCCAATCCCAGTGCAACACCTGAGCATCAATTTATCCTATATGTTTTGACAGTTGAAGGAGATTCAACTATTACACAGGAACATAAAGTTATAAAGTATTCATAAGAGGTATGATAATGACACATAAATCAAATGTAGAGGAAGAGCAACAAAATGTTCATACCATGTAAGAGATCATGGAGGGTCTTGTTGGGAAGATAGTCATAAATAAGTAGCTTCTCCCCTCGCTTTCCCTGATAGAAAGCTCTCAAAGGAATCATATTCTCATGTCGTACCCTTCCCAATTGCTTTATAACAGGCAAACATGAACTCCAATCTTTGCAACTACCTTCCCTCAACAGCCTCAAAGCTATGGTCACTCCATCTGCAAGATTTGCCTTATAAGCAGTGCCATAAGCAGTCTTCTCAATCACCTGTCCTGTGGCATTCAACACATCCTCTAATGTCAAATGCTCGCCGCCTTGAAATATTATCAACTTCCCTTCACCACCACCTCCAACACTACCTCCACTAACACCGTTTTCATCATCTTCTCCTTCCTGTAATTCCTCTTCACCAACTCCTCGATTTTTTCTCTTCTTATTTTGCACATAACCAATTAAAAATGAAGCCAGAACCACCGCTCCAGTCATTAACCCAATCACAAGACCAGCAATTGCACCTGAGCTCAACCTAGAATTTCCATTGCAACTTCTTAACGGTAACCCACATAAGCCAGGACTGTTTCCTTCAAAAACCTCTGTACCAAACTTTGATTCATCAAAAACTGGCAACATCCCAGTAAAATTATTGTGTGAGAGATTCAGCTTTTCAAGGTTCAACCGAGTTAAACTCACTGGAATTGAACCTGAAAACATGTTGTTTGAAAGATCAAGCTCTTTAAGTCTCTCAAACCTAGCAACAAACTCTGGGAAACTCCCTGAAAACTTGTTGCTACCCAAATCAAGAAACTGCAAATTATTGCAAGTAGAGTCAGGAAGTGCAGGTTCAGGGAGAACCCCGGAAAGTGAATTACCATGAATCCTGAGAGAAACAAGCCTATCACATAAATTCCAAATTGATGGAGCCAAGGCACCACTAAATAGATTATTACCCAAATCAATATCAGATAGTGAAGAGCTGTAACCAAGCTCAAGAGGTACGATTCCTTTCAGTGAGTTGATGTTCAGATACAAGCTTTGAAGCATAGCGAACTCACCAAGCTCTCTGGGGAGTGAGCCAGTGAGGTTAGCTGAAGGTAGCTGAATCGACTGAAGGTGAATATCAGAGTCTTTATAAAGAGAAAGACTAGCCCATTGTGGTGAAGAAAGATCACTGCAGCAGAGAATAGACCCATTTGAGAATACCCATTTGATCCCTCTCCATTGACACAAAGGCACAGATAAGTTCCATGAAGATAAAAGTAAGTTCTCATTATTACCTTGTAGTGAACCTTTGATCTTCCCTAAGAGAAGCTCAACATCCGTCGAAGCAGAAGAAGAAGATAAAGAATCAGTAAGTGAAGTTGATAAAGCTGTGGTGAATATGAAGAAGAAGACGATGTAGGTAGAGTAGAGTTTCAGAAATGCCATGAATGGAGCAGCTACAGAGAAGAAAGAAAGGAAGAAGAAGAAAAGAAAGCTGTGACTCTCTCACTGATAGTAAGGGTGTCGTGGAGTAGTATTAAAGAGTGTTGACCAATGCACAATCTCATGGTCTGATAATCCTACGGTCATGATTTGGATATGTCACTGGAAATAATCAAACCAGTGTGTAACAATGGAACGCTCCTCCTTAATCATACACCGTTTAACGTTAATCCAAGCAAAATTGAAAGAATCAAAAAAGATGACTAAATGGTGATGTTGATAGGTAAGAGCTACACTCGAAAAGAGCATAAATTGATGTATATTAATAAATTATTGTGGGGGTTGCGATTCTTATATTAATGAATTAATTCTCTTCACACCTTTGGAATTACAGTCGTTTTCTTTTAATTTTCTTTTTTATTTACTTTGCACTTTTTAAGAGGAAAAGGGGGTTTGTTTTGCCTTTACAATGTAAAAGAAAAGTTTAAGGGAAGGTGCATATATCATATGATGTTCCTTCATCTATCATTCTACGCGTGTTCGCCAAAAATGAAAAGTTTATAAATTTACTTTAATGATTGAAGTGTTTTTTTTTGTGTTTTGTTCTTTAATGCAATTGAATTGGTAATCACTGGAAGTCTCTAGTGGGGCCTAAGAACTCAGGCTGTATGATTGAATGGTGGAGATGAAGATTGTAAACTTGATGATGATGGTGTAGGGAAGCAGTCTGTAGTCTCAGATGGAGTCACATGCTTGTGGGATAGGATACAAAAGAAAATAAAAACAGAGGCTTAAGCCCTAAAAGCAGAATATGTGTTCCAGATGTTAGATGTGATTTAAAATAGTCTTGTTTTAAAGGTTATTTATAATAAATAATTTATTTAAAAAAAATTAAAATAAATAATTTTATAAATTTTACCTTTATTAACTATTTTAAACTAAAAATCATTTTTATTCGGTTCGCTTTCATAACGTAATTCTTTAACTAAACTTTCGACTACTTTTATCAATGAGTAAAAATATTGTTAAGATAAAAATAAATTATTTATTTATCATTTTTGATAAATTTAAATTATAATTTACAAATGTGGCATGAGATATGTTATTTTAATGAATTAGAGCCAAAAAAAAATGAAAAAAAGGGATTGGATTTGCATATATGTTTCGCTTTTACTTGAAAAGATTAAAAAAGTTAATATTTTTTAAAAAGAATTTGATTTATACAGAAAACGTAATAATTTGTGCTTACAAAAAAGAGCCATGAGCACAATATGGACTTCTTATTGAGAGGATTCTTGATAAATGTCTACAATGTTAAATACATTCATTAAATTATATAATGGTTTTAAAATAAAACACTTATAGTATCTTCAAAAACACTAAATGCATCTCTATACAAATATTTGATATTTGCAACCAATTGTGGTACTTTTCAAATACATCGAATGGATAAAGCACTAAAAAGTTAACAATTAAATTAGGCATATATGATGGTAAAGGCCAGTTAAGAGACGTTAGACGATATCTTTTATAAAATTAGTGTAAGGACTTTTATAATATGGACTCTTTTTGTATACGCATTTATATCGACCTTTTTGAGTAACTATCACGATGATATGATTAATGTTTGCATCTATTGCTACATATGCACTATTAGGTGGACTCTCAAAATGCACAAAGTGTTAATTATAGTCATTAATATAAAAAATTTTCTTTAAAAAAAAAAGGACAAATTTTTTACTATAAATTGACAATTTGCCAAAATTTATAAAACAAATTATATATATTTAATTCTCTTAAAGATATATATTAAATCAACCATCAACAATCGCATCACATTTGCAAGCATCAATTACCTTTAAATACAACACTAACACAAACTATTCAATAAAATATGATTATCTAAACAACTAAGGCAGATGTCAAATTGTTGACCTCATGCATCCATTTATGAAGATCAACAACCATATGACTAAATTTGCCTTAAGTATATTAACTTTATATTTTACACAGAGAATATCTTATCATAGATCACATATATTATGTCTAAACTCTTCCCCATTTGTTGTGTATCTATAGCCAAAGTATCAAATTAGGCTAACATATTAACTCTAAACTCATCATATAATGAAGTATGTAGCTATTGTGTGGGAAAATAATGTGGCAATAGCAAATGCAAACAATGGGGTGGTGATGAAGGTGAGTAATGTGGCAATGGTATAGGAAAACAATAGGATGGTGATGCAGGTAAATAATGGGGTGATGGTATAAGCAAATACAACATTAGTGGTGCAAGAGAATAATTATGTTGTGGTGTGAGATAGTAATGTAGAGATGGTCATGGCGAGTAATGTAGAGGTGCTGTGGCCATAAAATGCGACAATTGTGTGACTTGCATTCCATAATATTAATTTATTAGTATGGCATAATATACACTAGAAATTAATACACTAGAAATTAATTAAATTATCATAATGTCATTGATAAAGTAACATATTTGTGTTAGTAGCAATGAAAATGCATGAACTAACTAGAGTGGGTGTCTTAAGAAATAAAGAACTACCAAAAATGCTTTCAAGTTCAATAATATCAAATAAATGCATAACATACAATTTATCTATCTCGATGGACTTCAGCTTTAATGCAAAAAGCACATGAGGCAACTCACCAAACATTGTAATAAAATTGTTAGAAGCATATGTAATAAAAAAATATTTATTATTTTTTAAGATTAAAAATAATTACTTTCCGTAAATAAAGAAAATATGTGCATATATATAAACTTCTTACTGAGAGGACTCTTTGAGTCTTCTATCGTAGGATCTATAAGATCTCATTGCTAATTTTTATAGTAAATATATTTTGCAAGTTAAGTACAAACTTATACAATCATACTAACATGACAATAAATCACAAGTAATGAAAAATACACCACAAATATTGACTTACAACTTAAGTATGATAATGTATAATTTTTTTGAAATAAATACCTAAAATATAATAGAAAAATTAACAAGATTGCACTTTTTTTAAAAACTTTTTGGCAGACGCATCTAACATAGATGCATCTAACATAGATGCATCTTTCTTGTATTTGCTAAATTGCAAAGGGATTTATTGGAGCAAGTATCAAAAAGTATACTCAAATTCAGTATCTTTTGCCCTACTAAACAATACTCTTTCAAGCATTTAAAAACGTGATAATCACATTGCGTCTAAGTCAAGTATGACAAAGAAGTCAAGTTGGTCATATATCGTCTTCATGTCATCTAAGGTAATGACAGCCTCACTAATAAAGAATACATCCCAAAGATGAGTATTCTCACATATATACATGTCCAAAAAATGACCATTTATACATGAAAAATAAATAGTTTGCTCGCCCATGAAAAACCATATTTTGTTATTGCTACAACATGTATAAACCTCATGTAGCATCATATAATGGAGAAAAATGAATTGATGATGCATAGTTTTGATGCCTAGAAAATGTTCAAAGCAAGTTTGTCTAATAGATTGATTTGCACTATAGTTAACTTTAACATGGTCAATTGCTCCCAACCATGATAAACGGGTCAATTTTGCATAAAATTAATTATTTACTTTAGTTTTCAACTATGGTCAATTTTCACAATCTCATTGTTAAGGAAATACAAATAATTAGTGATTAGTAAAAATTGTGTATAAAAAAAAAAATAAATAATAGTATAAAATTAATTAAAATTGCTATTTAAAATTTAAAAGTTCAATTCATTTTAAAATTTTTGAAATTAAAAAAACTCACTACTTTTTTAAATAATTAAATTTTAATTAGTTCTAATTGATTTTTAAGATAAATTATTTATTTATTTTCTAATGCAATTAATCATCACTAAGCTAATTTAAAAAAATAAAAATTATATTTTCATATTATTATTGTTTAATTTATTTAAATAAATTTGTAAATATTTAAAATATTTTTGCACATTTAAGTAATTTTAAATTTTGTCACGCATAAAATTTAATTTTACTTAATTAAATTTTATATTATTATTTGTTTTATATATGAACTTGCGTTTTCATTAATTTACTAGTGTAAGTTTATGTTACAAATTAGTTATTTTTTATTTTTATAAATTTTAAAAAATAAAAATGCTAATACAATTAATACAACTAATCTTAATTAATTAAGAAATTCAAAAAAGATTACTAATTTTAAATAAATTAATATTATACATTTATCCAAAAGTAATAATTAAAAAAGACTGCAAATTTATAAAATATAAATAAATTATTAATAAATTATTAAAAAGATTAATTAGATGCTAATTAAATCTTAATTAAATATTAAAAAATTATTAATAAAATAAATTATCTAAATTATTAATTACACACTAATTATATGTTAATTAAGTATTATAATTAATAAATATAAATTTTAATTAATATAATAAATTTCAAACAATTTAATTAATATTACTAATTAATATTTATATTATTATTAATATTTAATTAATATTATATTATTGTAGTAAAATAATATTAAAAATTATATAATAAATAAAGTACTTCTGCCTACAGAGTGTAAGGCTACGCTCTGTAAAAATAATTTCATTATGAGCGCAATAATTGGTGGCCTCTCGTTGCAATTTTCGGCCAGTGCACTTTTTTCACATTTGCCGTTGCGATCCAACCTCTTCTCCCTAATTTTTTTTTTCTAATTCATTAAAATAACAGATCTAATACCTTATCAACACATCAATTTAAAATTTGTCAAATATAATAAATAAATAACTCACTTTTTTTTTTTTTTTTAATCTTGTCCTTAATAGTTGACTGAAAATTAATAATTGAAAGTTGAGAAGTTAGTTGAAAAGTTATAAAAATAAAAATGAAAAGAATGAAAATGATTTTTCACTTAAAATAGTTATTAAGAGTAAAATTGTCTAAAATTTGTAAAATTAATTATTTTAATAAAAAAATTTTAAAATTAATTATTTAACTAATAACCTTCAAAATAAAGCTATTTTAAGACCATTTTTTTTAAAGAAAAAAGAAGTATTTTAATTTTAGGTATAAATTAGGATTGTAATTTTCAACAACATCCTTTGAATCGCATTATTTTAATATAAAATTTATAAATTAAAATTGATATAAAATAGTATAATTATTAAATAAATAACATAATATAATATGATTAATAATTATGTCAAATTTAAATTTAAAATTTTTGAATACATAAATTTATTTATAACATAATTAATTATTTGAGTAATTATATTATACTAATTTATTTATAATTTAATAAATTTATTTTATATATTTTTATATTTTTAAAAAATTATTTATATTTTTTATGTTGTAAAAGATATTTAGTTATATTTAGTTATATTTAAAATAAAATTAATATATTAACATTTAATTAGATAATACCATAAATATTATAAAAATAGATTAGAATATACAAATAAAATATGTTAAATAAGTAACATTATTATAACTCATTTAAGTATTTAATAATGGTGCGAAATTAAAATTTTAATTTGAATATACATTGAAAGTGATTATTTGCTCGCATGATATCAACAAATATCTTTTTTTTTTTTTTTTTCTCGAACTCTCTGTACTCTATCTCTTCAAAGCATAAAAGAGATAAGAGGTGTTGGTACACTAGTAAAAACTCTATGATATTTAAGTTAGAAAATACTTTAATGAAAATGAGATATGAAGAATAAAAATGGAATAAGATTGAATTTGAAAGTAAATACTTGAGAATATTTTTGCAACATAACAGTTCTTTTGTTTTTCCTCCCTTTTTTTGCAAATGAGAGCTTCTTTTTTATAAACTTTTTTCTAGTGGTTAATAGGAATCACATTCCCTGTCTGTTTGCCACTATCAAGTGATTACTATCATGGGCAGTTTTTCCTCCTAGTGGTTTTGTGTCGTGGGGTGATTTGTTTGTGGATTTACTTTATAGTTAATAGTTATTGCATTTTTTTTTGGGAGAAATCTATTGGGTTTTCTCAAGTTTTTTGAGTTCTTGTGTCATACCTAAAGATGGAGATTATGACCAGTCCAGATAGTATATTTGGGATGACTTGCCAGGTGTGAAATATATTGGGATACTTGGATATTTGGGTGCTCAAATATGATTATTGAAATTGTTGAATCATCCCAGAAACAATACAATTATCAAATAAATTGAGTTTAAATTCAAATTAACCTTTATTTAACACATATAAATGTATTACGAGATAAATATTAAAAATTAAATTATCACTCTAATATAAATAAAATTATATTTTACATTCGGTGAAATTCTCATTATAAGTTGATTCTTACAAATGAAGAAGAAAATATAATTAAGGACAAATAACTATCCAATCTCAATTATTTGTAGGTCTTGCTATTTTATTAATTTGATAAGTTTAAAGGCGGGGGATAATGGATAAAATGGAATATATATATATATATATAAAATTGAAGGACAGATAGGTATTTTTCAATAAAAAGTTAATACAAAAACTCTTATGGAAAAATGTATCCACAAATAATTGGTCATTCAAGTAGGAAGAAACTTTGACTTTATTCGAGGGCCTCTCCCCTCTCAAGAATGAGCAAATGGTTGAGATATCCTCATAAGAAGCCTCAGAGATCTAGTGGTGACATATTTGTAGGTCTTTTACTATTCAAACTCACGCCAAGGTCTTGAGGAATTATTGGTTTCTTCAACAATCTATGATTTTAATTAAATTCTCAAATCTTCGACCTTTATGGCTTTTGTCCCTTTTCATCATTTAAAAGACAAAGAAAAACCCATAAATGTTTTCCAGAACTTGACAGCCAAGTTTGTAGCCCAAGTCCAATCATGTCATGGCTTTCAATAAAGAGCTAACATTTATATATATGTAATGATCATGTTAGTAGACAATAATTATAGCCTGGATGCATGTTCTACTAGTATGGAAAGATAATTACACTTTTAATTATATTTTCTCAAACCATCAGAAAAAGTTTTATATGTACAGAGACATTTTCAAAGAAGACTGAAGCACCAAGAATTTGAAATTCAAGTCCATCCATACACTAATTTCATTATCATGATGTATTCACAGACGCTAAATTTTCAATTCATGTGGTTGGAACTTTGTCTGGTATGGTGGAAACATGTTGATTGGCGATTAGACTGAGAAAGTAAGACTTAATTAGAGATTATTATATTTTTATAGTGGGTTTTAAGAGTATAATAATTAAAATATTAGACAAACACTTATTTTTATTTAGTAATTAATATTTATCATTTACAGGTATATTTATTCTTCACAGCTGCAGATATAATTTTAAAGTGACAACTGTTAAAAAAAAATAAAATTATTAAATGTATTAACTGTGAGTTGTTGATACATGTTAGTTATTAAATAGAAACAGTAAATTTAAAATTAAGTATTTATCAAATCCTTTAATTATAGTAGTTTGCAAACAGGGTAAAATCAGCTCAAGTTTAAACTAACCCAGAGTCAATAATAGAAACCCTTTGAAGAGTAGGGTGGGTGAGGGAAAACAGCTCAATTGACATCTCTTAAGGTATAGTAAATGCAGGTAGTGAAGAATAGATTACAAACTATCCAGCTCATCTTCAAATCTTTTGGTTAAGAACATTTGTGGCACTCGAAGGTGGAAACCATAGACTTCAAATGCAGTAAGATCAAGCATGTTACATTTTTCAACTTCTTTAATTAACTCAAATAAGCAGTCCTGGTTAAGGAACACAGTACATAAAAATTGGCGTTAGGCCAACAATGTACAAGGGCACTAAGTTACCAGTAGCCCATATAAGGATATGAACCAGTTTCAAAATGGTGAACTCGCTTTCTATCCCTTACAAATTGTCTTGTGTTTATATATCTCTGAGATTAGTTTTATTGAAGAGTGGCAATCTTCACAAATTCGTACGTTCTTGACTATTCGAAGTGTTGTTCCATGGCTTGTGCTGATTAAACCGGATGCAATTGCAATCTTGTCACTGTGATAGTGTAAGGCGCTTTCTTTCACTTCCTCCTCCATGTTAAGCAAGACTTGTGTGGTGTTTGGCCTATAGCCTGACGACATCAACTAGCAAAGATTTCCTACATTGAATGGATTTCTTCTGCTCTTGGATGGGAATCGTCTTCCACAGGGAATTCATGATTATTCCATCAAGCTCAATCCAACTGCAACCGGGGTCTTTCCTCATGTCCATTTGCTTCAATTTTTAACCTCACCTCGTCAATCCCCTCCCAATTTCCTGAAGAAGCATGGATATTGGATAGACCGCCGAAAGCTCCACTGTCATAAGGAGGCAAATCCATTAACATCTTTGCTACACATTCACCCATCTTGATGTTTCCTTGTGTTTTACAATCGCCAATCAAGAACTTCCATATTACATCATCCGACGTCATTGGCACATTCATTATAAGCTCTTCAGCTTCTTCCAAAAGACCAGTACTACATAATATATTAATCATGCAGTCATAATGTTCAATCCTAGGCTATAAACCAACAACATTATCCATGAGGTTGACAAAGAACCGACCCTCTTCAACTAAGCCTGCGTGACTGCAAGCACTCAAGAGACTAATATATCTTAAAAATCTTGAAACTGAGGCTTGAAAACATTATTTTGCCCTCTTTTAGTTGAGATTGCTTATAAAATTTTACAGGCAAATAAATTTTAAGGATATAACAAGTCAAAGAATTTTACACCAAGTAACTGTGAAAATTCACATATAAATAAAGAACAATACTTTTAAAAAATTAAAAAAGATAGAAATTGAAATTAGATGATGATTTTGAAGATCTACACTCAATTTATAGAGATATGACAATTATTGAAAGTACTTTTTAATATTTAATTGCTAATTTTAAAGAGTTGCAACATTATGAAAGTGCAATTGATTTTTAAATATTCATAAAGGTTAAAAGTAAATATTTAAAAATTAATAATGAATTAAATTTAAAATTTTTTTTTTTCTTATAGTAGTATTTCCGCCTCATTAGCCTAATAAGTGCCATGCGTCGTGTGTGCACTGGAAATGCATAAACATCTCACATGTTATCAATTACATCCCACTATAAAATGTGAATACTTATAAGGTGTTAAAACATGTTATTTTCTGACGTGAGATTCAATTGTCAAATATTTTATTTTTATTTAAACAAAATACTTGACAATAAAAATTTGTGTTTGTAGAAAGGAGTTCAACATCGATTAATTAGAAGATCTTACTAAATTAAGTCGAACAAAATTTAATGCATTGGGGCAAGAGAATCTCGTTGAATAAAACTATTTAAAAAATTTAAAATTACGACAATAAAGATAAAATAAAATTTTTATTTTAATGGATTATTTTTCTTTGAGTGTAATCTTATGAATATAGAATTAAAATATTGAAATCACGTTAAAAGCCTCTAATATTCTTTATCTTTTTTATTTTTCTACATTGTAGTTAGCTGACTTAATTATTTGACAAAAAATTAATTAAATTTGGTAAAGTTTAATTAAAAAAAATCTTTTAATTTCCTTTTTATGCAATTATAAAAACTAAAGCCAAAAACTATGAATTTCACTCGAGCACCAATTCTATGAATCCCGGACTTTTGTTTTGGTACACAGTGCCAGAGGCCAGACACCTTTGCTTCCTCCTTTATTTGGCTATGAAGAGCGGGGCACATCGTTAACTTCATTATTTATAGCTTCATGTTACCAATGTAAGCTTATTCCCATAATTAAAATCAATTGCATAACAGAATTGTTTAGATTGTTGTGGTCGGTGTTGAAGACCTTGGATGTCGGGGACCATGTACTACCAGTATTTACAAGAGTGTTGGGATTGTAGGCACCGTAAATATGACGCAAGCAATAAGTTTGGTCTGTTGAGAATAAACCCAACCAGAGGAGTCATGTTTGCTGACAGAAAATCCAGGTTTTCTATCAATGATGAGTCGATAAATCTCTTTTTTGTAACATGTAACATTAGCGAAGACAATGTTTTACATTTAGGCTGTGTTGCGAAGATCAATGCAAAATCAAACTACTGCATGAATATCAGGATTGGGTGCAGTATTAAATGTGCCCAAACCTAAGATGATTTAACAATAGCTGTGTTTGGCATGGGAGCTGTTGGTTTAGCAGCAAGTTTTAGGCAAACCTCAGATACTAATCTACTCCCTCATCATGTTACGTAGAAAATTTCTCCTCAATTCCTAATAAAGGGAACTTTTATCACTTTCTTATGTTCTTTAGGCCGCGGAAGGTGCAAGAATTGCTGGAGCCTCAAGGATCATTGGTGTAGACAGGAACACCAAGAGTTTCGAGGAAGGTTATATTTAGTATTATGATGTGGGAAATTAAAGGAGAAATAAGAAACTAATCTATTGTTTTATCCTGTTTACATGTTAGCCAAAAAGTTTGGAGTCACCGACTTCGAAAACTTGAATGACCAAGAAAGACCAATTGCAGAGGTGCAGTGTCCTCCCAATTTATCTGTTCATTTCATCATCTATTCCATAAAGTTACATTAGCGTCACTTAAAACTTCTGCAATTAACTGTAGAGACGATAAATGGGAGAGTTGACAGGAGCATGGAGTGCACTGGAAACATTAATGTCATGATCTCAGTTTTCGAATGCGTTTATGATGTATGTCAATTAATCTCTGTATTATTTCTGTTCATTTGTTAACAGTTTAGGCAACTTAAATTTCTGAAAATTGTTAGGGATGGGGAGTGGCTGTAGGAGGGAGTGCCCAACAAGGATGCAGCATTTACTGACAAAGCCGATCAATGTAATGAAAGAACTCTGAAAGGAACTTTCTTTGGCAGCTACAAACCCCGGAACGATCTTCCGTCTGTTCATATACGGACATGAACAAGGTATCTAGAATTTTTTCTTCAATAGCAAATTTTAGAAGTGTGATTATTCTCATTCTTCCTAGTATACACAATTTATTATCATCAGAATTTCATGCAGAAATTGAAACTGAAGAAGTTTATAATTCATCTTGTTCCATTCTCAGGAAATCAGTAAAGCCTTTTGAGCACATGTTGAAGGGAGTGGGTTATGGTGCATTATCAGCATGGAAGACTAAGATTTCAAACAAAGTATCAGTAAAACGTTGGCGTTTGTTAACCTTCTATTTGCAACCTGATGTGCTTATGCTCATCTTCGTAATTCGATGTTAAGCTGTCTGGGTTTTGCATTATATGATTACTCGTTCGGCACAAAATCGTTTTTGATGAACAACTGTAGCTTAATAAAATGCAGACATGTTTATTAGTAGTCATCATGTTATCAAAAAAACTTGAGCGTCCTAATCTGACTCTAAATTGTGTTGGAAACGCACCAATCACTTCATATGGCATAAATTAGATAAATGCACTCGGCTCAAAAGCATTAGCCAAAAAGACATTTAAATGCTCGCTTACAAGTGAAATGATACATACCTGAGATTCTGAGCATAAATCATTGCTGACAGTCGTTTGAAGTGCATGTACTCGTTATAGCAAAACAACCATAATGCTCAATCGACGGCCAAGTTGCTTGTATGAGGATTCTGACCCTGAAGAGCGGCCCTCAACAAAATCATGCATAGGCAATTATTCATGAACAGGAGAAGGTAATCATCCCATAAGTTCACTTAAAAGTTGGATAAATTCAACGGAACTAGGAATTGAAGCAAAAGAGAAACAACTTAACTCTATTTTCTACAAACAAATTGATATGGTTAGCCCTGTTTATAGAATATATACATCTTCATATGCCATAAGTAAACATTTCTTATTCCCTCTATTCAGAGCATAATTGCAACTTCGGTCCGGTACATAATTCAAAAAAAAATTTGGATAATTGGTAACTAGCTAAAACCTTACTGCAGTTATTTGTACTTTTCCATTATTCTTCTAGCTTCTTCAAGAGGGTCCTCTGTGGATGTAGAGTCTCCACCACCTTTTGGCCCATCACCATCTTTGTTCGATGCAATGTATATGAAATATATGAGTCCCATTGTAGCCTGGTCATCACAGACAACATATTATTCAATATCATTAAAACAAAATCCTCAACTACCACTTAGATAAGATATTGATCCTAAATATCTTAACCATTTCTTCCAAGTTACAGATCACTTCCCAACACATCACCAACACCTCCACCCCTCTCTCTCTGTCTCTTTTTTTCTTCAGTCCCTTTAGCAAACAGAGAATGGATATTTCTATGATTATTAGAAAAAAATTATAAAATGGCCAACTGCAACTGAGAAACAATAAAAGAAGTTAAAAACAGTCTAACACAAAACCAGACTCCTGTATCAATGTCACTTGCTTTTGTCACTATCTTCTAACATTTTCAAATCAAATCAAACTTACACAAAGAATTACTGGGTGAAAAAGATGCAAGTCATTAAGCTAAAAGATTTAGCTATAAGAAAACAAATGAAACATAAAATATACGTACACAAAATTAATATTTTTAACCAACTTGGTTCTGCCTGAGAACAAAACGTAATTGGCCAGCTAAAGGAGAACAACTTTTCATAACTGGGCTTCCTGTTCATGATATTCTAACTATGTAGCTACATTGAACCTTGAAACCTGATTCAGATTGGGAATATTTATCTGTTTTTAGTATGACAATTGTTGACTTGCCAGCTTGCGCATGCCCCAGTGGAAACTATGATGTGTTGGCCAATCTTTCCTTCTTTGAAAATTGACCAGAATTTTGAAGCACGAGTTTATACAAATATATAGAAATACACAAACACATAGATGTAGTGGTAATGCTACTATTATTCTCCAGAGTTTTACTCCTAGCATTAGCATGCCCTCGATTGACAGCTGAGCATCACAGAAGCAACATGGTGAACTGTTGATAGCTGGCTAAGTTTGAAATGAAGTGGATATTGCTGTCAATAAATACTTATTTAAAATATACGATTTTGCAACCGATATTACACTCAACCTACATAGTTTGAACCAAGATTTTATTATCAATCTCAGGCAATACTGGTGGGAAATTAATAAAAATATATAATTAAAAGAAAAGACAGCATACCAGCACGAAGAAAGCTGTAGAGAGGAATGACTTGAGTACAAAAAGTGCAACGATCAACACAACAGTTGTAATGGAAATCCTTGCAACTGGTCTTGGTACAGAATCCTAACAAGAAAAAGGAGAATCAAAGTGTTATTTGATACACAGAGTCCTAGCAAGAGAAAAGGAGAACAAAAGTACTATTAATGTACAGAGTCCTAGAGAAAAAAATTAGAACCAAAATATTCTTTTTTGCAAATTTGATTTGCGGGTGAAAGAAAGATAGAAAATAATTAACTTACAGGCACCAGATTGGTTCCAGCCTCAATTCCATCTTTCCCTACCTTCCACACTGTCTGAAGAACTATTTCACAAAATTCCTTTCAGTAGTTAGCAGAGAATGAGAAAGACAAAACTCAACTTTAGTCGCTTGTTTAATTAAATTATCAGGACCACAGCAAGTGTGCTTGTGGTAAAAATGGCATAACAGGAATCCAATATGGAGTTGAAGCTTTCCAAAAGAAACAAATGTATTTTTATCATATAATTATTACAATAAAAAAATATTAATTCTAATAACAATCCTTCAATATTTTTGACAATTAGAGCTTAACCAGAAGTTTACCCTACATAAAAGATTCTGAGACCAGGGATGGGAGAAGGAACCTTGGATACTGTCCGTCACAATTTGATAAGTTGGAGAACCTAACCTTTCTAATATGGGAAAAATATTTTCAAGTTTGAACTATTTCCCAATCCAGAAACATCTGCATAGTAACTCCACCATAACAGCTTCTAGGAAAACACAGTAGACACCCTTGGCTAGGTTCAATTAGAATTTTTACAGCCAATCATAAAGCAGGTTAAGCAACAAATGAACCAGACAAGGACGCAAATTCATAAAAAAAGAAAAGGATACGGCAAGAAAGCAATTTCTCAGTAATAGGTGTGTCAATGGTTGAATCAAGAAGAGGCTATAATAATTCCTAACCGAAAGTTAGACTAATGTTACTGTCAAAAGAACTACAGCTTGATTGAGAGCTAATGATCTTCAGTATATGCCTACGGATATTATTTGGTTCCATTCTGGCTAGTTAACAGCCATGGCAGTCCATCATCAAATAATATACTCATGGATAGGAGAAGTCACATTTTGGATTAATCTACAATCAAAGAACTAGCTTCTAATTATTCTCTAATCACTTACACAGCATTTTCTCTAAATACAATTACTATTTCCTCAAATCAATCTTGTCAGAATTCCCAGCGCCACAGTTTCCTGTTTTCGCCTTTTGCATATATTAAACACATCATAAACTTAGAAATAAACGTGAACGCATCACAAACTATTACTAACATGCACAGTCATATCAAAAACAGTTCAAATTGCAACAATTACATTAAATTTGACTAATTTATCCATACCCAATTCGAGAAAAAGAAATAAAGAGCTCATTAATCTTCAAGAAACACACAAAAAAAAAAAAAAACTTTTTAAAACCAAAAGCGAAGTGAATGGAACAGACCTTTCAAGAAATTGGATTGAGCAGCGAGGACAACAGGTGAAGACCGACGTTTATGAGTTCTCAGTTCCCTGGTTTGGATATCTGACAGCAGAGATTGCTTTTTCAACTTCAAAAATAAGTTGGAGTGAAGAAACTGCGAGTGGGTTAGAGCCAGGGTTTGGTTTTTGTAACAGTTCGGAGAGTAAGAAGAAATGGAACACAGATTAGGGAGAAAAAGTGAATAAGCCATAACATCTAAATATCTTTGAAAATATGAAAATTATGCTAGGGAGAAAATTGATGAATATAGAGTTAATGGCGCGAGAAACCTGAACCGTACCGCCGTGACCGAAGAAAAAGATCATAACCTGTGTAATTGTACGGAAATAGAATGAACGAAGAAGAGCGCGACAAAAGCCGAGGGGACGAAGGATTTTTCAACCTCAAAATCACGGATGAAAAGGGCCCACAGAAGATCTGTTCGGTCTATTATCGATTTTGGGCCTGTTTTACACTCGCTAACATTCATCTCATGACTTCGGCCTAGACTTGAAATCCGAATGTTTGAAAATAAATAAAATTTCAAATTTAAAAAAAAATCCTGACTTTTAGAAACATAGTTGATAAACTTGGGTGTCACATGTTAGAAAATGGTAATTTGGTATTTTTGATGTTTGAGTTCCTATTTCACAAAATTTTACCAGAATTTGTGCACGATTGGAACTATATTGCATTGGAAAATAATTACTTTATGAACAATTTAGCATTTAAATTATGTTTGGCAAATTACTTTTATAAGTAATTAGTAAATAATCTATTTTTAAAAAATTAAAATTTTTATTAATTAAAAAAGCAATCTAATTTTAGAAAATAGAATGTCAAAAATATCTTATGTAATAATTTATTAAAAAAATAGAATTAGTTAAAAATTTTTAATTTTATTAATTAAAATTTGTATGTCTATATTTTATGTATATGAAAAACTAATATATTTATTGAGTTTAAAACTCATTATAATTTATTGTGATTTTTAGATAATTAGAAGTTTAAGTGCATAGTAAATGGATTTGACTTAAATTTTAACCTTTTTATGATTTTTTTAGAATTTAAAACTTTTAATGTTGTTAAGTTTTGTAAGTTGTTCTAAAAGATTTTAATGTGATTAAGGAATATTTATAAACCTATATAAGTTGAATTGTAATATTTGTGTAATTTAAATTTTGTAAACTAAAAAAGGATCACATTTCAAATTCTTTCAAATTTGGGAGTGTGACAATTTGATATTAGAAAGGGTTTAACATGATGTGTGAATGATATGCTCTATCTATTTGTGATATATCTATTCTAACCTCTTACAAGAATACAAAGTTTAAAAGAGAAGAAAATATCACGTCCCACATTTTTAACAGGTGAGTTTAGACTATATGTTATACATTTTAGGTCTTTTCAATTTAATAGATATGTTTTGTATTACAAAGTCTAAGAACAAATCTATTATGGATTGTGTGTTTAAAATAGACAATATATATTCGATTATTGGGCCTGAACTGTTATATTTGATATTAAAGCTTACTTGTAATCTAATGTGTAAATGTTATATTCTATTTATTTGTTATCTGTTTGTTCCAGTCTCTTAATAAGAACAAAAAGTCCAAAAGAAGGAAGAATATCATATCCTACATCGCTAATAGGTGAGTTTGGACTATAGATTATATAACTAGGTCCTCCTTACTTAATAGACGTATTTTAAATTGTAAAGTTCAGAAGCAAACTCATGACGAATTGTATATCTAAAGCATATAATATCTACTTGGTTATTAAGTCTTGGTTATTACATAATTACTAAGAGTTGTGGTTGTATTATATTAGTTATATCTTGCACAGAATATTTGATTACAACATTAAATGTCAACTTGATTTCTAGCACCCAATAACAGCAACTTCAGTTCATACAAATGTTTTCTTTCATGCCAATACTTCAACTTTAACCCTTATTATAGTACAAAACAAAACATGATTACTTATAAATACACATGTAGATAACCTTAAAGATTTGGCATTTTGCTTGGTTCCCTTTATCAATTCAATCTATGAGTCTAAAAAATCGTAAACTTTCATTATAACAATTATGTCACATCTTAAGCTTTATCAAATTTCAAATCTTGATTTCATTATTTATAATAATGTCTATAGAATTCTAAACTTAAATTTTAATAAGTTGTAAAGTATATAAAATCTTAAATCTTGCAATAAATCATGAAATTTAATCTTAATGTCTAAATAATCAAATTTCAATCATTTTAAATGTTTAGGAATCTTAAATCATTATCTTAATTATACACAACAATGTAAAGTATATAGAATCTTAAACTTTACAAGAAGATAAGAAATTTCGTCTTAACATCTAAAGAATCAAATTTTAATAATCCTAATGTCTAAGAATATCAAATAGTTGTCTCAAACAATTACCTCAATCATTATCTCATTACTTAGAATTTACAAAATTTTAAACTTTAAAATTGTTATCTTAATGTTAAGAGAATCTAATTTTCATCATTCCTAATATCTAAGAATCTTAAACCATTGCTTTAATTATTATATCATTAGTTAGAATCTATAAAATTTTAAACTATTACATTCAATCATTATATCATGTAGTACAAAATCTCAAATTTGGTTTTAATATAAGACTATTAAGCCCTCAAATTCAAAAAAGTTTGAAGTGTGATTTTTTTTAACTTAAAAAACTTAAAATTATATGAAAATATTAAAATTTAACTTATATAACTTTATAAATATTTCTTAATAACAAAATAATTTTTTAAACAAATTACAAATCTTAATAATATTGAAAGTTTTAAATCTTAAAGAATTATAAACAATAAAAGTTTAGACCAAATCCATCTACTATATGCCCATAAACCTTCATTTATTTAAAATCATAATAAATTATATAAAATTTAAGTTTAGTAAGTAAACTAATTTTTCATAAACACAGAATATACACATAATATATGTATAATGCATGTGCATGTTATGGCATGAGACAAAAACTTAATTATTTTAAAAGTTACGTAATACTTAAATACTTTAAAAGTTTATTTCAAAATTTACTTGAAATGTCTTCTTTTAATTAACATTTAGTAGGACTTCATATCACTTACTAGTAATTGACCTAATGTCGCCCGTTGATAACATATTATATATGAGATAAGTATAAGTGAGCTAATATTTTTAAAGATAATAAATACTCATGTCTAAAGATAAGAGTCACTCTCTGACCTTAATCAGTGATGAGTCATTCCATATATGCAAAAATGTTCTCACACAAATATAAAAATACATTATACCCAAAAGTACCTTTAAAAGGCTTTCCAACTTTATACAGAATATTAAACAATACTTAAAAGTAATACTAAACTCGAATAAACAACTATACTTATAAAAGCTTTTTATACACTTGTAATTGTTTACTAAATAAGAAATAAAATTTGATATCCTAGCATTCAAATCTTAATTTTCACAAACAATTTTCTTAGAAAATCACTTTTTTATCACTTAAAATCCAATGCATATATTCATGCTTTAATTTAATGTACATAACTTATAAGTAATCACATATATAATCACTTCATTATAAGCAACCACATAACACATAATAATGTGAAAATCAATACTTTTATAGTAGTATATAATTGAAAAGTACTTTTAAAAGTACAATCAAACACATACATATATATTTACTATGGTTCTTTTTTAAAAGTGTAGCATACTTACCTTTTGGCAAGCACAACGAATGCTATATTAAGCACTTTAATATATAATAAAAAAATAGCATTTATAAGACTTGTATACATTAATAGAAAGTATAAGATAAATCATTAAACCTTAATATTATAACTTATATTACCCAATTTATTTGATAACTCAATATTTTTAAACTTGCCAAAATTGATCTTAATATTCTTTAATGATTTTTTTATACTTTAAATAATATTATTTTTCTAATAAAATTGTAACATAATATTTAAGGAACATAATGAAAGATCAAATAAAATTATCAACTTCTAAATCTTCATAAAACTAAATTTTTTCATATTCCAAACATAATCATTTATATTAACAGTGTTAAAAAATATACTAAGTAACCTCTACTCTTTAATTTTTAAAAACTATAATACATTTACAAATGTTATAAAATTTTATAAAGATGATAAAGATATAGAGATAATAAGGCATTGAAAGTTTAGGGATGAAATCCATTCTTTAACTATCTTAAACAAATTTTATTTTTAAATCTTCAAATTCTATTAAACAAAAATTGACAATGAGTTATGTTTATTTACAATTTTATAACAAATCAAAAAGAAAAAAAAAATGGATCCTAAAATTTTAGTATATATAATAGATATAATTAAAAAGCAATATAGAAATTTTCATACTTTTTTCAGATGATTTTTTAATTAAAATAATTTAATTATTTTGCTATTTTACAAAAAGGAGTAATTTTCAGAATCTCCATGTCAAATTCAAAATATCATTAAAAATTAAAAATTTAGTTTTTTTATGAAAAAAATTCATAATAACTTTATAGATATCTAATTTTTTTTCAGAATTAATTTTATTAAATTCATAACATATAGTTTTATAAAATTTATAAATTGAGCTATTATCATATATAATCTTTATGAATATTTTTATATCCATTATATCTATACAAATAACAATCCCTAATTTTTAATTATAAAAAATTAAAGCCTAAACACAAAATACAAATTTTAATTACCATTTTTTTTAAACATAAATAACAAAATTACTTTTTAAACTTAACAATCATCAATCCTAGAAAAAAAAATTAAATAAAGAGAAAATTTACAATTTTTATCCCCCTCTTTTTTTTTTTTTTTTCTCTTTTTCTTTTCTTTTCTTTGTCTCTTTCTTCTCCCAAAATCAACAAAATGCCTAAACAAAACTTAACCTATTTAATTTATACTTGAGGTAAAATTTTAATAGAATCCCTTATTTTTCTCATTTTTCTCTATTTTTGCCCAAAATTATAACTCATTTTTAAAACATCTTATTGTTTTTCATATTATAAGTTTACCCTCATAAAAATATGACAATCATTTTCTACGTTATAGGTTTACCCCTTCTAATATTATTTCTCTTACTTTCCTTCAAAAGCTAACCATTTTTGGTGCTATTCGCATTGGAACAATCTCACCTGACATAAAAGACTGCATCAAATTGATAATTATCTATGTTAGTTCCAACAGTCTTATTGGTAGTGTTCCTTCAAGTATAAGAAGCTCTTTAATCTTTAGGACTTAATCTTGAACTCCAACAAACTTACTAATGAGATCCTAAATGAGCTTGTTGCTTGCATCAAACTCAAGAATCTCTTCATATTTGATAACTATTTAAATGGGAATCTTTTAATTGAGCTAGGCAAACTAATAAATTTAAAAGTTATATGTGCAAAGAAAACAAAAACATTGCAAGTGAAATCCTAAATGAGATAGAAGACTATTAGAATTTATAGGTTCTTAGCCATGTTAATATACAAATTGTAGGAATTTTGCCTGCTTCTTTATGTAAACTAAGAAAGCTTCAAACATTATCAAATATACTACTATGCTCCCTAATGAGATTCCTTTGCAAATTGGAAACTGCTCAGAGCTATTGACTTAGTTTTTTATAAAGATGATCTCTTGGGTTCATTACCACAAGAATTAGGTAAGTTGTAGAAACTAGAGAAAATGTTACTATGGCATAACAACTTTAATAGGGTGATCCCTGAAGAATTATGTACTTATAAAAGCATGAAGAATATCAATCTCTCTTTAAATTTTTTTCTTTAAAAGCATACTTAAGTCATTTAAAAACCTTTCAAAGCTTGAAGAGCTTATGTTAATAGTAACCTTTTTGGTTCAATCCCACTAGTTTTTTCCAATGCTCTAAGCCTCTTATAGTTATAACTTGATACTAATCAAATATTAAGTTTTGTTCTAGTAGAGCTTATGATGCTAACAAAGCTTATAGTCTTTTTTGCATGGTAGAACAAGATCGAAGGAAGCATTCCATCCATGTTAACTAGTTGCAGATGCCTTGAAGCTATAAATTTGTCAAATAATGCACCCATTAGTAGCTTACCTTCCATACTATTTTAGCTTCAAAATTTAACAAAGCTTCAATTAATTTCTATTCACATTTCAAGTTCCATCCCTCTAGAGATATGTAATTGCAATTCTCTTATATGCCTTTAGCTTATAAATAGTAGAATCCAAGGATGCATTCAAAAAGAAATTGGGTTCCTTAATAACATCAGCTTCTTTAATCTATTTGAAAATCATCTTGATGGGGTCAGTGTTAAATGAGATAGGCAATTGCACTTGAAAGATTTGTTTACGTTAAATTTTGCCTAATTTAATTGATTTTTGCTAATTAATTAAAGAAAACTATAGAATTTTAATATGGTTTAGACTTTTTAATTCTACATCTATGAGGTCATGTCAAAAGAAAAATAATTCATTAAAAAAATAATAATTACAAGCATTAATAGATTCAAACAAAATAAAAACTCCTTATATTTGTTGTAGTAGTCTTGAATTTCCTTAGATTGCTTTGTTTAGTAAGATCTCTCGTCTCAATGCATTGAATCCCTTTTAACTTAATCTAACAAGATTTCCTTACTAATCATTATTGAACTCCTTTTAATAAGCATAAGTTTTCATCTTGACAACATTTACCTAATTGTGTGTGAATTTATTTTTTAAATAAAAAAGGAATGCATTTTCCTAAATAAAAAAATTCTTTCTTAAATAGAATTCTATTTTGTCAAGCCTTCTTATTTCTTTTTTGTTTACAAAAAACATCCCAAAATAAGTTTTTTTAGTTAAATATAAATATCACTATTACTTAATATAACTAGAAAATTTAAAAATTATTTTATTGTGAAAATAGTAAAAATACGAAATAAATAGTATAACGTATAATGAACAGTAAATGATAGTAACTAACATAGTATGTTGCAACATAACAATTAAACATAATTTTTTAAAAGATGCCAATAATGCAAATTGTAACAATCTATTGCTTTGGTATTATTTTGGTAAATATTTTTACAATCATGTAAGGAGAATACACAATTCAAACAACCAAGTTATGAAAAATTGAACCAAAAAAAAAATAACCACTCCTTCTTAGTGTGCTACCAAAAAAAAAATATTACTATCCCTAAACATATACTTAACATGCAGAATATTGAATCAAAAATTCACTTACTCTAAATATGGAAGCAATAAAAATACCCAAGAGAGCAAGCAAATACATATCAAACATTGATCAAATGACAAATATGATAATCACAAATAGAAATATAACTAAAATAAAAGTAAAAACAAGCATCCAACATTATCTAGCAAGTCATATGGCAAACTTAAACAATGCATGTAAATCTAACATACCATAAGTTCAAATAGAAATTTCAAGCAAAAATAACCAAATTAAACTTTGTTTATGCATTGCATAGAGAAGTAAAACAAATTAATGATTATGAGAGGAGCATTGCAATAATGCAAAGGAAACAACTTTATGCCTTTTTGGTTGATTAAAGCTGTGAGTCAATAAGAACTTGAGACTAAAATTTTAAAATTGGAGTATGAAAAGTTGGAGTAACAGTTATTAGCACAAGGGAATTAGACAAAACAAGTTCAAGACTTGTTACAATTAAAGCCAAAATAAGAACATGAGGTAGAGAAGCATTGACATGATCATAGGCTATGAAAATTTTGAATTAAAATGTTAGATTCAATCACAAAGTGTATAAAAGTAGTAACAAAGGCATTAGGCGAAAGTAAAGTAAGCATTGAATTGTCATCAACTGAGGAATGTCATGTTGTGATAGGTTCAAGAACAAAAATCACAAAGTTAAAGCTACTAGAATTGAAGTAGTTAAAACTCTTAAAGAAGTAAAAGCATGTAATATTTTGAAATTTTTATACTTTTAAAATTTTGTCATGGAGTTATAATACAGTATTTTTGAGAGTTTTGATAAGAGAGAGAGTTGACCGGTATTCGAGACAGTAAACTGTATGAGCAGAAAATACAGTATTTAATTACCGGTATCAGAAATTTGACGATGGAAGTAAAAAGCTGTAATTTTCATCGTGCGTGCTCGACTATATAAACGGGAAGGGGTTGAAAAACCCAAAAAACAAAATTCACTTTTTTTCTTTCATTTTCTCTCTCTTCTCTCTCTCCTCCCCACGGTTCTCTCTCCTGTGAACAGTGACTTTCGTCACCGGACCTCAGATCACCTCACCACCGGCGAGTGGAGGACCGCCAGGCCGTCGCGAGTGCAACGCCGCCAACCCCGCCCCGATCGCCGCTGCCACGCGCCCTCACGCGCCGCCGGAAGCTTCGCCGACGTGAACTTTGACCGGCGATTCACGGCGGTCCACGGCAAGTTGACCGACACCTCCGGCGTGTCTGGCACCGTCTCGCCGCCCTCTTCACAGTGGTGTGCCCCGTTCCGGCATTTCGTCACCGGATTCCGGCGTGGGAAGGCTGATCGGGAAGGGGTATTTCCGATAAGATTTTCGGCGATTGGTGTAGCTCCGGTGGAATCCAATCCGACCAGTGTGCTCTCCAACACTCGTACTTCGATGCGGTATGTTTAGATCTCAATTTGGAATGAGTTTCAATGATGATTTTAGGGTCCAAAGTAGGTACCTTGAAAACTGAAATTTTAGGATGATTAGTGATTTTGAAGGTTTTAATTTGTGTTTTGTGACATATGGACACCATGGACAACATCCCGACATCGCAAGGAATGCGATGGTGTGTTCCGTTCGTGAAACGGAAACTGAAATTTCGTGGGTTGAATAGTGTTCATGAATAGTGCCTGTGAACAATAACTTACACGTTTTTCGAAAAAAAACTCGTAGTGTACGGAGGAGTATTTCGAATGCATATACCCTCTTCGGGACAGTTTTGCATCATTCGTATAGGCACTGGGTGCCTGGAGGTAAGATAATATAATATTTAAATTGAGAAAAAGTAGGTTTTTAATATTTATAATATTTATAATTGCATGAATGTACATCATAGTAATGGGTTAAATTGTAGAAAAGTCCCATTGACAGGGAATGGGCATGATTGTGCAATTAGAAGTGTTAATATTCGTTTGTTATACATATATATACATATATATATAATTATAAGCGTAATACCATTACCGTCGACCTGCAGTGCTAGATTGGGTATTTTAAAATACCTATACGGCATTGTATGTCCCATGTTTGTATTTACATATATTTATATGGTAGGAACGCTTGTATATATATACGTAATTATGCCCTTATGATGGAATGATTGAGTAGATGCTGCATTCGATGTTTTGCAATGCTATTCGAATTAACATGGGTGCATACGTTAGTATATTATAATTACTATGCCGTAGTAAGGTAATGAGTATATTTTTACTTGTGATGACATGTTGGGATTGCGTGTAATGACGCAATATATGATAACCAATTAAAGTATGTTTCTGCAAAATTGTAATAATAGTGGTATAGTGTATCCATGTGTTTGAATTGTAATATATTTCTGTGTTTTATCTTGATTGTCTTATGGTTTACTTATATGCCAGAGTGGAATATGTTTTTATAACTAAGTACTACTAGCCTTACGACAAATCCATACGTATGAAGTCCTTTTAGAATATAAGGACTAATAAATTTGTTGCATAGGTAATTATATTACCTATCATGAAATTACTAAAATGTTGCTTGATTAATGTAGGCAAAATGGTCATGTTGTTATGACTGAGTCGCTTATGAATAAATCTGTGTGGATAACTGGCATACTTGGGATAATTATGGAATGGTAGTTTTCTGTTACCCTAGTAAAGCCGTTTAGGACGGAGCAGTATCTTTATAATAAGACTGTGGTACCATTTGAGGTATGTTGAACCCACAGCAGCTCTGGATTGATAATAAGACTGTGGTGCCCTTCGAGGTATGTTGAACCCACAGCAGCTCCGGATTGATAATAAGACTGTGGTGCCCTTTGAGGTATGTTGAACCCACAGCAGCTCTGTATTGATAGTAAGACTGTGGTGCCTTTTGAGGTATGTTGAACCCACAGCAATTGAAAAGTGATAATAAAAACCATGGTGCCCGCGGGGTATGTTGAACCCATGGTTGGCATCGACTATTTTCCATAGCGTCCTTGGGTATGTGCAACCCATGGTAGAACTAATTATCCTGTTGGTCTGAGGAACCCGGTGTGGGCAAATGACCATTGTATACATATATTGAAGTGTACGGTGGATATCATGTCCACGATCCATAATTTACTTAATTATGACAAATTTATAAGGAAATGAATCCGTGTGTCTATTAGATTCAAACTGTATGGTAGAATACTTCTATCTGCTAAGAGTTGCTTGTGTTAGTGTGAATTGCAATGAGGCAGTAACACGTGTTTTATTTGGTATGGGGACTGTCATGGTTTTATTGTGCAGGTAGGGCAGCTTATATGTATAGGCAAACTCTTGCGGGTTATTTAATTTATTAGTTTACACGTTTATAAGTGTGTTTATGAGTTGACATTGTTATCATCCGTACATTTTAGCGAACGACTAGGATTAAATTGATATGTGACCCTATAATAGTGTAGTAAAGGTTTAATGTAGGTGAAAGAATTCCTAGTATGGGATAAAGAATGGAGGACGTGTATTTGTGATTATAGTATAACTGTCAGGTTGTCTTACTTTAGTGAAAATAAAGAGATAATATGAATGTATGATAACATAGACTGGTAATGAACCAGTATTGAGATAATTGTGATACGTGGATCGGATATGTATGTTCCATCTCCCTCAGCTGGGCTTGTAAGCCAATTTCCAATGGAGGTGTGACAATAAGACTGTGGTACCTTGAGGGGTAGGTGGAATCCACAGTTATCCTCCAAATGACCCAGTGGCTTAGAGTAACAACCATGATCCATGATGTTTCTAAGTATAATCGATCACTTGTAAACACAATAAAATTCTTATCACCAATCTTTCGAGAGTAGAAATGGCATACAGAAACAGTGTTATTGTTTTTACTAATACCCTCGGTTGTATCTATATTTAGGTGTTTGAAATATTTGTATCCTATGTGGGTATTGATTGGGTGCCTATGATATTTTGGCTATCTCAGGCCGAGTGTGTGATTGATACGTGTGGTTATACCGGCTTCTAAGCAATTTCTCTGTATGAGGTTGCGGCATTAGCCGTTATTTATACGAATAACTATGTAATGATTTTATATGATCACGTAGGTGTTCGTTGATAAGAATAGAAATAGAATCTAAACGGACACAGGTGATAACGTGATTCATCTAGAAAATATATTGATTGAGATTGCATTATCTGTGGATGGTATATCATGAAGAGTGTTACTCTGATTGAGATATTTATTCAGAATTCATAGATGATATAGTGCTTAGAGTTCTAGAGGAAATGATATGATATCTTGTGTACATTATTGAGCATATGCTTGTTGGAATATGTACATTGATATGTGGACATGCATTTACTTGTGTGTGTGGAGTTGCGTGAAATGGCCAAAATAAGTAGGGATTTAGGTAACATGCTCCTTCCTTTATTTAAGTATTGTATTATCTTACTGAGCCATGTGGTGTGCTCACCCCTTTATGGGATTATTATTTTCAGGTGATTACGATATTACGGTAGCGGTTTCGGAAAGTGCAGTTGAGGCAAAAATTTTCGGACGGGGCATAGTATATCTAAGGTTTAGGCCATTATTATGTAATTCCTTTTCTGTATACTCTGAAGTATTAATTTCATTAAAATGCATAACAATTCTTTAGAAAAAAAAAATAATACTATTTATGTAGTTACTTTTTATAAATTCTTTTGAACAAATGAAAACTTCGCTTCACTATGAGAAAGCGTTGATTTTTGTCTTTTCGAAAATTTCAATGTACTATATGCCACATGATTAGAAATGAAAGGAAGGGGGTGTTACAAAACAGTAAAAGTGCATTAAGGCTCTTACTTAGATGGTGCAAATGAGTGATTTTAAAGAAGACTCGGCAACATACAATTTGTGCTATTGTAGTCACATCATACAATGAAACACATAGGAAAGGAGACAAAATAGGGGTTAAGTCAAAATAAGAAATACAAGCCAAAAGCATATTTAAATACACATGACAAGTTTCAATTGAACCGTTGCATATGCATTACCTATTTTATTAAAGCCTAAAATACTTTATGAATCATGCTAAACAATACCCATAAGAAAGAATTTTTAATCGTGCTTTGAACCACAACATGATGATCATGTTCAAGTTAGTCTAGATAAAAAATAAAAAATAAAAAAGGAATTGAACTTCAAGAAAACAATAAATCATGTAACATAGTTTTTCAAAAATTTTCTTCAATTTGAAATGCATGGCTAATCAAAATTGAGAACTTTACAATTCCATACCACAATATGATAAACATATGTCTTGAACTTCATGTGTGTGCGCAAAAATTGACTCAGAATTTTTCCTTAATCTTATCGACATCAATAATTCAAGTTTAAAATATCGAATGAGTGAATCAAACTAGCCACATCATCTTGATCTTAATTTTATTCTATAAATTTAGCATGGATATGAATGGACAGTACATATTATATCTTACTATTGTCTTATTTTTTCTTTTTATTTTCTTTTATTTTTTAAAATCAATAGTTTTTACTATATCATTGAAGCAATTCTTTTTTTATGATAGATTGTCCTCTACATATTGGTGATACATAGGTATAGATTACTCATAAATAACTTCACACGATAATATAGGTAACCTTTTTTAATTATAGGGCATGTTCCAAATTCTCATTCATTTTTTTTTTAAAAAAAAATAAGAATTTAGGCAAACAATCATGCTTAAAATCAATATTTTATTCCAAAATTATCTTAATTTCAAAAATCAAGTTCAATCACCTACGTGCATAGAGTCAATTCAAGATTGGTCTATCCTATGTCATGACATTAAATGTTTAAACTCACATAATGACAATTAAATACAGAATTGACAAATTTAAACCATGTGACATAATCATTTTTTTTTTTCACACATCGAGATATTTACATAATAGAATCACATGGAGCATAACCTTAAGGTTTTACTTAATGAATCAAAATTTGGTGCATCAAGAGGTTTGGTAAAAATGCTAGTAAGTTGATTTTTTGATTCTACATTCTCTAGGGTGACATTTATATTTTCTACCAAGTCTCTTATAAAGTAATATCTAATGTCAATATGATTTATGTTAAAATGTTGCACAAGATTCTTAAACATAGATATCGCACTTGTATCATCACAATAAATAGTTAAGAGATCAAGTGAAGTATCATAATCGTTTAATATTTGTTTCATCCATAGCAATTCTGCATAACAACTTTCTATTATGAGATAATAAGGTGTTTTTTTCTTTATTCTGAAAGATTGTTCTCTTCCGGTCTGTTATGAGATGTTATGATCTGATTTGGATGAGTTACAAAATAGCACACTTGTTTTGAATTCGGAATTTGCTTTAACCTATTGTGAAGCTTCTATTGTAATAATGGCTTTTATATTTGTTACAACATTTAGACAGTTTGATTTTTATACTTTTCAATATTTTTATTTTCATAAATAGCACCTATATTCACAACCTTGGTTAAATTTTATAATTTAAATTCTCAAGTTTTTGAACAAATGTTTCTATGTTATTAAAATTTATATTGTGACAAGTGAGTAAATGTGTTAAAATATAGCAATTATCAAATGATTTAGATCCTTCTAAAACATAAGTCTTAAGATTTTTATCTCAAATTTAACTAACACTAATCAAATTTGCCTTTAGATTTTTAACATATAGAACATTATTTAGCTTTGAAAATCCCTCAATGTCAAGAATTTCTTTTCCTAAAACTCATCCTTTTTGCACCATTACCAAATGTCACATGTCCTTTAAAGCACTTTTCATAGTCTACCAAGCTTTTATGATTTCTTATCACATGCTTAGAGCATTCATTATCAAAATATCAAATGTTCGTAGTACATATTTTCAAGGATGTAAAGGTGACCAAATAGGCATTTTTTTTTTCTTTACCTACATTTTTCTAAGCCTAAGATAGTTTTAAACTTAAATGTCAAATTATTTTTCAAAAATTTATGACACTCAAAGGAATTAGGTTGAATATGACCTCTTAAGTTGCAGTAATAGCAAATAGAAATAAATTTCTTAATTTTACCTTTGAATCCATGATAATGACTTAAAAACTTACTCTTAGTCATTTTGGAAGGTCTAAATTCAACAAATGTAGCTGTCATAAATATAGTTTAGGAATATAATGACTTTTCTTCAACATACCTAAGTGCTTGATAATCATTGCCATATTTGCCTAAAGTCAAAATTTGATCAAATTTAAATGTATCTAACTTTAACATTTTTAAGTATTTTTGAGTGTAGTCAAGTTCATATTTTACCTCACTTATTATTATTATTTTTTTATCTTTCTCAACAATGATCATCTTCCTTGAACTTACCATTCTTTTTGCTTTAAATTATTCTTTTAAAAAGCCATTTACTTCTTTCTTTATAGACTTATTTTGGTTGCACACTTCTATCTACTTGTCGAACATTAATTTCTTTGCATTAAACTTTATCAAATTTAATTAATTTTCACCAATTAATTAAATTAAGTAACTATAGTGCAAAAAAATAAAGAAAATCATAAAATTTTAATGTGGTTTAGATTTTTTAATCTTACATCCACAAAATTATTACCAAAGAAAAATAATCCACTAAGAAAATAATGATTACAAGCAATAATAGATTTGAACAAAATAAAAATTTTCACTTATATTTGTCACTATAGTCTTAAATCTTTTTAAATGGCTTTATTCAATAAGATTCCTTTACTTCAATGCATTGAATTCTCTTCGATTTAATTTAGTAAGATCCCATTAATAATTGCCATTGAACTTTCTTTAATAAGTATAGGTTTTTGTCTTAACAACACTTAGAAATATTATTTCTAAATTTATAAAATTAGATATTATAAACTTAAAATATTCACCAAATTATTTTTTTAAGCTCACAAAAATAATATAAAATAACTTGAAAATTATAAGTGAAGTAAACAAGAAAAATAAGTGGCAATTCTTTTTTGATTTGATGTTCAATGCTCTTTTCAAGCTATTGTACAAAGGAAACAAGACACACACACACACACACACACACACACACACACACACACACACACACATATAGTACAAACCTAACCTTAATTGTGCGTGAATTTATTTCTTGAATAAATAAAAAATGCATATTCTTAAATAAGAAGAATTCTTTCCTAGATAGAACTTTATTTTCTCAAGTCTTTTTTTTTATTTACAAAAAATTCCAAAATAAGCTTTCTAGTTAAACAAAAATATCACCGTTATGCAATATCACTAAAAAATTTAAAAATCATCTCATTGCGAAAATAGTAAAAATGCAAAAAGAACAGTATCATATATAATAAACAGTAATCGACAGTAACTAATATAGTATGTTACAATATAATAATTAAACATAATTTTTTAAAGGATGCCAATAATGCAAACCTTAACAGCATTTAATTGCATACGCTAAACCTAAGTAACAATATCTTATATGTACTTTACCTCACTCTTTGGCTTCAATCATAAACCTTAAGGTCTAGATGTTTCTTTAAATTAATTTATAGTTCACTTTGACCAATTTACATCACTTAATAGACTCATCCTCAAAGGGAACTCTCTCTCTCTAGAGCAATCACCTTCTCTCTTGACTATTGTTTGAGTCTTCAATTGCTTAATCTTAGTAGCAATGAGTTCTTTGGTATAATTTTAGTCGAACTATTTAAAATTGAAGGTCTTGACATTTCTTTATATTTAGTTGGAAATTAATTATCAAGAATAATTTCACCCCATATTTGTACTTTTAACAACCTATCTAAACTAGATATTTCATACTATAGGTAACTTGTTAGCACTATTTGGCCTTAATAACCTTGCTTTTTCAAACATCTTTTACAATAATTTAAATTACTATCTTCTAGATAGCAAGTTCTTTCAACAATTATTAGCAAAAGTGATGGCAACAAACTAAGGATTTTGTTTTAAAGGCCATTAGTCATGTTTCTTGAACAATGCCACAACAAAGGAAATGTTAAGTAGAGGTGTTGTAAAAAAATCAAAGAGATTTAAAATTTTTATCACATTGCTAATTACTTTGACTACAGCAATCTTTAAGGCATTTACAATTTTTCAAGTAAGGAAAATAGTAGAAAATGGTAATGAATTTGAGATGAGAGAAGGTTCATGGCCTTGGCAATTCACTTCATTCAAGAAACTAAATTTCACAATTGAATAGGTCTTGAAATGTTGGTTGAAGACAATGTTATTGGAAAAATATATTTAGCAATTGTTTATCATGTAGAAATAGAAAACAAGGAAGTCATTACAATGAAGAACTCTAGCCAATCATAATGGATGTGGGATATGAATGCCAAAATGATAAAATAGAAATGGGTGGAGTTTGCACTTTTCAACTAAGATAATGGCTCAATTCATTGTGAGAACATTGTTAAGTTCTTGGGTTGTTATGGGAATTGAAATACAAGACTGCTCATCTGTGATTATATGCCTAATGGAAGCTTGTGTTATCTTCTTTATGAAAAGAGAGACAACATTTTGGAATGGGAATTAAGGTATCAGGTTATTTTAAAGGTAGCTAAAGTTTTGGCTTATTTACACTATGGTTGCATTCCCCCATTGTTAACTGGGATATTAAAGCTAACAACATTCTTATTGGTCTAGCATTCTAACCATATCCTCATTTTGGGCTTACAACGCTTGTTGTTGAAGGAGATTTTTACTCATTCTTCAAACACTATTTCTAGTTCGTATGGTTATTGTTAGGGGTTACAGAGATAATGTGTGTTGGCATTATTCAAAAAAATATATTATTGTTGCAAGTTTTTATTGCACCAAATTAGGTGCGTTTATTATTCATCTAACATGGTGCTGTTCATCCATTTATTTTTTCACAATAAAGATTTCAAGTTTACTAATTATATTAGGCAATATTAGACTTTAAGTATAACTAGGAAATTTATATGACTAATTTCGCAACTTAAAGGAAAAAAGAATTATTGAGAAAATATGAGTTTTAGATAGAAAGCACTTCTTCCTATTTAGGAAGATATATTCCTTTTAAGTTTAGGACACAAACATCTTCATTAAACATAGCTTAAGGTTTTACTATAAATATGTTATACTTTTAGTTGTGTAACCACCCTTTATTCATGCCAAAATAAATAGTATTTTGTGATTTTTGTTTTTCAAGCTGTTTATATTATCTTCTATACTTTAAAGTGAAAATAATATAGTAAAAATTGAGTCTAATTTATATTTTGATAAAGTTAGAGATTAGTTCTCTTAGGTATTATGAAGAGATTTTTGATATTTTTCTTTGGGAGATAAATAAGATTCTTTGCACAAAGAATTTATGCTAATTGAAGGAAGTTCAATAACATCAAACAAGAGGTCTCAATAAATTTATTGAAACAATTTTGATATGTTAAGGTAAGAGAATCTGGCTAAATAAGACCATAAAAAAAAAATTTAATAAAGCAGCAACAATCATAAAAAGGAAATTTTTATTTTGTATAAGTTTATTAGTATTTGTAATAGTTTAATTTATTAATAAATTATTTTCTTTCAGTGTGTTTGATGAATATAAAATTGAAAAATCTGAATCCCATTAAATCTTTTGTCTCCTTTATTTACTTACTTTGAAGTGAGATATTTTAATTAATTAATTAAATTAATTAAAATTGTAATAAATATTTATTGCTCCTGGTTATTTCAAAATCCTTAGAGCTTCATCCTATTTAAAAAAATTAATAACAAATTTTGATCTCAAGCAGCATTTATAAAATACTAAAGATGATTTAATAAAGACTGCTATAAAAAATGCAAACAAGTTCAAACAAACCTTTCATAGAAAATTACACTAATTTAGTTGTTTATGGGCTTTTTATAGGTACTCTTTTGCACAACTGTCCAGCTTATTTAAGGAACAATAATGATGTATAATGAATCTATCTATTCCAATCTTCACAATGTTAGTGCTAATTACAAGCTCGTTTACTTTATCCAATTATGCAGAGTAGTATGGTTATATGATGAAAAAAACAGGAAAGAGTGATGTATATAGCTATGGAGTTGTTGTGTTAGAAGTGCTAACAGGAAAGCAACCAATTGATCTGACCATACCAGAAGGGCCTCACATAGTAGATTAGGTATGGAATGAAGAGGAGCAATGGAAACGATTGATCAGAGTTTACAGGTACGGCCAGAAATGGAAACAGAGGAAACGTTGTAGATTTTAGGTAGGGCTTTGCTATGTGTAAATCCTGCCTAAGATGATAGGCCTACCATGAAAGATGTAACAACAATAAAAAAGGAGATTAGACAGGAGAGAGAGGAGTGCATGCGCATGCTTCTAAAGGATCTTTTGTAAATGACCAACAAGATAACGATAATTCTTCCTCTAAAAAATTGATGCCAACCACGTTTCCCCCAAACAACAACGCAAACATTTCTGAATCTTCATTGTTATACTCTTCTTCCTAAAATTCCAAGCCAACTTTCAAATAGTCTGCACAGAGATAACGTAATTTGCCAAGTAGTTAAGTATTACTTACTGAAAAAAATTGTTGCAACTTCGGTTCAATTCCAAAACTCTGGTTTTTTTTTTTTTTTTTTTTTACGTAAAGTCAAAAAGTTTGAAATTAATAAATCCTGATAGAATATTATGAGTTTCATGTAATTGCTTAAGAAATATATCGTGATGCTGCTACTGATGCTAGTGTTAGTGTTTAAGACAATCTCCAGACACCATAAAGGGAAGGATGATAACAAAATAATTGTAATTAAAAGCATTTAGTGTCTTAATCTGAAGGCTCAAAGTCATACTATGCCATTTAATTCATGAGAAATGGGCTCTCAATCAGGAAAGAAAACTTTTAAGAATTTCAGTGGAAATCATACTATTTTACAAATTGTATCCAGAAATCAATTTATTTTTCAGTTTTCATAAACCCACTGAATCAATTATCCGAGTGTAAGATTTAACAACTGGAAAAAAAAAATGGAAAAAAGAAAAAGAAAGAAGGGAGATGACACATTCTTTATCAAATAAATTGCTTACAGAAATTGTAACTCAGAAAACATGAGAACTCTTTGATGCCTGGCCTGCATATTGTTGCAATTTTAATTGATTACAACCTGCGAGAATCAATTTTACAAACACCTGGTGTGCAAGAGAGTTGTTCTTCAATTTTCACTAATTAAAAAACTTAATTTCTTCCTCAATACAGTGATTTTAATCAACCAACAATACACCCAATATGAACAATTTAACGCAATGCAAAAATAAGAAATTCAGCACAAGAATAGAAAGATGATCCCAGAGAAACAAGATTTGAATTCCTTATTCAACTGAAAATTACAAGAAATAATTGAACTTCCCTCTAACAAACTCAATTGTTCTTTCTTTTCCAATTTTTCCTTCTCTATGTTTTTCCTCTTTACCTCATGTTTTTTCCTCTCAGCTCATATTTTTATTTATGTTACAACTAATACAACTCAACACCAATAAACTGTCGCTACTTCATTATCAATAAAATTGGTTGCCACGTCTTCAACTGAAAAGACAATACAAAAGCACATAATTTACCTCAGGAATAATTCTGAAATTTTGAATTATATCCTACAAAACTCCACCTTAATTTTAAATTTCACATTCAAGATTTCTTTCTCTAGTCATTAGCATACTTAGTTATCTTCATGATCCATGTCTTTCAACCATCACATCCAGAAACTAACTTATGCTTTAACATATTACTTTTTTTCATCAAGCTTTTATATTAAGTTACTTCAAGCAATGATTGAATTTTGCTCCTGGTATAGGCTTGGTAAGCATATTTGTAGGGTTATTTGATGTATTCATCTTCTGTAAATTCACTTCATCTTTAGTTATCAAGTCCCTTATAAAATGCAACCTCACATCAATGTGTTTAGTTCTCTTATGATATACTTGATACTTTGAGAGTTGAATTGCACTTTGACTATCATACATAACAGTTACACATTCTCGTTTAAATCCCAACTCAAGCATAATGCCTTTTAACCATAACGCTTCATTAATTGATTTAGTGACTGTCATATACTTAGCTTCAGTGGTTAATAGTATAACTACAGCTTGCAATGAAGACTTCTAGCTAATGAGACAATTAAACCCAGTGAATGCATAACCTAATAATGACCTCCTTTTTTCAATATCTATTATATAGTCTGAATCTACAAATCCTTTCACATAATCAGCTAAATTTTTGTTAGCTTTTTATACTAGGCAGATGCTAAGACTTCCCTTCAGGTTGATTCATAAAAATTTCCTCATCAAGATTCTCATGTAGAAACGCTATTTTTGACTTAGAATTGGAGCATATAGATGTCAAGACAGCATGCTACACCTTTTAAGAACCTTACACACATAACCTTATTATGAAACAAATAACATGCCTTGATTTCTGTTTCTTAAAATATCCATTTTTAAAATCTTCTTTGCTTCACCAAGATCCTTCATTTCAAAAGTTGAACTTAACTGCTCCTTCAATTCTGAAATTTTTTGCTTGACAATTCTACCAATAAATATATCATCAACATAAATGAGTAAATATATCACATCCATGTATGTTTGACCTCTGAAATACACACAAGAGTCATAAGAACTTCTGGTATACCCATTACTCTTTATGAATTCGTGAAATTTTAAGTTTCATTGTCTAAAGGATTGCTTAAGTCCATACAAAGACTTTTCAAGCAAACAAACACAATCCTCTTTACCTTTCACAATGAATTTGCTAATACTTTTCTGCCGTGGATGTAGGCTAATTGTTGAACCATGTAATCCTTTTTGTTCTTGTATTAGATTGATGATAATTTTGTGTTGATTAGTTTGTTCTTGATCAATTCTTTCTTGAGTTATTGTTTTGGAAATTCAGAGTGAAATATTGCTTACTGTTCTTGGTTCTTAGAGTTGATATTTTAGTTCAATCTTGTTTTTGATTCAATATTAAGTACATAGACGAGCCAGCAAAGTGGTATCAGAGTATGTTGCTATTATAGAAGTTGTAAAAGAGGCTAAATGGCTACATAGATTCATGGCAGAATTGGGAATAAAATAGGAGAAGATTTGCATCAAGTGTGATAACCAAAGTGCAAGACATTTGAGCAAAAATAAAATGTATCATAAGAGAACAAAACACATTGATGTTAGGTGTCATTTTATTAGAGAGGAAGTTTCAAAAAGAAGCATTAAATTGGTGAAAGTCTATACTGATGATAATGCAGCAGATATGTTAACTAAGGCCTTGACAGTTTCTAAGTTCAGGCATGACCTGCACTTAATTTCTGTTGAAGAAGAGTTATAGATCATGCAGATGGAAGCAGGTTAAGCAAATTGATTCATAACCAAGGTGGAAAATTGTGAAAGATAGTTAAGACATCAGTTATGAGAGAATGTATGACTACTGGTGGCTTTGTCATTTGTTTGACAGAGTTTGTTATTTCTATTATTCAAGATTATTATATATGTAGGTGGCCAAATAAAGCTTGGAGAAGTCATAATACATTTTCTTCTTAAATCTGTAAATTGAGAAAGCTGGGGATTGAGGTAGGGTAGAAAGTCCTTGAAGTGAAGAAAGCTTGAGTCAGTAGAAGATACTCAAGGTTTGTAACTCTTGAAAATTCTTGTACATTTTGGTTAATGAAATAAAGAAGTTTACAGTTGCTTTTCTGCTGTGGATTCAGGTTGATTGTCGAACCACGTAATCATTCTTGTTCTTGCATTAGATTAATGATAATTCTGTGTTGATTAGTCTGTTCTTGATCAATTCTTTCTTGAGTTGTTGTTCTGGAAATTTAGAGTGAAATATTGTTTGCTGTTCTTGGTTCTTGAAGTTGATTTTTTAGTTCAATCTTGTTTTTGATTCAATATTGAGTACATAGATGATCCAACACATATCAATATTCTTCGTTTCAGTTTTTTGAGTGATATCAGTATGAAGCTAAAGCAAGATCACAAACTTTCAATTTCATCTATGTTGCACATAAGAAAAACCTCAAAAATAGCTTATTTTAGTTCAAAATCTCTCATTCGGATAATGATGGAGCAAATAAACCCAAGAATATGTAAGTGTTTTGAGTCACTGAGGAGGTTTCAGGAGAGTAAAGAATCTGATTCTGTTTTGGTGTTAATGTAATTCAAAAAGGTAATATCGTATCATCCAACAATTAGTGTTGCTTCAAACTAATTTTGAATGGATAATTTTCTAAACTAACCACATTTGTAGTTCGTTTTACTAAATTGATCATCTCCATAATGCATTTACCAAATAAGTCAATTACATTATTTTTGAATAAAAATACTTTTAACTTTACAAAGTAAACTTATCATATTTTCTTACAGATATTCATGCTTTTTCATAGAACACTAAGAGTCTTTCTAAAATCTTTGCAACACATAATAGCTAAACTTTGCATTTAAAGGTAATTTTCGATAAATATTTTGCACTTCAAATGCATGTGTTTACAACTTGATCATTTTTTATATTATGATTATATTTTGCGGTGATTGGTGTAGATCTTTTGCAATTCATTGATTAGAGAGAGATTAGTGTGATTGGAACCAAAAGAAATGCATCTCCGATTTCAATCATCTAATTTTGGTGATAAAAAAAAAAAAAAAGAAGCAAGTTTCAATCACAGAAATGGGGTGATTGAAACTCGGTTTCAATTGCAGCAATGATGTGATCAAAACTAGAGCCGTGGTTACTGTTTTATAATGTTTTAAAAGTTTTTATTAGGATTTGTAATTTGATTTATGTTTAATAAACATTCAAATATCACATTTTAGTCCCTAAATGAAAGTTTGTGAAAATAATATAGTTTGATTCTCTATAATTGTTTTGATTATAATATCTTATTTGTTTGATAAATAATGGCATTATTTTTAGTTTAATTGTATTGAATTTTGAGCATTTTGTATTTTTGTCCATATTGATACCAGCATTGTGGTTTTCTATCATAGATATAACTATTGTAGTTACCATCATTGTTTGTTATGGTGAGTATTGAAAAATATTTACTAAACAAAAAGGAGAAATATACCAATAAAGTGAAAGTCTAAGTAGCATGTGAACTCGAAAATATCAAGTACAAAGATTTTAGAGCTTGCTTTACAATACCTTAAATATAAAGCGAGCACTATAAAAATTAGAATTAGCGTAATGTTCAAAGAGTGACATACCCAAGCTTTAGACCTACAGTGCTAATGAATATTGAAATGATTTTGAGTTCAAAACTTTCTTGAGTACAAACAATAATCATCCATTTAATGATGAGGGTTGTATTCCAATGTTTTTTAATGTGGACTATATAGTTGTTAAAGCATGGACCTAAAATGACAGTTGGTAATAAAAGTATTAATCTACACTCATTTGCTTTTTTTGATAGAAACAACTAAGTTACTTTACTTGTCTTACAATCGACATGTTAATACAAAATGAATGCTTAATATTATCCTCTATTTGTGTATCATCTAGTATCACATTTCTTTCCACTTTAGCACAATAAAAAGGTTATAGTGAATATTCTATGTATTACAATCTTAATCCTACAAGTGATTATTATGGCAGTGAACTGATCATTCAAGAACCAATCTTTCACGAGACAACTGATGGAGTAATTGGTATTCTTATTGGTCCAAATTAGAGAAACAACATAAATGTTTTTGAATATAACATTTTAGTGACATCAATCGATACAAACATATTGCCTGTAATTTTACTAGTATTTAACATGATGGCAATCAATGCAATTTTAAGTTTTTCATTCGGTGATGTATGTATTAGACATATATACAATAGAAAGTAATAATTACTTATTATTTTAGTATTATAACATTGTAGAAACATTTTCAATTCAAAATTTTTAAGTCTACAATAAATCATTCGAGGCAAAATGCATAACTAATGGATGTAAGTGATGACTTCAAGCAATTAAAACTGATATTGATGCATATTTTTGCAATGCCTATTTGGATACATTTCACAATTATTGAATTGACTTATTAGAAAATAAACATCATCAAGTAAATAGTCGATTAATTAGAAAAATGATAAAGGATAATTTTATAGGTCTTAGTAGGATTTACATTTTAGAAAAACATTTGGGAGGATGTACAAAAGGAATACAAAGTGCATGTGACATATAGGAAGGTTGGCTTGCTAAAGAAGTAACACGTATGATGGTTGCTAAAAATCCAACATAACCATTTGCTAAAATGCCACTATACTTTTATGCATTAAAGACAAAAATTCAAGTACAAACTTATTGAGCTATTTTTACTTTAGTATTTGCTAAATTTGGGTTTAAATTAATATATTTTCCATGCCTCATGCTCAACTACAATTACCCATATTGAAACAGATGACAATGATAATTTTATGTATTTTTTTTATAGCCTCTACGATATCTATTTAAGGTTTTATTTCATCTATTGGATCGGTTATTACCATTGATAGCATCTTTTTGAAGAGGGCATATAGGAAAGCTATGTCCATTGTAACTACTTTTAATAAAAGTGATCAAATTGATTCCTAGTCTTTAGAATTATGATTTTGAGAACAACACATCATAGGAATGGCTTTTCACAAACTAAGAAAAGCACTTAAAACAACATCAGATTTAGTATTTATATAAATATGATGTATGCTATAGTACTTGCTACAATAAATTTCAAAGATTTGGAAAACAAAAGCTCTGGCACACAGTGCTAGGCAGCGATACCAGGTCAAAGATTTGCACAATGAAAAATTGAAAAAAATATATATAGAAAATAAGTAGTTTTGATAAAGCAAAAGAATTTCAAATTAGTTTAATAAGTACTTATTGGAGAAATTTTTAAGAGTACTACAACTTTATTTTTAATAAAATTTATTTAAAAATATTTTTATTTTTCGTAAATTAAGTAAAACTATAAGAAGGTTGAAATTGGCCGTAGTTCATTTCACCACTTATAGATGCCGAACAATGTTACATGACCAAAATGAAAAAGAAAAGAAAAATGCGGGCTTTTTATAGTTTTTGAGTTATTTGACAAAAATGTCCTGCCCTCTTTTACAAAATTTTAAAAGTGTCATTTTTCAATTAATATAATCATAACTTAATAAATAAATAAATAAATAAAATTTTAAACTTATAAAAGTAAATAATAAGCTTCAATAATATGTCACTTAGTTATAAAATATGCACATGCATAAAAATATAAATCGAAGTGTAAAAAAACTAAATTACTCCCATACCAAAAACATGTTATACAAATAAAAATTATGTGAGCTCTTTTTCTAAATAAACCACCCAATTATGTTTTCTCTAGTAGTAATCCATACAAAGTACAGAATTAAGATTTTAAAATTTTCTTAAATTTTGATTATATACAGTATCTTTTTTATGTAGAGTATGTTATCTTAGATGTTATTTTTTGAAAAGAGACATAGTTTGGTTCTTTTAATTCATGGCCAAAGCAAAAAGTTTTCTCTCAACTATCTAGAGAAAATTCTCTCTTGATTTATTCTCTAAGTAATTTTTAGGTTGACAAGGATTTATATAAGTTTTATACTTTGACATTTTAAATCCTAAATCACGTAGAAAATACAATTTCTAATCTTATAAGTAATTCTCATTAAATGAAATACAATTTAATTAATTAAATAACATCATACTAACTAAATTAGGAAACTTATAAATAAATATTTATAATTAAATACAAACATCTCATATAATAATAATTTAATTCAATAATTTTAAAACTATTAAATAAACCCTTAAAGATCACAAACTTAACAATTAAGTCCTTAATCTTTTATGTACATAATTTAATCTTATTCCATTGCCTTTTAATATGTGACTTATTTGGTTCCCTCTCAGTTGGCAATCCAACAAAGGAAATAATTATAGACTTCATAAGCTTAGTTAAATTAACAATTAATTTATCCTTAATTAACTAATTAATCAAGAAACCATTTTAATATATTAAGTGTGATATCTAGTAATATATTATAACCCCCAATTAAAAAAGAATATTAATTTATGAAACTTATTTCATAAACAATTGTCATATGATGCAATTTTTTCATCATAACTATACTCCTCTTTGCTCTAGAGTGTGAAAAGTTGATTAATCTGAAGGAATGATTATATACTAATATGCAACAAATTACAAAAATTTTGCCAACATATAAAGCATCTCATGATTTTTTTAACATATATCAAATATACGATGAAAATGCCAACTAAGGATGAGCTTCTTACTTTATTAGGTTAATAAGTTGATGAAAAATGATTTCAAATCTATGAAACCCGAACAATCTATGCCATTGAAATTCTACAGAGAGAAAGTTACGAATTTAAAGAAAAAGAGAAAGTTGAGTTTTTTAACTTGTCGTCTCATGAAATTTGATAAAGTTAGCTTTTTTATGTTAAGCTCTTTATCCACAATTACAAAATTAACTTTTATTTTAATATATGGATAAATATATATTAAAGACAAAATAGTAATTATCCCATAATTATCATTTATTATATCTTGGTTCTTATACTTTTATATAATTACATTTACTTAATTATTAAGTAAATAATTAAGTAAAACTTTAAGAGTTTAATTGTAATTATTCAATAATTGATAATTTACATTTAGGTCCTTTGACAAAATATATTATCAAAAGTGACATGTAATTTATATTAAATTACATGAAAATACAAACTTATGAAAATTTTTTTGACACTTTAAAGAAATATAAATATATATACCGCTTATATATATATATATATGTGTATGTGTATGTGTATGTGTGTGTTTAGGCCCTAATATTATCTTTGAATGTGCTAACCTTCTTTTAGATAATATTTTCTCTTTTTAAAATTTCCTTCTCTGCTTTAAATTTATTAGTGTGACTATGTAAGTTCACTGTGCAGCAGTCATAAACTTGTTCCAATCTTTTCGGATATCGAATATTTTAAAAGTTCAATGACTATAATTAGCATATAATAATATGCCACAGTTTCTAAACTATAATGAAGTAGTATTTCGTTATCTAATTTTAATCAATTTAGGGCTTATAGTATATTAAAACCTTATACTAATACAAATATGAACCATCAATCAATATGTATTGAACTTATCACTAGACCTTTTTCATTTGATATTTAATTACTTTAACTAGAGATTTAATATTTCAACTATTTATCAATATTCGTTTAAGAACTTAAATTTGGATCGAATTAGTGAAAACTCTGATCCTATATATATATATATATATATATATATATATATATCAAACCAACGGATTCGATCTTAACCATCATTTATTTTCAACTATAAATAACACATAACCAAACCGATTTTATCATACAAGATATAATTAGTCTTGTAATTATACACTATATGAACTATGTGTATTTATACTAAATTCATTCATGATGTTTCAAGTTAAAGGATAATATTACACAGTAGTACAATTATACAATAAATCATTAATTATATACATTACCATATAATTTATCATTGTATGATCATATTCGAACAAATAGTTTTCTAACTATAAATCTATACTAATATTCTAATAATGTGACTTTTGTGTTATTTGTACTAAATATTATTTTATAATATTTACCGAAAGTATTCAATATGTTTACTATATGATATTATTGCCCATTCGATATTATTTTCACAGGAAACGGTTTTAATAATTTTATTTAATGATTAAATAAATTATTTGGATAATTCACAAATATATTTTATTTATATGTATAATTAAATAAAGAAATCAATTTATATTTATTAATAAATGATACTTTTTTTATTAATAAATAATGTACATATACAAGACAACGTATCCTTAAAATCGACAATACGGATAATTTTTAAAGTATATTCCAATATATCATAATTGTAGTAATATTTCTTTAAAACTATAACTTGCAAACTAGAGATTCGAAACTCGTTTTGGAACTCCCTCACCATGGCGAGGAATTTATGTTATTACTTATGTAACTTACGCTTAAATTAAAATATCTTCTTTAATTATTAAGACTGATAAATCCTTTATTGATCCCATGCACTTATGTATGCTTATTATATTGCCCAATCACTACCCTATGCACAATTTTACAATGGATGGTGGAATGTAACCTCAAAGTATGTGTGATCCACACATTAGATAACATAGAAATTTTAAGTCTAAATATCAATTATACCATCACTATGAAGAGAATTAATATAGACATATGGATAATCAATTCATATTGATTTTCTTGTGGGCTAGTTTGATGTATTTATTTTTTAACAAGCATCCATGTATTAAACTAAGTTAATAGATTTACTAGCAATCTATGAGATTAGCTACTTACCTTCACCAAAATAATAGTCACAACACATGTTAGTTTAAATTAGATATATCAATGTTCTAATATTAATATTCTTATAACTAGAAACATTTAAGAATAATTGGATCTCATATATCAATTAAATTAACTTCATTGTGTGTTACTTTATGGACTTTTTTCATATAAGAAGTCTTAAAATATAGAATGTACGCTTATAGATAAAATTGCCAATGGTATTAATCAATGTAATTATGTACAAGCCCAATTGGATCTAAGACATATCACTAGCATTTGCAAGAGTGGAATTATGAGTCATTCCTTTTGGGAAAGAAATGGGGATTACTACACAGAGCCCTCCTATTTTGTCCTACCAAATAAAAGAATGGTTATTCCTTGAGAATTTCATTCCATTCTTTCCTCAATTTTCCAAGTAAGCTTACCATTATTATTCATAATTATTTGTTAAAATATATGATTTTGTTCTAAATTTTTTAACTCTTAAAAAATATATGATAGTTTTCTTTTAGCTTATAATTATCATTTAGTAAATCAACAAAATAGAATAATAATAAGTGATTGGAAATTCCACACAGCTTAACTATGTAATATTTTTTAATAAAAATTATTATAAGTAAAAGTTTAAAATTAGTAAAATTCTTTGGAATTTGTTAAAAAAGAAAGAGATATGTTTATTTATTTTACTACTTACAAACGAAAGAAATTTTTCTGCAACTAGAGGTTAAAAACCAATAAAAGTAAACTATCAGAGTTTAAATATATAGAGTTATCCAACGACTTTAGCGGGGTTCTAATAAAATCATTTCATACAATCGAACATTAACCAGCCCTGATCGGGCCTAATTTAGAAAAAGATGTAATCAGAATATAGCTGTGTGTATTTAGTATTAATCCACTCTTAAGAAACTAATGCATGTGCATTTAAAGGGGTGTAAGCAGGCGTCTTTAGAAGCACTCCAATAGCAACACAATTGGTGAGAGGTTTATTTTAGAAGCCGAAATAATCCAACCTGTCTTTTCATCAGATTGGTTGATCGATGGATTGGGTTAGATTAAAAGAACTGGCAGTGACATCATTCCCCTTCTTATTTGTAATAACACGCCTCCTGTTAATTTCTTTTATAATTATAGTTTGGATCATAAGAAATTTATTAAAGATTAATAAATATTAATTAAATGATTATCTATGTTAATATCAAATAAATAACTTATGCCACAAATTTATTTTTAAACACATTCAATATCTTTTCTAAATTAAAACATTTCACTTAATATACATAATATTTAAATTGTTAGATAAAAAAAATATAAAAAATAAAAAAATATTTGAGAAGATACATATAAACTTTTTTCAATTCTTTTATTTACTATCACAAATTTTTTTTTGGTCAAATATTTGAATGCGATAAAATATTAAAAAAATATTAAATATAAATAATTACGAAAATTTAACTTTCATTTAAAAATTGTGAACTGAATCAAATATAAAATAATAGAAAAATAATATGTATTTTTTAAATTTATAATAGGGTTAATTTTGGTATTATATAGGGTTAATTTACAAAAGTATTATAGCATTTAAAAAGTATATGAGGTATGTTAATAATTAAGGTATTGTTACAAAAAGTCTGAGGTGGAAATATAACCACTTTTAAAAAAATTTTGAAATTGGCACTTAGTGGATCAAATCAGCAAAATTTTAATTATATTCAAAGAAAATAATTTAAATATATTTTATTTAAAAAATTACTTTATAGTTTATTTTAGTGTAGTTCACAAAATTAATAGTTTTTGTGTCTATGACCAAATAGATATATGATTGAATGCATTGAGTTCAAGTAAATTTATGCTAAAAATCAACTATAGCATAAAATAAAAAATAATAAAAAAATTATAAAACCTATTGAAACAAGTAAATTAACATTGTAAGGATTCATGCTCGAGAAATTTTTAACTAGTTAAGGGTAGATAAAAATAACTGTGAATAAAAAAAATTGAAAAAGAATCGAACTAAAATTATTTAATTTTTAATTTAAAAATTGAATGATTTTTTTTAAAGTTTTTGGTTTTGAATTTTAAATTAAAATAAATCAAACAAAAAATTGATATTCTTAAGATTTTAAAATTAAAATATAGATGACAAGTATTTGCTCTTAAATACACCTAATCTGAAAGAAATTGAAATTAGATCTTAAAAATAATACAATTTTACTTAAAAAAAGTCTAATGGTAGGATAAAATTGAAAAACTTAAAAAAAAAAAAAGCAACAATTAACTAGAATTCGTTTGATTTCTAATTTTAGATTTGATTTTTTTATATTTAAAATTAAAAAATTAAAAAATTTTGATTATATTTTAAATTTTTAAAATCAAACCAGCCTAACTCTAAATATCCTTATCAAAGTGAAATAAGTAGATATATGCAGGTGAGTTAATGGATATACTTACCAAGGTGAAGATTGAGGCCAGAACTAAAAATGAAAAGTGCACATGAACAATACTTCTTCTAAGCATGAAAGTCGTACTCGGGCATGAATAGTAACTTTGTATGAACAACAACTGAAACAGTATAATGATGAGTGTGAACAGTAACTAAAAGTGATCACGACAAGAATTATCCATGCAGTGAGCAAAGTAATTTCAAGATATAGATCTACACAAAATCTTATTGAAATTCTATCACTGTAATAAATTATGCTATTAACATCGATAGTATTATGATCACATATTCTCTTCGTGAGAGGTTTAAATCAGTAATTGTAACTGGTAATATGTGTAAATTATTAATAAACTAAGAAATAATCAAACATCACTCACAAATGCACTTTGTTGAGAATTTTGTTGGTTAATATCTATTGTTTTGTTGTTAACAGCTTGCACTTTTTACAAGTTGTTAAAATTTATTATAGACAGCATACATATACATGTGGTTAATATCTTTTGTTATTATAACTTACCATTTTTATAAGTTGTTATAATTTATTATAGATAATAGCCAGATGTATATTGTAAATAATAGTCACATTTACCACATGAAATAGTTCGTAGTAATGAGTTAATGTTTTGACTAAATAACCATGTATTTTTATATGTAGTTGATGTCAACTTAGAAATTGGAGGGATATACTATTAAATTTTTCATTTCTAGCATTAGTATTTTTCTCACTAGATAAAATAAATACCCATTTCAATATGCTATTTTACCAATTCTGAGATAAAGAAGAAAGGGTAGAAAGTGGAGACGAAAAGGGGTGCTGCATAGTTCCGATCAAAAGAGCAATCCAAAGTCATTAGTCGTTGGGTCGAGCTACTATTTTACCATATTAATCAGGAGGGCTACATTTTGAGCAATGGAGATCGAAGTTGGAGCACTCTTTCGACAATTATTGAGTTATTATCTTGACCACTAGTTTAGTGATAAATCTAACTATTAAATATTTCTTCGGCGTTTGTACATTTTGAGCTTGTTTTGATTGATTTTGTGTACACCCATTTTTTATTTTTGTAAAATCTCAACTGTGAAAAAATGATTTATTGATTGATTTGTGAAATATGTTGTCGGTGATTTGGTGAAAGCAGGTATAAAACGTTTGATGAGTATGAAGAGATCGAGGTTTCTTGGAACTAGGTCAAGCTTTATGTTTTTTAGTAAAGCCTCAAAGAACTCGAGAGACTCTACTTTAAAATCCATCTCCTTATGAAATTATAAAATTCTACATTGAAACTGCAACAATGAAATTTGAAGCACAAGAAAATTATGAAATTCCACACTTGTTGGGTTGATACTACAAATAGTTACATCAAATTTGTAATTGAATATTAGTCTTCTCTACATTTGATAAGTTTTGTGGTTGTTAAAATATTTAATAAGTAGATTGTATATAGACATTTTTAAAATATAAAATTATTAAAAATTTAATTTTAACTTGTTAAATTATTAAATAGTTAAATTGTATATAGACTTCTCTTAAATTATCATATAATCAAAATTTAAATTTCAACTTACCAGCGATTATAATTATCACTTATAATTTGTAGCAGTAGATTAGAAAATATTAATAATGTGCAATTATTGCATGGTAGATTATACAATAAAAAAAATTAGTTATAAGGTAAGTAACATGTTGTGTATAATAATTTTAACAACTTAATTCATCAATAACAATTTATTCAATATACTTGCAAATTATAATGATACTCAACAACTCCTTAATTGATTGTAGGCGAAAAGTACCTGGTTAATTTAAAATTATTTCATACAACATAAATAGTATAACTACTCATTTCTTGTAGCATATATATAGAGCAAATTTGCTATAAATAAAGTGAATTGAAGAAAGGGATGGCACAACAATAATTAGAGAAATTATTTTATTGTTATTTTATAATATATAATTTTTAAATTCTCAAAATAAAAAGATTTCTTGTGATTTTGTTTATAATAATAGTCAAATTGTCAAATTATGTAAATTTTATTGTATTATTTTATTTTTTTGTGTTATTATTTTTGTTTTGTTTTTTTTTTAACATAATATCATCTAGTATTTCGTTAAACATAGTTGAATAGATTTTCGTTTCAATAAATCTGTAATTTATACACACACACACACACACACACACATATATATATATATATATAACTCCTTTATATGATGGGATTTTCTTGATTTAAATTATTATTGCATTGTGAACTAAACCATGACATTTTAACATACTTCTTCATTGATTTGTAATTTTTGCGCATTCTTATTTGCATGATGAAATATATCAAAATATAATGGGTAATATGAAATTAGCCCAATTGTAAATTTTAAAACATAAAATTAATAATGTAATCATAAATATAATTTAAAATTTGTGGGGCTTTGAATATTTATATATATTATACCTTTCCACCAACTTACCTAATCCTATCATAACAAGAGCATTAACTTTCACTTTACCTAAACGAAGACAAGGCAAGAAAAGAAAAGAAAGCAAGCAAGCATCTAATTTTATCAATTTTTGTCTATCGATCATTAATTTATATGGAGATCTCTCGTCCTTTTTTTTAAAAAAAAAATAAAATTTGATATTAACATGTATAACCAAGGATGGATTAAGATTATCTGGATAAAAGATTTTCGGCCTCAATTAAATTGTAATTCCAATTTGCCAACTGGGTTCATAGGCAGCCATGTACTTCATTATTTTTATCATGTTTAATTATGCCGATATTAAGTCTGAAACCTGTCCATTTTGACGGATTAAACAAATTTAAACAACAGAAGGATAGAAATTAATGTTATTTATACTCACCTCTATAATAAATTTTAAAAGACAAATGTAAGCCACTTATTCAGTGATTAGCTTTATATGAAATAAATATTTTCTTTCAAAAAAGTGTTAGTTTAATTATATATATATATATATAACTTTAAAAATGTATCACATTATTATTATTTTATTTTTCTAGTGTGCAAAAATATTGTATTACTTTATTTGAAAAATAAATTTATTCAATTCCAAATAAATAAATAAATAATATAAACAAATATATGGTTAAAATAAAATTAAATATTACTTTATAGCTAATTAATGTAGTTAATAGAAATCGATATAATATTTTTAAGTTGTCTTCAAACAAATAGTTATAGCATTGAATTGAGTTCTAGTAAATTTATCCTAAAGAATAATAAATTTAGGAAGGTTAATAAAAATTAATATCTTTCTAAGTTAATTAAGTTAAATTTTTTTTTTATTAATTTTAATTTAGAAATTGTGAATGTTAAAAATTATATAAATAAATAAAATTAATTAATAAATATCAATATATTTCTTTAATTTATATAAACATATTTAAAATAAATTTAGATTCAATATACCATCTATTAAGATAGTGCACCTGTATATTGCAATTAACACTTCAATCCACAAGCTTTGTATGGGTAACTCCAAGCGCTACGCTAGTAGATAAACACCACCCTAGATAGATCACAAGCATTATGTTTCCGGTTCATTTTTTTTTTTATCTTTTCGGTAGGAAGAAAAAATTAATAACCTTGCATTATGCAACGAATTTGATACTTTATTTTGCAAAAGTGTGCAAATAAATAATCCACATTAACACTATCAAATAAATAAATAAATAAATATTTTATCAAACACATATATTGTTAAATTAAACCAAATATCTGCTTAACTGAAAAACCAGATATAAATTCCCAACTATGTAGTGGAGATTTAACTGCGCGACATTAACATTCTTATAACATAATATATAGGAACAACTTTTCATATGTATATGATTAAAAATTACATGAGTACAAAAATAGCCATAAACAGTATACATATTAGAGGGGTGTTGCCTGTCCTTAAGAGAATGACAAGGAATACACCCGCAGTAATAACATTAATACAGAACTTAGAACAACATACATTAAAGGATATCTGTACCAACACCATATTCATACACCACTACTGATCACTAATCAGCAAGCCAACCCGCAGCGTTGTAGAATTGTCCACAAAATCCAGTCTGCTCAATACCCTCGGCAGCAGAAGCGAAAAGATTTGACGGAGAAAACTAAGACATAGCGGGCGGATAATAAATATATCTAAGGGGGTAACAAATACAACCACCCGAAAGATGATCCTGCCCTTACATTTGTCTAATCTGTTTCAGGCATGAGAGTAAAGGTGGCAAGGGTTTGTTGGGTCTATGTTTCTTTTCTCTTACTTTATTTTTTGGGGGATGGGTGAAGATGACGAACCATTGCCAACAGCAACAGCAGAGGGAGAATCTGTGTGCTGCTTTCTCTGCGATTTTCCTGACCTTTTGGTTTCAGATTTTGGCCCTGGTTGCCGTACCTTCACTCCTCGTATCAACTGTGAGATTTGGCTCGTATTTTATAAGAAATTGAACAAAAGTTGGAAAATAAATTGAGAGAATTAAAAATGATCAAGATTCTTACATATTTGCCGCATTTAATGTCAGAGTATATGACTATGAAATCTCCTTCTTGAAGTTCATTTGCCCTAACAAAATCTCCTGCAGAGAATGAACAATGAGAATGAGAATATTCTTTCCCAAAGCTTTATAATATTAAAGCGCGAATATTCACCTGTGTTTTCAAGGAGATACATCCTGCTTTTGTTGTTTGGCCAGAATCTGAAACTCCAAGAGGTAAAAAATTCCAAAACAAAAAGACATTGATTTAGAAATAATGGTTGCTATCGAGTGAATAAATTATAATTTGATTTGCAACTGATAAGGTAAACTTGAGAATACCTGTAGCGCATGTTCCAAACACGAGAAGTTCCGATGTCTTCCATGGCAATAGAAATGCCGTCTCTTTCTTCCAGTTCCGGGAGATGGGTTTCTGCTTCTTTCTGTAAAATATTTACAATTTAGTCAAACAAAATAAAATTAATTAATTAACCCTTTAACGTCAAAGAAAAGAAATGATCAATAGAACTAATTTCTAATTTTATCTGGTAAATGCAGATCATAAAACAGAAATAAGGATAGCATACTTTTGGCAGCACGATTCTTCCAAGATTACCAACATCACTCTGCTTCAATACTTTTTGCAAAAGAAACCTCAGGTTCTTCTCAGGCTTCCATCCCTAAATAAATACATACACAACACCACTCATAAAATTACTTTTGGCCAACTACACGATATATTGTTGACCACTTAATAGTTGCATGTATGCATGAATCACTTTCCCTAATCACAACAAGCAAAGGTCGGCGTTATCATCCCAAAGAAAGAGATCTACAAAAAAATTATCCACCTGTCGTCTTTCCGATGCACCCTGCCGCTTGTAATTCTGCGATTGCACGGGCTGTCTATCTACATGCAGTGCCGGTTCCGCCGAGCCTGTACCAGTAGCAGAAGATTTCCAGAAGACCCACTTTCCATGGTTGGTCTGTGCTGCAGGGTTGAAATTTTCGCTACCAAACGTTGCATGCTGGCCGACACCCAGATTCTGAAGATGGTTTTGCTGGTTATTATGGTGCTGATGATGCCTAGGGTGAGATGAAAGCCTTCTCTGCCTAGCCATCCTTTTCTTTCTGGCTTCCTTAGTCGACGAAGAACCCAACCTCATCAACCTCTGTTCTCCATGCCCCTGAACAAATGGGTATGGATACTGATTCCGGTACCCGGTAAAAGCCGGCGTGTGGGGCGGAGCTGGTTTGAGATTGTTATCAGGAAATGAGTTGTAATGAGAGGACAGAGCGAATTGAGGTGGCCATGAATGAGCAGACTCAAGCATATGATTTTCAGTCGGAGGGGTATAGCCATAGCCGTTGATACGAGAAGTTCCATTGGCAAGCGATTCACCCACATACCCAACAACCGGCGGGAAGCCCGGCACAATAGTTGTCGGATCAGGGATGTAAGACGGTTGCCCGATCCAGGCCGATTGGGCAAAACAAGGGTTTGGTTCTGGTGGGATAAGATTACAGCTGACGTTAGGGTTTGGAATGGGGTTAGGGTTTTGGAAATGGTCTTGATATTGTGGGTAGGGAAGGTTGGAGGGTGATTCTCTCATGCGTCTTTTTTGAAGATGATTAGTTTGCACCCATTCAAGAATCAGTTTTAACAGTTGCTTCATGGCCTCTTTTCCTCCACCTAAACGCCTAGCGGCATACTCTATTGTAGCTTTCTTGATTTTGACTCTTCTTAAGTCTTCCGCTGAAACGGTCTCCTTGTTTGATTTCAGCCACTCCAAGAATACCATGGCAAGATCATTTGAAAATCTCTCTTCATGGCTATCTCCATTATTACTATAAATCACCAACTCTTCGTGCTCTTGTTGTAGATATTCGTCTTGTGGTTGGTGTTGTTGAAACGCTTCGAGACGTGGATCGTCTTTCTTAAATGTCGAAGAAGGATCAAATAAATCATTGCTATCAAGCAGATCCATGAAGCCAAAATTCTCCATCACATCCATGCAATCAACACTGTTGATAACATCATCAGCTGGCTGGCTGATCTCCATCGAAGCGGTTGAAGACAAAGCTGGCGGAGTTGCATCTATTGATCGGTCTTGATGATGATCATGATGATTCTTTTTGTCTATATCTTCTTCTGCATCTGACCTCAAAACCGCCCAAGAGGCTACAGAAGAAGACGAAGAAGCTGAAGATGACGACGCTGAACTGGCAATGGCCTTCACCGGTGCTGGACTTGACGAAGAGGAAGAAGATGAAGACATGCATGGAAAATCAGGAAGAGGAGGGAAGTCCGCAAACAAGATTGACGTATCTTCTACATTGAGTAGATCATCTTGCTGTCTCTCAAGCCACATCTCCCTATCTGCAGAACCCATAACTTGTTCTTCAGCCATAGCTTCAAGACCAGAATGACATGTTTCATTTTTAGCTTTTGCATGTAGATCTTCAACAGGTAGTTGCAAACTCCTCATTTCAGTTTTCTTCCGAAAAGGATGAAAATAAAAACTTGCAACTTGAAACGAGGTTCTGTGGTTCCTCGGATAGATTGTGACAAAGGCAGAAAGCGAAGAGAAAAATGAAAGGAATAATGAGCGAAGAAGGATAGGTTTTCTTTTGTGTACGGGTAAGTGTTAAGTGGGAAGATTGTGTCTGGTTAAGGAAGCAAGAGCGAAAGGAGCCGCTTTGGATATCAAATCCTCAACAGTGAAGCAACATAAAGCATCTGGTTTTATCAACAATAAAGATAACAAAGTAATATAAACAAATACCTAAACCCATCAAAGAAAGGGACTTTCCCTTCCCTAAATCTCTGCTTTATTACTATTTAATGGTATCAATATCATAGATTTCGATCAAACCTTCAAAAAATCATAGGAGGATGAAGTACAAAAAAAAAAAAAACTCACTCAAATTCTCAATTCAGGCAAGCCAAATCACAGCTTGAGATTCAATTTATGGAGACAACCACATGCTTTAAATCCTTATAAAATGGTTTAACCCTATGTGTATTCTGGTTTTTTCTGGGAAGTTTCATTGTCTAACCTTTTTTTTTGGATAAGTTCAAATCCCTTTTTTGGGGTTTTATACAATATACAATTAACTTTAGGAGAGAGTGTTTAAAGAAGAGAGAGAGAGATAGAGAGAGAGGGAGAGAACGGTTAGTTTTAAAGAGAGAGTTTAAGAAACAAAAACAAAGAAAAACAAAACGTCGTGCCGCTACTTTCTCAGCCTCACTCCGGATTTTGTGCCACCTGCCATACGTTCTCTCCTGAATGGTGCCAACCAGCGGTGCCTCAGCCTTTAAGAGTAAAAGATGATCAGATCGGGATATCTTAACCAAGTTAATTATAATGCCAGTTACTGCAATTGTTTATGGTTCCTTTCTTTAGAAATTCATACCATTTCTCCATGCCTACCCAAGCCAAGCCAAGCCAAGCATCCATCTATTAACTTGATTTTCCATTTGCCCTGTATCAATGATGCTATCTCTTGTACATGATTAAATAATTTGAAATTAACCCATAACGTTTACATTTATTTTACTTGTGCTTAGATGGAAAACCTTTGAGATTTAGAATTTTTAATTTTTAATTTACTTCTTTGAATAGATTTAAAGCGAATTTTAGGTGAGACGATCTTATTATCTCAGTATTATTTACGTAACAAAATTATTTAATTAATAAAATAAAAGAAACACATTTATTAATGGTTGATAAAAAAATTAATAAAAATTTTTATAAATTACTCTTATTATATTAATTGAATAATAAAATATTTTATTAATTTTTTTCACTCACTATCAATAAATATATTTTTTTTACTTTATTGATTAAATAATTTCACTGCATTAACAATATTAAAGTAATAAAATTGTTCCATTTAAAATTCTCTCATAAATCCAAGGATAACATTATCTTATAAATTTTATCACATAAATTTAAAAAAACTAAAAAAAATTGCATTACATTGGAAATTCCAATTTATACATATATTGTTTAAAATTAGTGTATTTTTGTTAATTTTTTAAATAATTATCATGTTTTTATTTATACTTGATGTATAATAATTTTGTTTTATAATGATTATTATTTATTTAATATTTAATAAATTTATTTTATAATAGTAATAATTATAAATAAAAATAAGAATTATAATTGAATAAAATTTTGCTTTTAAAGTAACTCTACAAATGTTGAAAACAAGTAAACGTTTAATTCAAAATTTTAAGGTTAAATTATAAATAAATACATCAATAGAGTAATGTTATATATCTTAAATTCTGATCTTTTTTTTTTTATTAAAAAAATGCATTTCATTGTTGATAAGAATTTGATCAAGTAATATCGCACAACCTGTTTTTAATAACAATTTTTTTTTAACATGTAAAATAAAATCGCATCTCTCTGTGACACCTTACTCTCAATCAAGCTCTCAACTGTTTTAAGTGGAGTTTAATCCTAATAGAAACACTTAAAATGGTGGATGTATATTGTACTAACTTTTGTACGCAGTGAGTGTACATTGTACTTTTTCGTGGAAAAGCACGTGACAACAGAAAAACACACCGCAACCGGACCATACCAAACTCATATAGTCGAAAGACAATGAAACCGGACGAATTTTACATGTACTTATCCACCGTCAAACTCGATCCATTTCCCTCTACATTTTTCTACAGAGAGAGAGAGAGCAGGCTTGGACCGACTCAGTTTCTATTGCTTTCGTAAAGGTTTGTCAGGATTCGTTGGCTAAGAGGCGGACTTCACAGTTTTCCGCGACGTGTCCATGCAGTTCTGACGTAACCTAAGCCGCGCTTTGATTCTCATCTGCCAATCACCTCGCTCTTCTGTTTCAATAAGCCTTTATCTGATACCCTCTGCTATTCTCACAGCTTGTTATTTGATAGTCGATCTCACAGCCCTGTTGAATCCTCCTATGTGTGCAGTTAATAAGAGTTTATTCGAAACAAAAGAGTCTCAACAAGGATGTTACTACCGTATTGCTGTGTGATTGCTGAGACGATAAAATTATTTAATAAATAAAAATATTTTTATTAATTTTTATTTATAATTAATAAAATATTTTTTTATTTTATTTTATTTTATTTTATTTTATTTATTAAATAATTTTATTATATTAATAATATTAATATAATAAAATTATTTTATTTAAAATTTTTACTGTTTTAAATATATGAGATCCACGATTCAGAGACCGGCTATTAGCACTTAGGGTTTTCTTGTTTCCGTACATCACAGCCCATATATATATATATATTCTCATTTTAAGTTGGTGGTTCTTCTTCACGTGGTAGGCGGTCAAGGACGACTTTCCGTGCAATAATATTCTGCCACGTGGTGTGGCAGAGTTCGAACTTTGGCTCCATTTACGAGGGTTGGTGCCGATTTTCCACTATTTGTTTGCACCATATTTCAAGAATACTGCAGTACAGCTGGCCATCGAAGTTTGACCATCAAACCATATATTAGATATGAGATGATGAAAATAAAACGATGGTAATTACCAACTCCCCATTGCTAAAGTGAAATCACTCTTCTCATTTACTAATTTGTGTTTATATTATAATACGAAGCAAATAATTCTGTTCTGGAGTTTGATCTCCTCGTATAGTCCATTCAAAACCTCTCTCTATTAGATAATGTGAGACTAGTAGATCTCTTACTTTTCAAAATTAAGTAATCGAAAAAAAAATAAAATAAAATCTAAAATACCTTAAAAAAAAGATAATGTGATAAATGTAAAATTAAGTTCAAATTACAACCTTAAATTTAAACATTATACCTTAAATCTACTTAATTTTTTTCATATATAATTTATGCAGATTCGTTATTCTCCTTTTTTTCTTACAAAATCAACATATATTTCCCAAAATTTCCACAAGATTGAAGGGAAAAAAAAAACAAAAAGATGTTGGAGATTGCATCAAATTTTATTTTCAAAAAAAAATTGTATGATTTAGTTTTGAAAAGAACATCTAAGAAGGACAAGACAACAATAACTGCATTTTTGTTGGAATGAAGGATAAATATTTTGTTTTCAATATATAGATAGTCCATTAGCTTAATGACCCAAAAAAATGACTCAGAAGCAGTATCCACAAAAGTCTACAAATTACGTGACGTATGGGATATTGTAGGCTTGAGCTAACATGGTTGATAAAGTCTCTTTTAGCTAGCCTTAATTGACGGAGGTCAGCGATCAAATAAATTCAAATGCCATCTTTGCCAAAAGTGTTACGTTTAAGGGATGGGTATTGGCTAGAAAAAATAAATAAATAAATAAAGGTTGTCTATCATTTCCGTGGTGCAGAAGAAAATTAACAAAAAAAAAAAAAGAAAAAAGAGTTTTCTTGTGAGGAATATATGAGAGAGCAGGAAATGTTTTCTTTGTATATCGATCTGTACAAAGGCCCTTTCTATAGAATAGGCTGTGACAAGAAAATATAAGCAGTATAAAATCAAACTGCACATGTTAAGCTTTTGTATCAGTGTACTGATTGAACGGTTTAAAAATACTGTAAGAATTTGAATAAAACAAATATATAATGTTGTTGTTTATGCATAATGTTAATTTTGTGATTATAACATATATATATATATATATATATATATATAATTAGAAGTTTGTAGATGAATAAGAGTTATAGCGTTTTGTGTGTTTAAGAAATCAATACAATGCATGACAAATTGTGCACTTTATTAGCTAACTGGGAAATACGAATTTCTCCAGGCTGTTACAGTTTATTATAAAAGAACAAATGGAACGACAAAGTAGAACAATTAGTTGTCATAGGAAAAGTAAATTTATCTCTAGATAAATCGTAAGATATAGTCAACATATTTACTGAGATTAGGTACTGACGCTGCGCTTGATCGAAGTGGCACTTTGTTTAATGGAATCCTTTGGTTCTTCAGCATTGTCAACTACTGTATCTTTAATCTTCTGGGTTGTCTTTGACTGATCTCCATACATCTTGCGCTGTTTGCTTCGCTTTGTCAGTAGAAATATGTGCAGTTTCAGTCAATTTTCCAGTCACCTCTTTTGTTTTTCGGCTAGCCTAAACAAACACTCACAAACCAAAACTGATAATGGAATTAACAGTAAATTAGGAACATACACGTATAATGATCTTACATCTTCAGCAGCAGAAACAGTCTCATTTTCACATCTTGGGTAGCTCCCTTTACCGCATTAGCTCCATGTTTTGCTGCTTCAGAGGCCGTGTCACGAGCATTTGAAGCTTCTTGACTTAAACTTGCCTGTTGTATTACAGAAATTCAATGAGAAATTGTACTTGAGCTCTTTGAAGTTGCTGTGTGTATAAACCAATCATTGGAAATGTGACTAACTTATATATGCCAGACGGGAAGAAAAATCCCAGAGCCCCATGGATTCCTTGTCACTATTGCTTTATAGCTTGGCTGCACCTTGGAAGGATAGCCGAGGTTGTTAGAAACAAGCTTGCCATTTCTCTTTATGTTAATTCTTAATTTCTATACACAGTTTAATTAATAGATAGAGCTTCAACTTCTGAATTTGTTTAGTGTGATCACTCACGTTCGATATAACTAATCAAGAGGGCAAGTAGATTACACGTGGTTGCCTATCAAGTGCTGTGCTTTGCATGGCGAATGGCGATTTTGTCTGAGTGGCCAAATGGAGTTTTGACGAGCCAAACGTATGACCCAGTATTTCGGGGAATTTTTTTTTTTTTTTTTGAATCCTTGCCCACAATTGTGTTTTATATTTGGATTAGAAACTCTTTTGTTGTCTTTTTATTTTTTTTTTATTTTTTTTTATGATATTAATATATGACATAATGAATAATAAATAATTTAAATTAAATTTTAATAAAATTTATAAATTAATTTTATATTTTATAATATAAATTAAAAAATTAATATACAATTTAAATCATTTATTATTTATTATATTATGTGTTAATATTTATTAAAATTAAAAATAAAAAAAAAAACTTAACCAAAATGTAAAACTCAAATTGTACATAAGGATGCAACAAAGCAAATGAACCACTAAAATATTGGGTCATTCATTTGGTTTGTTAAAAATTTTTTTGAATTATTTAAAAAATAAAAAATATTATAGGCTAGGTCATTTAAAAGAAAATAATTGCATATAAATTATATAAGGTTGTTTAATATTTTCATAATAATAATTAATTTGAACATGTAATTATGTGTATTATAATTTTCTGAGTTCTACTTATATAAAATTACCTACAAAATTTGTATTTTAATTAAACTAACACTTAATTTCTTATTTATTAATTAACACGGAATGTTAAAGATCACAATATGTTATCATTATCAGTTAATGTCATTTGAGTTTCGATTACAAGTTATTATATTTCACAAATATTATTATTAAAAGTTTAGTAGGTGAATAAGAAAAATAAGACTAAGCTGAATAAAGAAAAATAAGACCAAGTTCAAAATTAAAAAAAAATAAAGAAAAACTTATTTGCCCTTTTTTTTTTTTTTTTTTTCCTTATCGATATTTTTGTTTATAGATATTCTAACAGACAGACTACAACCTCGTCACCCCTTTGCTGACTGAAGGTAAGTTCCACATGGCGAATGTGATGGTTCTGACACTGCGATGTCAATCTCTATGTCTTCAATTAGATATGTTCTTATTTTTCAATAAATGATAAGAGATAATTATTGGTCAAAACTTATGGGTTTCTTCATTTACATAATAAGATATTATACGATTGCATGTTCCAGCTGAACAGCGCTGATTGGAAGCATTCCCACGATGCTTACAGGTTTGAGTTCAGAGAAATAAAAAGATTATCCCGAGACTTTACCCGATCGAATTAAATACATGGGGCTAAATGAATAGTTATTGTGGTGGTGATAAAATTTTCTAATTAGTAGATCAATGCATCAAATTACAGAGGAATATTTATCATTTTGCAATAAATATTATTATAACACTCATCACCTGTTTAAGTAAGCTTCATTTTCTTTCCATTCGGTTGATTGGTTTTCAAAAATTTCCTACAAACAATATTAGATACACTTTCTGCTAAACATTTTGGTTTATTGTAAGCATTAGGAAGTAAATTTCTTTTAACGATTTTCTTGTTATCATTTTGCAAAGTACCTCTTGTATTTTTTTACTAAATTTATTATCATTATTAATTTTTAATTTGTTTAAAACTCTCTCTCTCTCTCTCTCTCTCTCTCTATATATATATATATATAGCAATTATATAAATATAATTATATTTTAGAATTAGAATTATGATTCTCTTATAGTGTATTTATTAATCCAGAATTGAAATTTGAAATTCGAAATCAGAATCAATGTAGTGTTTATTTGTTAAAATAAAACTGGAAATAAGAATAAAAATTAGTGGGACTTACATAATAGAAATGAGAATTTAATTCTTAAGGGAGGTTTGAAAATGGGATTCCCATTTTTAAGATTGTCTATTTTGCTCTCACCCAAATAATAAATTATTTATTTTATACATAATTCTTTTAAAACATATAAAAAATAAAAATAATAAATTATTTATTTTATGCCTACTTTCTTTCCTTTTAATAAAATTTCTAAGCTTACAAAAAATAATAATTAGTATTAATTTTATTAATATTTTTATAATTATTACTAACAAAATTATTTTTATTATCATTCATTATTAATAAAAATAATTTTTTAAATAATAACAGTAGCAAGTATTATAATAAACAATAATAATAATGACAAATATTAATTAATGGTATTTTAATAACTTGAAACATATTAATAGGAATCCAACTTATTTCGATTCCAATTTCAACAATTAAAGTAAAGGATATTTTAATAATTTAAAATATGTTAATAAGAATTCAGCCTATTATGATTTTAATTTTAGCAACCAAAGTAAATAATTTATTCTGATTCTCATTTTTTATTTTGATTCTAATTTATTTTAATTACGAATTAGTAAACGCACTATTAATGTATTTATTATAATAATATTTTTTTTATTCATAAAATTTATTTACATACAATATCAAGAGTACACACACACACACACACACATATTACATGTTCTTTATAAATAAAAGATTATTTATAATCATTTATGAAATGACATTTTATAATATAAGATTGTAACTATTTTATTTTAAGTAAATAATTTATTTTGATCATTGAAGTAAACACTTCAAATAATGAAGTTAATGTATATATATTATACATTAAACTTAACTATTATGAAATAAGATCAGAATTCACAAAACTTTTAATAAACTTGATTAATCTTAATTCTAAGTAAGTAATGAATTTGCATTTATAGGTTATGTATTTTGAATTATCACAGAGTGATAATTACAATATGATCAAGACTTCAATGATTTGAAAATATAATTTTATAATTCATACAAACATATAGTTGCAATATAAAATCTATACAAATGATAATTATTTAAACTATTTGCAATACTTGATTATTTAAATTTATGATCTTAGTTTATTCAAGATAATTGTTGTTATTAGTAACAATATTTATTCACAAATAATTTATATTGAAAATGATTACTAGATCAATTTAGTGACTTCCAATAAATATTTAATTAAATAGCCATAAAATTTACAATGGGCCTTATTTAATTATTACTATTAAATAAATTATTGATTAAGTTAATATTATTTGTTTATGACCAATTCAAATTTAATTTAAAAGAGTTTTAAATTTAAATGAGCTTTTATTATATATACATAACTTTTTTAGAATACAATTTTAGGTTTTTAGTAAAATAATTTAGGATTAACTTAGAAGATCAAGTAATCATAAAATGATTAGATATGAGCCTTTCAAGTTCGAACTAAGAAGCCTGGTCTAAAGTATCTTTACCAACTCAAACTTAACTCATATCATAGATTAAGTGTGATTTCTGCTCCATAAGAAATACAATTTTTTTTTAAAAGATTATTTTGGTTAAAGCACTAATTAAGAAATATGCCCACATACTATAGTAGAAACTGAAAATAATAAATAAGACATTAGCATTTTCAAGACTTTTTCTTTTGTTTCTTTACATGTGATATAATAAAAAAAAAATTTCACTACGTACTATATTAGAATATTAAGATTATTTTAAAATTTTGACATTCCAATGTTAAATTTGTAATATAAATAGATGTTAAAAAATGCAAACATAATAATAATAATTCATTAACTTTCTTCCATTTTTTAGTTTCTATTATTAATTTTAAGTGTAAAAATACTTGAAGGTAAATACTTATTATATAGCTTTACTATCATCAAGTGGGCCACTCTTTAAGATAGACAACGAAGAAGGTGGGATGTGAAAATTTTAAGCAAGAAGATTAAAAGTTTTAAGTTAGATTCATGGATATCATTGAGAGAATTAATCCAATAAAATTTAAAGAAAAATTTGATTTGACTGAAGTTGACAAAGTAGTGGTTAAAAACTATAGTTTTTTTAATATGACTTTTAGAATAAATCACTTTGCACATTAAATAATTATTATGTGTTGAAACTAAAGACACCAAAATCACCTAAATCTGAACCCGGATGAGAGAGATAACTTGTACAATTTATAGCTAAGAAACTTATTATAACAAAAAGCCCGTGAGCCTTAATAAGGAATCATTAATTTACTAAATAAGTTTTTTTTAACTCTTTTTATTTATTTTATTTTTTTTAAATAGGCAATTTCCAAAAGGAAACTCTTTGTGAATAATGGTTAAGACATCAGTTATGGGCGGATGCATGACTATTGATGGCTTTATCATTTTAATAGAGTTTGTTATTTTTGTTATTCAAGAATATTATATATATGTAGCTGGTCGAATTAAGTCAGTGAGTTAGGATACATTTCTTCTTGAGTCTGTAATTGAAGAAATTGGGATTAAACCTGAGAAGGGAGTTCTTGAAGTGTAGAAAGCTTAAGTTAGCAGTATATAACTCTAGGTCTATAAATCTTATGATTCTTATACACTTTGGTTTGATAAATTAATAAGATTTGTTGTTGTTTTCTGTTGTAACATCTTGAAATTTCTATATTTTTAAAATTCTGTCATAAAGTTATAATATAGTGTTTTTGAGAGTTTTGATAAGAGAAAGAGTTAACCAGTATTCGAGACAGTGTACTGTATGAACGAAAAATACAGTATTTTATTACCAGTATCAGAAATTTGATGACAGAAGTGAAATGCTGCAATTTCTCGTCGTTCGTGCATGATTATATAAGCGGGACGAGTAAGGAAACCCAACAACACAACCTCACTTTTTTTCCTCCCTTTTCTCTCTCTCCTCCCCACGGTTCTCTCTCCTATGAATAGTGACTTTTGTCACCGGACCTCAGATCACTTCACTGCCGGCGAGTGGAGGACTGCCGGGTCGTTGCGAGTGCAGCGCTGCCAACCCCGCCCCGATCGCCGTTGCCACGCGCCCTCACGCGCCGCCCGAAGCTTCGCCGACGTGAACTTTGACCGGCGATTCACGGCGGTCCACGGTGAGTTGACCGACACCTCCGGGGCGTCTGACACTGTCTCGCCGTCCTCTTCACGGTGGTATGTTCAGTTCCGGCAGTTGGTCACCGGATTCCGGCGTGGGAAGGCTGATCGGGAAGGGGTCTTTCCGGCAAGATTTTCAGTGATTGGTGTAGCTCCAGTGGAATCTGAACTGATCAGTGTGCTCTCCGACACTCGCACTTTGACGCAGTATGTTTAGATCTCAATTTGGGATGATGATTTGAGGGTCCAAAGTAGGTACCTTAAAATATAAAATTTTAGGATGATTAGTGAATTTGAAGGCTTTAATTTGTGTTTTGTGGTATATAGACACCATGGACAGCATCCTGACATCGCAAGGATCGCGATGGTATGTTTCATTTATGAAACGAAAACCAAAATTTTGTGGGTTGAATAGCGCTCATGAATAGTGTTCGTAAACAGTAATTTGCATGTTTTTCAAAGAGATACCCTTAGCGTACGGAGGAGTATTTTGAACGTGTATATCCTCTCCGGGACAGCTTTTCATTATTCGCATAGGCACTGGGTGCCCGGAGGTAAGATGATATAATATTTAAATTGTGAGAAAATAGATTTTAATATTTATAATATTTATAATTGCATGAATGTATATCATAATAATGGGTTAAATTATAGAAAAGTCCCATTGATGGGAAATGGGCATGATTGTGCAATTAGAAGTGTTAATATCCTTGTGTTAAATATATATATATATATAGTTATAAGCGTAATATCATTACCGTCGACCTACAATGCTACATTAGGTATTCTAAAATACCTATACAGTATTGTATGTTCCATGTTTGTATTTATATATTTATATGGTAGGTACGTTTGTATATACATACGTAATTACGCCCTTATGATTGAATGATTGAGTAGATGTTGCACTTGATGTTTTGCAATGCTATCCGAATAAACATGTGTGTATACGTTAGTATGTTATAATTATTGTGCCGTAGTAAGATAATGAGTATATTTTGACTTGTGATGATATGTTGGGATTGCGTGTAATGACGCAATATATGATAACCGATTAAAATCTGTATCTGTGAAATTGTATTAATAGTGATATAGTGTATCCATGTGTTTGGATTGTAATATATTTCTGTATTTTATCTTGATTGTTGTATGGTGTATTTATATGCCAGAGTGGAATATATTTTCATGACTTAGCACTGCTAGTCTTAAGATAAATCCATGCGTGTAAAGTATTTTTAGAAGATAAGGACTAATAAATATCTTTCACAGGTAATTATATTACCTATCATAAAATTATTAACGTGCTGCTTGATTAATGTAGGCAAAATAGTCATGTTGTCATGACTAAGTCGACTATGAATAAATTTGTGTGGATAACTGGTATAATTGGGATAATTATGGATCGGTAATTTTTTCGTTACCCTAGTAAAGCCGCTTAAGATGGAGCAGTATCATTATAGTAAGACTGTGGTGCCCTTCGAGGTATGTTGAACCCACAGCAGCTCCGGACTAATAATAAGACTGTGGTGCCTTCGGGGTATGTTGAACTCACAGCAGCTCCGGATTGATAATAAGACTGTGGTGCCCTTCAAGGTATGTTGAACCCACAACAATTGATAAATGATAATAAAAATCATGGTACCCGCGGGGTATGTTGAACCCATGGTTGGAAGTGGCTGTTTTCCATAGCGTTCTTGGGTATGTGAACCCATGGTAGAACTAATTATCCTGTTGGTCTGAGGAACCCGGAGTGGGCAAATGACTATTGTATACATTTATTAAAGTGTATGGTGGATATCATGACCACGATTCATAATTTACTTGATTATGACCGATCTATAAGGAAATAAATTCGTGTGCCTACTAGATTCAAACTGCATGGTAGTATACTTCTATCTGCTAAGAGTTGCTTGTGTTTGTGTGAATAGCGATGAGGTAGTAACATGCTGTGTTTTAGTTGGTATTGGGACTGTCTTGGTTTTCTTGCGCATGTAGGGTAGCTTATATGTATGGGCGAACTCTTGCCGAATTCCTACAAAAAATACTATTCATACAGCCATTCATGACCTCCCTTTGTATTCTGGTTTTCATATGTAGAGGAGGGTCTAGGATTACCTTTAATTACAGTTACAATCGGATTTTGTTATGATTGTGAATTACGAAAATGGTTGAAGTCTGATTACACCTTGGCAAGTCCCAATTCTTTAGGAGGGATATTAACCTTGTAGAAACAGAAAGCTAACATTAGCTTGAAAAAGGAAAATTAGGATTTAAATAGATAATGGGTTAGGCAATATTTAGGCCGCGTCACTTCTAGTATATAAAATCCTGTATAGCTCACCGGTATATTTATGAAACGAAAAGAATATGTGTAAATTCATAATAAGATTAAAGATTATGTGAGAAGTTTGAGGATATGGTGGAAAAGACGCACTAGATGTATTATAGGTTATTCAACATATTAGTTTATACGTTTATTCGTATGGTTGAGAATATGGTAAGAATATGATGATGTAAGAATTATGTTATGAGTTTACATTTGTTATTGTCAATGTACCTTAGCGAATGACTAAGATTGGATTGATACGTGTCTTTATAGTGGTATAGTCAAGGTATATGTAGGTGAAAGAATTCTTAGTATGGGATAAAGAATGGTGGACGTGTATTTGTGATTATGGTATAACGGTTAAGTTGTCTTGATATAGTAAGAATAAGGAGATAATACGAATGTATGATAACATAGACTGGTAATGAACCAGTATTGAGATAATTGTGATATGTGGATCGGATATGTATGTTCCATCCCCTTCAGTTGGGCTTGTAAGCCAGTTTCTAATGGAGGTGTGACGTTAAGACTGTGGTACCCTGAGGGGTAGGTGGAATCCACAGCTGTCCTCCAAATGGCCCAATGGCCTAGAGTAACAACCATGATCCATAATGTTTCTTAGTATAATCGATCATTTGTAAACGCAATAAAATTTCTATCACCAACCTTCCGAGAGTGAAAATAGTATACAGAAACAGTGTTATCACTTTTACTAATACCCTCGTTAGTATATATAATTAGATGTTTGAAATATTTATATCCTATGTGGGTATTGATTGTGTGTCTAGGATATTTTAGTTATCTTGGGTAGAGTGTGTGATTGATATTGTGTGGTTATACCGGCTTCTAAACAGTTTCTCTTTATGTGGCCGCGACATTTAGTTGCTATCTATACGAATAACTATATATTGATTTTATATGGTCATGTAGGTGTTCGTTGATAAGAATGGAAATAGGATTTAAACGAACACAGGTGATGAAGCGATTCATTTAGAAAATATATTGTTTGAGACCGCATTACTTGTGTATGGTATATTATAAGGAGTATTACTTTGGTTGAAATTGGTTATACAGAATTCATAGTTGAGATAGTGCTTAGAGTTCTAGAGGATATGACATGGTATCTTGTGTATATTATTGAGCATATGCTTGTTGATACATGTACATTGCTTTGTGGACATGCATTTATCTGTATGTGTAGAATTGAGTGAAATGGCCAAAATAAGTAGAGATTCAGGTAACATGCTCCTTCCTTTATTTAAGTATTATATTATCTTACTCAGCCATGTGGTGTGCTCACCCCTTTGTGGGATTATTATTTTCAGGTGAGTTCGATATAGCGATAGCGGTTCCGGAAAGTGCAGTTGAGACAAAGATTTTCTGACGGGGCATAATATACATTTAAAGGTTAGGCCATTGTTATGTAATTTTCTTTCTCTGTACTCTAAAGTATTAATTTTATTAAAATGCATAACAATTCTTTAGAAAAATAAAATAAAATAAAATATTAATAAAGACTATTTTAGTTGTTACGATTTATGTAGTTATTTTCTATAAATTCTTTTGGCAAATGAAAGGAATGGGGTGTTACATCTGTCATGGATGGAGTCTGATTACTGAACCATATAACTCTTCTTGTTCTTGCATTAAATTGGTGTTTACTTTGTAATGTTTACCTTGTATTTGATCGATTATTTCTTGAGTTGTTGTTCTAGTGATTCAAAGTGACAAATTGCTTGGTATTCTTAGTTCTGAAAGTTCTTTTTAGTTCAATCTTATTTGATTCTATATTGAAATCAATAGTTGAGTACATTCTTAATCCAACAAAGTGGTATCAAAGCCTTAGAGTTTGTGTTTAAGAATATGGCTCAACTTAAGTTTGAACCTAAAAAATTTAATGGTGATGATGACTTCAACTTGTGGAGAATCAAGATAAGAGCAATATTAGTGCATCAAGGGTTAGAAGATGCATTGTTGGATGAAGAAAGGATGCCAACAACATTGACAGAGAAAGAAAAGAAGGAGATCTTGAATAAAGCACGCAATACCATGGTATTGAGTTTGAGAGATGGGGTGTTGAGAGAAGTCTCAAAGGAGACAACAATTGCTAGTCTTTGGGAGAGATTGAAGATTAGGTATATGACTAAGTCTCTGGCTAATAGACTCTATAGAAAGAGAAGACTTTATACATTTACAATGAAAGAAGGTGGATCAATAAAAGAACCTTTTGATGAATTCAATAGTATCATATTAGATTTAGAAAATATTGATGTAAAGATAGATGATGAAGATCAAGCAATGCTGTTGTTAAGTTCTTTTTCTCAATCATATGAGTATTTTATGGACACATTAACACTTGCCAGGGAGTCAATTTCAATACAAGATGTTAAACCAGCCTTGAATTCGAAAGAATTAAAGAAGAAAGATGAAACCAGAGAAGCAAGACTGAGTGAAGCTCTTGTTGTAAGAGGAAGAATAGAAAAAAAAGAATCCAAAAGAGAAGAATCAGTATAGATCAAAATCAAGAAGTAAGAAATTTAAATGTTTTCTATGCCATAAGGAGGGACACTTTAAGAAAGATTATCCTGAGAAGAAGAATAAGCAAAAACAAGCAAAGAAGGATAATGGAAAGGCTACCATAGCTTCTGAAGACAGCAACTCCTCCTGTGATGAATATGAGTTAGGTAAAATGTTTATGGCATAAAAAAAAGACAAAAAGTCAATGAATTTTAGACTCTAGTTGCTCGTTTTATATGTGTCCACACAGAAATTCCTTTGTTACCTATAATACAAGCTATGAAGGCAAAGTTCTAATGGAAAACAATGTAGCATGTACTGTAATTGCTGCTAAAAATGTCAAGATACAAATGACTAATGGTTCAGTGATAGAATTACAAAATATGAGGCATGTTCCTGAGTTGAAAAGGAACTTGATATCATTTGAAATGCTTGATAAGTTTGGTTATACAATAAAAGCATAAAAAGAAAAGTTGAAGGTGATAAAAAGCTCTATGGCTGCATTGAAGGGTAACATGATCAATGGTTTATATGTCATAAATGGTGAAACAATTAATGGAACAACATTAATTTCTGCAGTTGTAGAGTATGATAAAACCAGGTTATAGCACCTGAGGTTAGGACACATAAGCTAGAAGGGATTAAGGGAACTATATAAGCAAGGTCTACTAGGATCCGATCACTTTAAAGAACAAGACTTTTATAAAGAATGTGTGTTAGGAAAAGTTTGTAGATTCAAGTTTGAAAAAGGAAAACACATTACAGAAAATATTCTAAACTATATTCATTTTGATTTATGAGAGCTAGCTCAAGAAAAATTAGTAAATGGAGGAAGATATTTCTTATTCTTGATTGATGATTTCTCCATAAAATTATGGGTGTATATGTTGAAAACAAAAAAATGAAGTGTTTGATTGCTTTAAGAACTTGAAAGCATTGGTGGAAAAACAAACTAAAAGTAAGGTGAAGGTTCTAAGAACTGATAATAGCCTTAAATTTTGTCATAAAGAATTCAATAACTTCTATTAAAAAGAAGGCATGGCTAGGTATAAGATAGTTAGAGAGACTCTACAACAGAATGAGGTGGCCGAAAGGATGAATAAAACCATAGTTGAGAAGGTGAAATGCATGCTTAGCCATTCAAAACCATCAAATGTATTCTGGGCAGAGGCAGTGGTCACAACAGCATATTTGATCAATAAAACTCCTTCAAAGTCTTTGAAAGCAAAGACACCACAACAAATATGGTCGGGTAAGCTTGTTAACTACCAAAAATTGAAAATCTTTGGTTGTCCTGCATACATACACATTAAGAAGGGAAAGTTAGATCCTAAAGCTTTAAAAGAAATATTTCTCGGGTATCTTAGAGGTGTTAAAGGCTTTAAGATATGGTGCACTGATCTCAGCCCTCCAAGGTGTATTATAAGTAGGAATATAGTGTTTAATGAAGATGCTATACTGAATTCAAATAGAGAAAGTGAATCAAAGGGAGTTGCTAACTAGCAAAAGAAGAATGGACAGAGACCAGAGACTATTCAGATTGAGGTGGAGAAACAAATACAAAGATCTGATAGAGAAGAAACTATATTAGAACAGGAATTTGCAGGTAAACAACAACAAGTATCAGTTGGATATTAGTCTATAAAAGATAGAACAAAAGAACAATTAGACCTCTTTCCAGATACGGATATGCTGATTTAATAGCATATGCATTTTCTGCCATGGATGAGTGCATTGGTGATGAACTAGCAAATTATACTAAAGCCATTCAAAGTAATGAAAAAGAGAAATGGCTTGCTGCAATGAATGAGGAAATTGACTCATTACATAAAAATCAAACATGGATACTAGTGTCAAGACCAAGAGAAGGAAGAATAGTTAGAAACAAATGGATCTTCAAGAAAAAGGCAGGAAAGTCTAGTCAGAATGCAGTAAGGTATCAAGCTAAGCTTATAACTAAGGGTACACATAAAGGAAAGGAATAAACTATTCAAAAGTCTTCTCTCCAGTAGTTAAGCATAACTCAATAAGGATGTTATTGCCTTTGACAGCAAAATTTGATTTTGAGTTAGAACGGTTGGATGTTAAGATAGCATTATTGCATGGGGAGCTTGATAAGAAAATATTGATGTCACAACCTAAAAGTTTTGAATCTCAAGAGATGAAAGATCAAGTTTGCTTGGTTAAGAAGTTCTTTTATGGCTTAAAACAATTACCAAGGTAGTGGTACAAAAGATTTGATGAATTCATGGTCAGGAATGGTTATCAAAGAAGTAATTATGACTGTTGTATTTACCATAGGCATATTGGTATTGAAAAGGCAATATTTCTTCTCCTTTATGTAGATGACATGCTGATTGCAAGCAAAGTGATGTCATAAATTCAAAATCTTAAGACTAATCTTTAGGAAGAATTTAAAATGAAAGATCTTGGTGAAGCAAAGAAGATTGCTAATCCAAGTATGAATTCAAAATAAGGATGCTCTAAGCTTGACATTGCTTATGCAGTAAGTGTGGTAAGTAAATACATGGTTAATCCGAGTATAAGGCACTGTACATGTAGCTGGCTGAATTAAGTGAATGAGTCAGGATACGTTTCTTTTTAAGTTTGTAATTGAAGAAGTTGGGATTAGACCTGAGAAGGGAGTTCTTGAAGTATAGAAAGTTTAAGTTAGCAATATATACTTAAGGTTTGTAAATCTTGTGATTCTTGTACAATTTGGTTTAATGAATTAATGAGATTTGTTACTATTTTCTGCCATGGATGTTGGTTGATTGCTAAACCACATAACTCTTCTTGTTCTTGCGTTAAATTGGTATTTACTTTGTGATGTTTACCTTGTTCTTGATTGATTATTTCTTAAATTGTTGTTTTGGTGAATCTAAGTGACAAATTGCTTGCTGTTCTTGGTTCTGGAAGTTGGTTTTAGTTCAATCTTGTTTGATTCTATATTGAATCAATAGTTGAGTACATTATTGATCCAACATTCTTATTAGAGGAAAATATTATTAACAATAGTAAGGATAAAATATAGTAGCAATAAAAAAGATAAAAGGAAAAATATATCTTTAAAAAGTAAAAATTGATAACACTTGAAGAATATTAATGTAAATGATCTCTCCTTTAAGAAGCCACATTCTGTTAAGATCAATAACCAGACTAATGTTAACCAATATATCAGCCACTCTATTGCTTTTACAGTATAGATGAGACACACAATGTTGAAACATCCCTACCAAATTTAAAAGAATAAAATCATTAAGACTTCTCTTTTAAATATTATAAATAATGTTGTTGAACTCTACGTTTCTTAGAACTTTAGCTTAATAATATAAATTTTTAGATGTAGGAGTTATCTAATATGGTATTGAAGTTAAGGTCTTATGTTCAAGCCCTCGCATCCTTAAGTTTGGACTTCTATACTTCTTTTTAAATCTTAGAATTCACATAATTGTAAAATTGGTTCACCTTTAAGATGAGGGATATGTTCAAATTTGTCACAAAATAGTATTATTAGGCTCATACCTAACAATTTAAATTTAAACATTTTGGTGTAGTATTAATCTCACAACAATGAATATAAATATGCCAAAGAGCATTATAATGTGTGAACTTCAAACAGTGGATAATAATAAGATAGTCACTTTTAATTCAAATGTTATTCTAACCTTTAACCCAAACTTTCTCACTAACAAAGATGATCGCCATAATCTCAACATAAAAAGAAGTGACTCAAAAACATAGGAAAACCATGAAGAAAGGAATTGTGATAACCCCTAAGGACATTATCACAAATGAATATGCCACTATTTAGTGACTCACTTTAATCCAATCTAACATAAGAGGTTTTAAAAACACAAACTATTGTGACTCCGTGAAAATTTGGATTGCAACAAATCACTCACCACATTGTCAAATTTATGAAGAAAATTTTTTACTCATAATAGTATTCTATAAATGAACCAATCACCATCAGTAGCAAGGCTGGTGTGTGTAACATATAGCAAGCCCTTCCACAAAGAATTTGAAAAGAATCATTGACAGAAAAAGGTGATGATCACTCGATTCAACACAAGCAAAAGTGGGAGCAAAGTTGAAATATATATGTTTATAGTTTAGGTTTTCACACATCTAAGTCAATTCACCTCACAAACAAACACAAATTAACAAAATTCTTGCTTCAAAGTTCGTGTGAGGTGTAATTAAGTATGCTAGAATTCAAATTAAGCTCGCAAGTATATGGATTAGTTGTATTATGGTAATTATTCTCTACAAGGTGGCTTCCAAAAAGTATAAGCTGGATGTTCCTTTATTATTAAACCTTAGAATGAATGAATACAAAATAAATAAAAATAAATAAAGCATATCAAATTAAATAAAAATAAAATAAAATAAACAAAATTGACAAAGAAAGAAAAGATAAAACATAAAAGCAAGTGAAAGACATTAGGGTTTTAAAAATTTGTAAATTTTGAGAAAGAAAGTCATAAAAGATAGACTAAGAAGAAGAAGAATAAAACCCTTCTCAATCAATTAGGGAAATGAAAAAACTCTAAAAGAACCAACCTTGAATAAATCTTGGACTTCTCCTTATGTTGGATAAAACATCTTCCTTATCTTCCTTAATTATGTTTTCTCTGGAGGTGTGTTCTCTCTTGTTGTCTCGTCAAAAAGTGAGGCTTACATGTTTTATATAGGAAGAGATAATTTGTAAGAAATCGTATTGATAAGCTACCATAGTTAAATATTTTATGAAAATTAAATCTTGTAATTATATGGCATTGTCATTTTATAGATAAAAATTAAAGATTAAAATGACAATGACATAATTACAAGATTTAATTTAATAAAATATTAGACTGATTATTCTAGATTATCATTTTAAATATTTCTTATCATATAAATGAATCAGTGAATGTTGAGAAGGATTTTCTTAGATATTTACAATGATCTTCAACTTCTTAATTTGATTTTCATCATCATCCCCTAAGCTGGAGAGAGAACTTGAAACATTCCTATTATTTTGAGTCAACAAAATTTCCCAACTTGACAATGTTATTCTCATTTTAGTATTTGATTGTCCTCTATAAGTAGAGTTGTTATAATATGTTTCGAATTAAGAGTGAATAATACGGTTATTCTCAATTGTAAAACTTCTTCAAGGATATATTTGAGATTACATGGCTATTAATCACACATTTGATATATGACATGTATTAACAATAAGCCATATAGAGAGTCTGAGAAACAATGTTTTTTTAATAGAATTAAATAATTTGTTTAAGGATATATTGAGTTTAGATGATTCAGGATAAAATAATTATTAAAATTTGTTAAATAAAGAAAACAATTTTAAAAATATGATTCTATTAAGTCATCCCTTCTCAAAATCTACTAGAAAATGAGTGATTTTGTTAAAAGCAATTTAAAAAATATTATAGAAAATAATTAAAACAACTTTGAATCACCCCACAAAGAATCCAAATTCATCCTCATAATTACATATGTTGTATGTAATTTGAAACTTGATCAAGGATTAGGTAAATATAAGGAATAAAAGAATTTTAAGTCTCGACCGGACAGAACAATGCTCAACAAACCAACCGACAATGCATTTAACAATTAGTGCATCAACCCATCCATTGACACCCAATTGCATAAAAACTCGCACCTTCGATTCTGTCTGTTATCAAACTACTTGTCAATGTTTCACTCCACAATTATTATGAATGCTTGTACCTGTTGTAGATTTTCTCCTAATTTCAAAATTTGTTTTAAATTTCTTAAGAATTTTAAAATTTGTTGGAGTTGATAACATGTATTTATTGTGAAGTTAAAAATCTGAGTGATATGCAAGGGAAGTAATAAAGATCAAGTGGATAGCATTGGTATGAACAGCAGAGTGCAGAAAGGAGGATCAGCAGAGTGCAAAAGAGATTATATTGTACCTGACGTACAGAAGATTAATTCCAAATTATATTTGATGATTGATTAGCTGTTAGTTAGTTAGTTATTCAGTTGAGAATTAGTTACTGAGATTACTATATAATAATCTGTAATCAATACGAATAAGAAAATACAAGAACAGAGCATTCAATTCCTTTTCATTCTGCAGTTTCTCTCTTTTTCATTACTTGTTGCCAAACACCTCAATTTGCAGGATTTTAACTTGGTATCAGAGCTTAGGCATGGCTTCTGCGAATCTGTCAATCAATAATCTGCATCAAAGTTCTTTTTCATTCTCAGTACCGATCAAGCTTGACGGATCTAACTATCTTGCTTGGAAGTCTCAAGTACTTCCTTGTATTCGAGGAAATGGCTTAGAAGATTTCATTAACAATCAAGTAGCCGGTCTTAAAAGGTACATTCATGGATCAAATCATGAATTGCCTGCTGAGAATCTTAAGTCTATAGTAAAGAGAAGACAAGATTAGCTCCTGCTTGGCTGGTTACTTTGGTCAATGACTGAATCGGTGCTCAACTTGGTAATTGGTTATAGATCATCATTTGAGGTATGGCAAGCTTTAGAAAAACAATTTGGATCTCAATCAAAAGCTAAAATTTTACAGCTTAGACTCCAATTGCAATCTACTAAGAAAGAATCACTATCAATGTCTAAATATTTTCTCAAAACGAAGAATCTAGCTGATTGTTTAGCGGCAGTAGGGAATCCAATTTCTAATGATGATTTTGTGCTATACTTACTTGCTGGTCTAGACTACGAATATAGTTTAGTTGTGGTGAATATTACTAGAAGAAGTGATACGCTGAGTATTCATGAAGTATATGCCATGCTGCTTACTCATGAAGGATGGTTGGATCAACAAAATATTGGCAGAACGAATGATATTCAAGGAAATATTGTTGCTAACTATAGTCAAGCAAGAGTATATTCAAAGAAAGGAGATGGAAAAATAGGATACAATCAGGGATATGATTATAATGCTGCAGGATTTGGAAGAGGAAAACCTAATCAAGAAGGAAGGAACAATCAAAATTAGAAGCAAGCTCAAGGGGGTCAAGGAAAACCAATATGCTAGATTTGTTATAAATAAGGACACGTAGCTGCTGTATGTTATCATAGGTTTAACAGAGATTATGTTCCACCACAAAATCAATAGCAGGTTCAACCAAATTATCAACAAACATATCAACAAGTTCAAAGTTCTGCATCTGGACAAACTTTGCTGTAAGGCAGCAAAGCAGCATATTTGGCAAATATTGATGGAGATGCAGATGATGGCTGGTACCTTGACAACGGAGCAACACATCATTTGACAAACAATGTCAATAATATCACTGCAGGTTGTGAATTCACAAGTATGGAAAAATTGATTATTAACAATGGTTTTGGCTTAAAAATATCACATATTAGTTGTGCATCTTTCGTTCTAAAAATCAAGAATTTCAAACCAAACAACCATCGAATTGTTCTCAAAGATCTCTTATGTGTGCCTCAAATAACCAAAAATTTAGTAAGTATATCAAAACTTACCTCTGATAATCCTCTAATTGTTGAATTCTATGACAATATCTGTCTTGTTAAGGACAAGAGGAGTCAGGATATTCTGGTGAGAAGGGTGGCTGTGAAGGGCCTATATAAGCTGTTGCTTGGACAAGAGTCACTTAAATCTAGCTTTAGCTCTCATTCTAATGTTTCTAAGTCGTTGTTTTCATATTACCAATCAAATTCGATGTCTGATTCAATAAAGTCAAGTGCTAAATGCTTGCTGTCAAATACTTGTACAAATAATCCATCCAACATATCAGAGCCTACTGTTCTTGATATCATTCATAGAAGAATTAGTCATCCAAGTGCATCTGTATTACATTTAATGTTACATCTCTGTAAACTACCTGTTTCTATAAATAAAACAACAAAGATCAACTTCTGTGATGCTTGTATGTGTGGGAAAATACACAGAATTCATTTTCCTAGTGTTGAAATCACCGCAAAAGCTCCATTAGATCTTATATATACAGACTTATGGGGGCCATCCTCAATTCTTTCAATTGCTGGCTTCAGATACTACATTAGCTTCATAGATGCTTACACTAGGTATTGTTGGATCTTTCCTCTCAAACTCAAATCAGAAGCTTTACAAACATTCATTCAGTTTAAACTCCAAATTGAAAAACAGTTTTCAAGATCTATTAAAGTTCTTCAGTCTGATGGAGGTGGTGAATTTCTAGCTTTCCAATCATATCTCAAACAAAATGGAATAACATACAGATACTCTTGTCCTCATACACACCACCAAAATGGAGTTATAGAGAGAAAACATAGACATGTAGTTACTTTGGGTCTAACACTATTAAATCAAGCATCTTTACCTCTAAAATTTTGGTGGCAAGCATTCCACACTGCAGTATTCTTGATCAATAGACTGCCCTCTGATGTACTTTCTCATAAATCTCTATTTGAGAAGTTTCGTAATTCTAAGTCAGATTATAACTTCATGAGAGTATTTGGATGTTCATGCTTTCCATATCTTCGACCTTATCAAAATCACAAGTTCAATTTCTACTCTTCTAAATGTATATTTCTTGACTATAGCTCTCTCCATAAAGGCTATCAATGTCTTCATTCATCTGGTAGAATATATACTACTAGACATGTTCATTTCAATGAGTTAGAATTTCCATATCAGAGTATGTTTTCTTCTCCCTTTCAAGTCTCAACATCATCTTCTGAATTCATTTCTTCTTTTATTCCTCAAATCTCTATAACTAATCCTAGCAATAATGAGCAGCCTGCATCATCACCAATAAGATACAATGACTCCTCTCCTTTGCATCACACTTCTGTTTCTATTCAATCAACTGCTAATTCAACTTTATATATTTTTGCTTCTCCTTCTTCTGATCAGTTTCAACTAAACACTACTCAATCTAATCCTAAAACACATACTAATCATCACCCTATGATTACCCGAGCCAAAGATGGTATTTACAAGCCAAAAGCATTTGTCAGTGATCTATCAACTAATGAAGGTGAGCCAGTTTCTGCTGATGAGGCATTAAAAGATATCAGGTGGAAATCTGCCATGGATGAGGAATACAATGCTTTAATGAAGCAAAATACATGGTCATTAGTTCCATTTTCAAAGGATTTAAAGTTGGTAGGGAATAAGTGGATTTTCAGAATTAAAAGATATGTAGCTGGGACAATTCAAAAGTTCAAAGCTAGATTTGTTGCAAAGGGGTTTCATCAAGTTCCTAGTATTGATTTTATGGAAACTTTTAGCCTTGTAGTTAAGGCTTGTACTATCAGAATAGTTCTCAGTCTAGCTATCATAAAAGGGTGAATGATACGACAGGTAGATGTTAATAATGCTTTTCTAGATGGAGAATTGACTGAGGATGTATATATGAAGCAGCCTGAGGGGTTTGTTGATCCAAGGTTTCCAACACATGTCTGCAAGCTTAATAAAGCTTTATATGGTCTAAAATAAGCTCCTCGAGCATGGTATGACAAAGTAAAGCAATCAATGATGCAATGGGGATTTATTAACTCTAAGGCAGATTCTTCTCTATTCTTCCAAAAGTCTGACTCAATGTTGTTGCTAGTACTTATCTATGTTGATGACATCCTTATCATCGGTTCAGACTCTAATATTATGGAACAGTTTATTCACAAACTTCAATCTATATTTGCTCTTAAGGATCTTGGACAGCTGAATTACTTTATGGGTATTGAAGTTACTTCAACAGCATCAGGTTTACATTTGTGTTAATCTAAATATATCCATGATCCACTAGAGAGAGCTAAGATGTTGAATTGTAAAAAGGGTGATGTTCCAATGAATTCAAGTGTTAAGCTGAGCAAGAATGATGCTAGTCCCTTTTCAGATCCTACTCTATATAGAAATCTCATTGGTGGCTTACAATATGTAACTCTGACAAGACCTGAAATTGCATATACTATCAGCAAACTCAGTCAATTTCTTTCTTGTCCATCTGAGGTGCATTGGAAGGCTTGTAAGAAAGTCCTTCGATACCTCAAGGCAACTCAAAGTTATGGCCTGCAATTCTTCAAAACTGGCAGATTTGAGATTACAGCCTTTTCAGATGCTGATTGGGGCTGTGATTTGGATGATCGAAGGAGTATTGGTGCACATTGTATATATTTTGGTGATAATCTCATTTCCTGGTCTTCAAAGAAACAGCAAGCTGTGGCAAGGTCAAGCACATAGTCTGAATATCGAGCATTAGCATCTGCTGCATGTGAAATTACTTGGATTCAATCCTTGCTGTCAGAGTTTAATTCATCTCCAAAATCTTCTCCCATCATCTGGTGTGATAATATTAGTGCAGCAGCCTTGGCCAAGAACCCAGTATTTCACTCTCAGACAAAGCACATTGAGTTGGATGTGCATTTTGTGCGTGATAAGGTGTTGAATAAACAATTCGAAGTTTGATATGTCTCTAGTCATGATCAAGTGGTTGATATTCTTACAAAACCTTTACCATTTTCTCAATTTCATGCTTTTAGGTCCAAACTCAATGTTCTACCTAGACCATTGAGTTTGAGGGGGGATGTGAAGTTATAAATCTGAGTGATATGCAAGGGAAGTAATAAAGATCAAGTGGACAGCATTGGTATGATCAGCAGAGTGCAGAAAGGAGGATCAACAGAGTGCAGAAGAGATTATATTGTACCTGACGTACAGAAGATTAATTTCAAATTATATTTGATGATTGATTAGCTGTTAGTTAGTTAGTTATTCAGTTGAAAATTAGTTACTGAGATTACTATATAATAATCTGTAATCAATACGAATAAGAAAATACAAGAACAGAGCATTCAATTCCTTTTCGTTCTGCAGTTTCTCTCTTCTTCATTACTTGCTGCCAAACACCTCAATTTGCAGGATTTTAACTTTTATTCATGCAAAAAATTTCACGTTAGAAACATTCCTGATCCATCTCGTCATGGGTGCTCTTCTAGACCCAATTCTCTAAAAGAGCAAAGAAAAACAGCGGAGTTTACTTTTAAATTCAATTCTATATCTCTGTATATGCCGATTGTCTAACTCTTTATGGTGAAAATGTTTTATTGCGTGTTTTTGAACGAGTTCTCCATCTTTTTATCTGCTAAATTTAAGAATATTTTATCCTGCACATGCAATGAGGCGCCGCGAATCATAAATTTTCCATGCATGCACATGCTATAATATCTTTAAAGCTTTGATGAGAAGTTACCACGGCGCCATGTTAAAGCAGAAGGTGAGCTGATATGGCCCTCGCATTCAAATTCATTTATCACTATCAACTATCCGCAGCAACTTGATATTGTCTATATATGGAACGAGATTCATTGATAACAGCAGATAGCTGCAAATACTTTCCTTAGATAGTAACAGAGAGAATTAATTATTTGTTAGAAAGTTTGAAGCAAATACTTTCCTTAGATAGTAACAGAGAGAATTAATTATTTGTTAGAGACTTTGAAATGGAAACGTGGGCTGTTGTTCTAGTACTTGCTTTAGCAGTTGTATTGCATGTTAGTACAGCTGCTAGAGATGTTCCCAAGCCCAATATCAGTGGTCTCAATGACCAAAAGAATTTCGTTGCCTTTGGTGGCGTTGGCGGCCTTGCCGGAGCTGTCGGTGGTGCTTCTGGGAGCGGTGTGTTTGGTGGTGTTGGGGGAGGTGTTGGTGGACTCGGTGGTGTCGCCAATGGACTTGGTGGTGCAACAGGATTAGGAGGAATTGGCGGCTTGGTAGGGGCAGCTGGTGGCCTTGGCAGTGGTGTCGGTGGCGGTGCTGGTAGTGGCATTGGTGAGGGTGTCGGTGGCGATGCTGGTAGCGGGATTGTTGGTGGGCTTAGTGGGGGTGCCGCCGGGGGTCTTGGGGCTAGAAGTGGTGACTGTGCTGGTGGTTTGCTTCACCCTTGATGTTGTAATTTCAATTCACGAACTCTGTTTACATCCTGTTAGGGTACCAGGCAGTTTAGTTGGTTGCACAAGGGGCTTTGTTGTTTGTTGACTTGGTACTATGTTGTTAATTTTGAGTTTATTTTATCATGGTTTCAATAATAATTTTGTTATCATCCATCTTGAAACATTGAGTTCTTATTATTTTTTTAAAGAGAAAATTACATCCTTTGTATTAGTAAAAAAAAAAAAAACAAAAAAACAAAAAAAGATAAAAATATTTATGCGAATGACTTTTATTAAATATGTCAAGAGGTCATTCATCTCCAACTTATGGCCAGTATTTTTCATGAATTCCAAAGTTATAGTGTGCGTAAATTAACATTAATATTAAGGTTTAAGCATCACAGACATAGGCTAATTGTCAATAGGGGTTATTATCATATACCTCCCTTGAGTTTGACACAATTTTACTTTATAATAAATTTTTTACATATATATATATTTCTCTTATCATAAATTAATTAATTAAAATATAAATACATTATTTATTTATTAAATAAAAGATAAATATACCATTTATTTCAATGACATTAAGATTGTAATAAATAAATAAATAAATATGATAAATAATTATTGAGTTTCTAAAATTTGACCTCAATAAAAATTTGATTCTAGTGATTTAAAAACTAATTATAAAATTTCAAACTATTAACTTTTGGAATTTATATTTTTTGAATGAAAAATTTGTTTTTGTACTAAAACAACTTATAGATTAGATTAAACCCTCCAATCTATTAACTTTCATTATTATTTATTTTATAGGTGTTTTATCATATACTTTCCCTAAAAATTATAGCAATTTTATTTTATAACAAAGTTTATGAAAAGATATATTTACTTCACCTTTAATTATTAATTGATTGACAAAAAAACCCCATATGTCTTTAATTTGTATATTATTTATAAGTAAGATCCTAATTTACTTATTCTTATTTAATTTTTAGAATTTGTTAGATATAATTTTTAAAATAAATAAAATAATATTTCATTAAAAATATTAAGCAAGTATATACACACATAATAATTCTCTAACAAATTAATTTAGAATTATTTATTACTTTATATAAGATTCATAACCTATAATAAAAATATAATTTATCATAAAAATATTTAAATAGTGTTAAGTAATTAATAATAATTATTATTATATTAAAATATTCTACTTTTTATTGCTTAAAGTATTTTTATACACAATAATTATGTTACAAAATTTAAAAATTTAATAAAAATTATTTTTTAAATAATATGAGATTTATCAATGATAGTTATTTTAAGTTTATTAAAATTTTATTATTAAATTATAATAAAAATTAGTACCTAATATAAATAAAATAAAAATAAAAAAAATAAATAAGGATAAGTAGAATAGGGCTTTACTTACGAAGAATAAACAAGTTAATGATATATTTGTCTNTTTTTATTTTTATTTTATTTATATTAGTTCCTAATATAAATAAAATAAAAATAAAAAAAATAAATAAGGATAAGTAGAATAGGGCTTTACTTACGAAGAATAAACAAGTTAATGATATATTTGTCTTAAAATTAATTAATTTATGGTTAAAAGAAAAGTAATTATATATTTTCACAAATGTTGTTGTAAAATAAAATTATTATAAATTTTAAAGGAGGTATTTGATAATACCCTTTATTTTTGCAAAAAATTCACTTTTATACTATAAAAACTAATACACTAAAATGTTTTTGAATGTTTTCAAAGATCATGAGAACTCTTTTCTTAGGTGATTAAATAAATATATGATAGAAATCAAATAAATATTATAACGATCATAAAAATTTATTTTTGTATTTACGGTTGTTTTTCAAGATTTAGTAGTTGACTTATGTACCATGAATTATGATATAAATTATAAAGATTTTGAAAATTCTTATCAATATTTGTGATTTGTTTTTTCAAAATTCATTAGCTAACTTATGGACCAAGAATCAAAATTATATGCTACCATAAATCAACTACATTTGTTATAAAATTGAATCTCACATTTGTATTTTTTATTATTTTACTTTTATTTTGAATTATCTTTATTTTATTTTTCTTTTCGTTTTCTATAAATAGAGGCATTTTAAACTTTCATTTGAGTAACAGTAAATTTGCCTCCTATTCATAAAATTTCTAAAATGTAAATATAATTCCCCATGATTATAAAAATTCTTCAATATGTGCATGTGGACAAATTTTGTGTGGGCAAAGATATAAATATGTTAAATACGGCTTGGCAATTTCTTAAAAGAAATGAGATCATTTAGGTAGGTTTTTTTTTTTTAAAAAAAAAAAACTAAAATTTGACTAAAGTTGAATGTTTGAATTTGAAGCATATATATATATATATATTAATTTAAAAAATTGAATATAAGCATTATAAGTATTAAGTTATTTATTTTTTATACTTTCATACCCTTATTTTAATGTTAAAAAAATAATCAAATGTCTTAAAAATATAAATAAAATAATTTTAACTTATACACAAGCAAAAAAGAATTCAACGTAAATTTTTTTTATAATTAATGTAATAAGAAAACTTATGGTTATTATAATTTGTAGGACAGCCTTCATAAATCTGGATTAGAATAAAATTAAAATTAAAAATATAATAATGGTACTTTAGAATATCAAAAACCTCAAGTTATGTAATTTATCATAATAATAATAATTAATAATATATAAATAAATAGAAATATCAAAATATTCAAGTCTTTATAAAATTTTATATAAATAAAAATTTAATAATAACACTTTTATTTAAAATCTTGATAAATGAATTTGCTTGGAGAGAGAAAGAGTAAAAAGAAAAATATGTATGTCTTAAAAAAAAAAAGTGATAGACTTTACATAGAAAATGATGAAAATAAAATAATTAGGTAGAGATATTTTTAGAAGAAATTTAATAAAAATTTTCAGATTATTTAGATTCAATCTTAAGCTCTCCCTGAAAACAAAAAAAAGAATCCCTTAAACTATGCGTGTGTGAAAAATTTTGTTAAGTTAAAAAAAATATTTACTTAATTATCTAAAATAACTTAATACAATAAAAAAAATAGTCCATAATTAAAATTTTCAATTTAGTTAAATTATTCATTGAGATAAATTGAAGCACATTAAATATTTAATAAAGAAAATATATGTGCACTAATGTAATAAAATCATGTTATGTATGTGGGTTTAATGTTATATTTATTTTTTAAATTTTTTTAAAAATTATTTTAAGTTTTTTTTAAATTATTTATTTATATTTTAAATTTTAAATTATATATTTTAAATATTATTTATAATTTATTTTATTTATTTTAATTTTTTAATTTAAATTTAATATATAAAAAAATAAAAAGAATTAAAAGAGAGTAAGGATGGCGGTTAGCCAACCTTACGAATAAATAAATGTAGATGTCAATGATTATTAAGAAATCAAAGATGGAAATGACAGCAGCCCACAACCTAAGTCAGGGGATGGCTCGAAACTCATTTTTCTTTTAGCGGAAAAGATTTCCTAAAATCATGCTATAGCGTGTCTCCTCTATATTTCTTCTCTTTGATAAACTTTCAATTTGCTTTATATATTCATAGGCTGAAAAGGGGGGGAAAAAAAACCTATATTTTAACAATAAAAAATATATACAATCCTTGAGTCTCTAATATTTAAATTACTATACTGATTAGTCCTATTATCTTAGACATACTCACAAATATCACAATTCTTGAGTTAAAAGTTTCGAGACAAAAAGTAACATGAATTGATATAAACTAAATGTAATCAATATAATGCACCAAAACTTAAGAACTCAATAGTCATTTTCCTACAATAAGAATATAAAATTAAATTATTAAGGAGTGAAAAATAACATAATTTTTATAAAATAATTATTTAAATAAAATAACTTTTTTAATGTGAAATTTAAATAGATATGAATTGAGTTTGTTTATTCCTTCACATGAACGCTAAATATGATTCCCTTTCAAGCAATTAAATATTTTAGATGTGTTTATTTTCTTAACTTAACATTGATATTAAGAAATTACATTCGACTAATATTTAAATAAAATTTTTTTAACTTAACAGAAAATTTTCTTTAAAATTTTCACTTATAAAAGTTAAAGTGCCGTTGGTGCAATCTTTAAAATTTTCTTTTATTTACATAAAATTTTAACCTTAATCAAATTATATAAAAAGATAAAAAGAAATATGTAGTTAAACTTACCCATAGTTTAGTTTTGGTAAAATAAATCTTACACCCATGTATTATTTATTGCTTTTAATAATTTTTAACTTTAACTCATCATAAATTTTTACTAATAATTTTTTTTTGGTTTGTTTGTTAACATAGTATATTTATTAGGAGTTAGAATAATTGCAACCTATTGGCTGTTTTTGTTGATTAGACACAGGTAAAAATATCACTATAAAACTAAAAAATGTGATCTGTTTCAACTATTAATAAAGAAAATTGCAAAAAAAAAAAGGAACCTACCTCTTAATTTTAAGTTACATTTTTTTTTTCATATTATTTTATTTTATTTTTAATTATTTTTATTTTCATTTTAATAACCATACTAAATACACATCACATAGTCTTAAACATTGCAAGAGAGAAATGAATTCAAATGATTTTGAATGTTAATAATGAATGATTTCGACATTCATTTCTCTATTACGTTGATTAAGATCAAATGAAAATTAAATTAATTACTAAAAATTAGTTACAATATACAATATATATATATAGATAATAAGTAGGTCTAAACTCTATATATATATATATATATATAAATTTCACCCAAAAGAAAAAACAAATGATGATTTTTTTTTAAAAAAAAATTTAGCTATTATTTTATTTTATAAAATTTTTTATTTTTACTTAGACAAAATATAAAAATAAATTCATGACAAATTAAAATTCTGTGTGTAATAATACATATTGGATATAGAAGTTGACTTTCCTTGTTAACTTTCCAATTAACTCATTATTGGAGATGATTCCTTGTCAATCTACTTTGATAATATTGTCTTACCTTTCTCAATTTTCTTCCCTTTTATATTTGATTTGTACAACTGATTTTCCTCATTCTTTTTACTCTGTATCCATATGATATAATATACACAAACTGTATATAAAAACTTATGTACGTTTTATGAATAAAATATTGAAGATTATATTCTTCATTCTCCAATATTTGACATGGTATAAGAGCATAACTAGGTCTTTAGAATCTAATCACCTTTTTTTTTTTTTTTTTTTTTTTTCCTTTTTTGTCGCGGCCTCTCAAAACAACACAAAACACATCTACACTCTGCACCCTCCGGATAACCTGGGTGCACTATTAGTCTCTTCTCCACTAAATGGAGATAACTATATCATGTGGAGCAGGGCCGTAATTAGGCCCTTAGCGCAAAGAATAAGTCTGGTTTTGTCAGTGGATCTACAAAGAAGCCTTTTTCCACATATCCAAACATTGATTTATGGAAACAATGTGACTATATGGTAGCCTTATGGATTGTGAATGCTATCATTTTGACACTTGCAGGAGATGCCATCAAATCAACGGACCCCTATATATGAGCTCCAACAAAAATTCAGTTCAATATCAGAAGGTCAGGTTTTTGTTACTATTTATTATTCAAAGTTCAAAGCGTTATGGGATGAATTAAACTTTTATTCTTTAATTCCACCATGCGTTTGTGAATCAAATAAGACTTCGGAGCCTTATAAAGATAGAGATCGTATTATGCAATTTTCAATGGGTTTGAATGAGACCTATACAATTGTACGGGTCAGATATTGTTAATAAACCCAATACCAGTTGCGGGTAAGGTGTTCTCTTTACTAGTTCAAGAAGAACAACAACGTGGGATTATGAACTCATAATGAATGCATGACTCTGTTGCATTGGCTACCAAAAGGAATAATCAAATAGGAAATTTTCGAAGGCACACTCTTCTAACAATACAAAATCCACCGTGAATTTTATGGAAAGTTTGATCATATCAAAGACAAATGTTTCAAGTTACATGGACACCCTTCAGGCAACAAGTTTCATAAGGGACAAAATCGATCCTCTGCTTTTCCTAATTAGGTATCTGCGAACCAAGTCTCTACTTCTTCATCTACTCCATCAACTTCACAATCTTTCCCTTTCACTCCAGAACAATGCCAACAATTCTTAGCTTTGATCAACAATCGCCTACAAACAAATCTTGCAGCTAACATTGCCTCTCAAAGAAAGATGATATGTATGGCTCTTAATGCTACCATTTCTCCCATTTCAAGCTCTTGAATTATTGATTCAGGAGCTACTGACCATATGGTTTCCTCATCTTCTTTACTTTCTCGCATAACATCCTCATATAATAAAACAGTGAAACTGTCAAACGTTGTAGATATTCCCATGACCTATACTGATAGTGTTCAATTAACATTGAATATTATTCTGCACAACATTCTTTGTGTGCCCAGCCTTCAATTCAATTTGATTTTCGTTGGAAAACTCATTCAAAATGCAAATTGTCTCATCTTTTTCGATGGTAATTCTTGTCTTATACAGGAATGTTTCTTAAAGAAGACGATTGGAGTTGGTGAATACATGGTGGCCTCTTCATTTTCAAGTCACTAACCTTTTCTCCAAAATGTTCACAAGTCATTGCATCTTCGGTTTACAAGTTATGGCACCAACGTTTAGGACATCCTAGTCATAAATTATTCTCCAAATACATATCCATCTTAAATTCCTCTGTTCAACAAGAAATGTGTGAAACATGCCAACTTGCTAAACAAAAATGCCTTCCTTTTCCTTTAAGTAATAAAATTCTACCGACCCTTTTGAGTTAATTCATTGTAACATTTGGGGAAGAAACCATGCTGTCTCTTTATCTGGTGCTCATTATTTTATTAGGTGAACTTAGGTCTTTCTTATGCAAAGTAAAAGTGAAACTCGCTCACTTTTGCAGTCTTTCCACTCATATGTTGAAATCCAATTTAACAAAAAGATTAAAATTCTTCATTCAAACAATGAGATAGAGTTTGACATCAAACATTTTTACAAAGCCAAAGGCATTATTCCTCAAACAAGTTGTGCTAACACACCACAACAAAACAGGGTTGTGAAAAGAAAACAAGATCATTTGCTCAATGTTGCTCGAGCATTACTATTCCAAGAAAATCTTCCCATCCAGTTTTCGGGAGAATGCATATTGACTGCAACTTACCTCATAAATCGCACCCCCATTCCTCTACTTTTGAGTAAGACACTTTACGAATTACTTTTTGGGTCAATTTCTTTTCATTCACAGCTAAAAGTCTTTGGTTGCTTGTGTTATGCCATTAATGCAAGTCTATTGAATACAGTTTGATATGAGGGCTTATCGTTGTCTTTTTCTTGGTTATGCATAATTTCAAAAGGGTTATAAGTTGTATGACTTGAAAACTTAAAGAATTTTCGTCTCTAAAGATGTCCACTTTCATGAAACTGTTTTCCCTTCTGCAAATTGCATGAATGAAACTCTTAATCAACCTGCCTTTCCATACTTCACTATTGAGCAAGATCACGATCATAGTAATTCTAACTCTGAGTCATTGATGCAAAATGATATAACTTGTGATGGTAATAGTCATATAAATAATGGGACTATTGAGACATCCCCCTACAGAATCTTTTTCTAGATAGCTTATGAATCGATGAACAACTTGTGAGTCTCATTCCCCATCTTATCTTCGTGATTATCACTACAAGTTGGCCAGCTGTGATTTATTAGCTCCAAAATCTTCTTCATGCCATGTGAGTACGTGTCACCCGCTGCAAGATTTTTTGTCTTATGATAAATTTTCTTCTTCTAACAGTTCATTTCTAGCATCCATTTGTTCCATTTCAGAACCTAAAAGTTTTCAAGAGGCAGTTCTTGATGCAAGTTGGGGGCAAGCACTGGCTAAGGAAATACAAGCTTTAGAAGAAAGCCAAACATGGATTCTTACACCTTTGCCTCAAAATAAAAAGGCAATTGGATGCAAATGGGTCTACAAAGTTAAACACAAGTCAGATGGCTCCATTGGGCGTTACAAAGCTTGCCTAATTGCCAGAGGCGACAATCAGCAAGCAGGAATTGATTACTAAGAGACCTTTTCACCGGTTGCAAAGCTTACTACTATACATTGCTTGCTAGCCATTTTTGCCATTTAAAATTGGTATGTTTATCAACTTGACATTGGAGACTTAAAAGAAAAGGTTTATATGCAGCTTCCACAGGGTTTTAGAAAAACAGGAACAACAAATATGGTTTGCAAACTTAAGAAATCTTTTTGTGGTCTTAATTAAGCTTCACGCCAATGGTTTGAATAATTATCCACAGTGCTGACAAATGCAGGATACAAACAATTAAAAGCTTATTACTCTTTGTTCAGTAAAGCTTTAAATAATTCTTTTATAGTAGGTCTTATTTATGTTGATGACATAATCATTGTAGGAATTGAAGGGATTACCAAATTAAAGAAAAATCTCCAGTCATTTTAAATTGAGAGATCTTGAAAACTTGAAGTATTTTCTTGGCATCTAAGTTGCATGTTCCTAGAATGGCATTTATTTAAGCCATTGGAAATATGCACTTGAATTGCTTGAAGAATTTAGTCTCCTTAGTACATGTCCCTCCAAGATTCCCATAGAACAAAATTTAAAATTGAATAAATCAGATGGAGAACTTTTATCAAATGCTTCATATTACCGACACTTGATTGGACCATTGTTGTACCTCACTATAACAAGACCTGACATCACCTATTATGTTCAAATATTAAGTCAGCTCCTTGAAAAACCAAGGCAACCTCATTATCTAATAGGTATAACAGTCCTTCGTTATTTAAAGGGTACACCAGGTCAATTACATGTTTACCGTGATTCAAATTGAGTTGCTTGTCTAGATTCAAGGCATTTCATTACTGGATATTGCATTCTGCTTGGTAACTTTCCAATCTCCTAGAAATCTAAGAAACAATCAATGATATCTTGCTCCAGCAGAAGTAGAATATCGAGCGATGGCCACAACATGTTGTGAAATTATTTAGTTGTGCTACTTGCTTATTTTGGATTCCATCACAATTAGCCAGTATCTCTTTATTGTGACAACAAAGCTACACTTCACATGGCTGCCAACCTAATGTTTCATGAACGAACAAAGCCTTTGAAAATCAATTGCCACTTAGTGCGTGAAAAGGTTCAAAGCGGAATGATTTTGCACTAAGATTGCTTGTTCGCATCAATAATTGACTGATATTTTCACAAAATCTCTTGGTGCAGACATTTTCTACCAACTACTCTTCAAGATAGGTGTTCACAATCTTCATGTGCCATCTTGAGGGGGGAATATTGATATAGAAGTTGCTTATATTGTTAACTTCCTAATTAACTCATTATTGGAGCAGATTCCTTGCCAATTTGTTGTCATAATATGGTGTTTCCTTTCTTAGTTTTCTTCCAATTAACTCATTATTGGAGCAGCTTCCTTGCCAATTTGTTGTCATAATATGGTGTTTCTTTTCTTAGTTTTCTTCCTTTATTTATTTGAATTTTACAACTCATTTTCCTTTTTCTTTTTAATCTGTTATCTATATATATATAATATGAACAAGCTATTTATAAACTGATGTACGTCTTATGAATAAAATAGGAAAGATTACATTCTTCGTTCTCCAAGATTTGAAATAATAATACATGATGACTTTGATCTATTTTGTTTTATTTCTATTAACAATTAATCACTATCTTAATTGATATTTTGTTCAAACTAGATCAAGAAAAAAAAAATTAATCGTATAACTTGGATTTAAAAGTTCAAATTAGTTTGCTTTTTTATATTGTATCCCATAAATTTTGAAATAACTTCAATTTTAAATATATATAAACTGAAAGGGATTTTGCACTTAAATGCCTAATAGTATGCATGACTTATTTATTGATAACCTAAATGCTTCAACTGGCTGACAGTGTTTGGAATTTTTAGTTTTTGCTCTACATTCTCTTGAATGAATATATTAAGAAAGTAACTAATAAAGATAAAAGATGTTGAAAAATGCAAACCACACAATACAAATATTTACGTGCAAAAAATTCTATTAAAAAAAAAAAAACCACAACTGTTAAAGGTAACGAAAAAAAAAAATTATTAAATAAAAAATTGTTATAACCATATTTTTAGTATTTTTTTTTTCACACCAAATTCTAATTGTATTCAATCACACTCAAATTTTAACATATTTCATTGTTTCCGTTACACCCACATCCATAAATTCAAGTGCGTAACAACCACCATACACTCATAGAATTGCCTTCTACTGATAATTTAAAGAAATGTATAAAATTTATATTATTTATATATACAAAACCATGTAATTTGCATTTAAATAACAAAATATTTTAACAACCAAATAATATTACAATAAATTTAGTTTTTTATTAAAACATTTTTATATATAGTTACAGAGAACATAATATACCTAAATGATTTTCTGATAAAATGTCTGCAACAAAGCTATTATGGTACTAGCGTTAATTTATAAATTTATTCATCACACCAAAATATATTAAAATAAATTTACAACACATTTAATATTATTATACCCACTTCTTATCAAATTTTTACCTATTTAATTTTAAACTTTTACACATAACATATCAACCTTTTAAACACTTAATGATGACCAAATATGCATGTTATTATTAATAAAAGACATTTTAATTTATACACTAATTCTTAGTATCAAAATAATTACGAATTTTATTTTTGGACACAATCAATTTTAAATTTCTAAAATTTATAATTTATACAATTCAATACTAATTCATGCCGCACTTTTTCCTATACTTAGAACACTTATTCAATTTTATTCTCGTGAATTAAAATTATTCAATATGGATTAGGGATCGTGTGAAATTTATAATTTATACGATTTAACACTAATTCATACTACACATTTTCCTACACTTAGAACATTTATTCAATTTTATTCTTGTGAATTAAATTTATTCAATATGGCTTAGGGATCATGTGAAATAATTTAGCGAATTTCAAACTATACATGTTACACACATATACATATCGTTAAAATTAATTTCTTCCAACCAAACATAAATTGACACTCACTTAAACATTATGATACATTCGTATACACACCTTTTACATAAATTACTATTTAATATATATTCATATGACTTCCATTAAACTACTACTTCTCCATAACACTTTCACCATTAGTGTAACTTTGTTTTTCAACACCTTTTCCCTTTAATCCAATTTTTTTACTAGTTATATCTCAAAGGACAAATCCTCATGGAGTTGGACAATGGAGTTTGAAGAACATGAGATGAGTCAGAGATATACTTCCTTAATAATGAAATATGAAAGAGATTGTAAACTCGATCCAATTTCTAGTGGTAATTCCAAACGATATGCCACAACTCTAATTCTTTCGATGACCTTAGAAGGTTTAATATACCTAGTGTTTAATTTATCCCATCTCTTGAATCTGATGATACTTTTTCAAGTAACAACTTTTAAAAATACCTAATCACTGACTTTGAATTCTAAGTTTCTCCTTCAGTTATCTACATAAATTTTTTTGTTTATCTTATGTTGTTCTTAATCTTTTTTTGATTATCTTCATTTTCTCAGTGGTAGCTTCAATTAGCTTAACATTATGCAACTTGCGCTCACCCATTTCATTCCAACATAAGGGAGTTCAACATTTTCTACCATACACTGTCTCATACGGTGCCATTCTAATAATAGCTTGAAAACTGTTGTTGTAAGCAAACTCAATCAGAAATAAATGACAATTTTAACTTTTTAAAAAATTCAATACATATACTTTGAGCATATCTTCCAAGGTTTAGATAGTTCTTTCATATTAACCATCTATCTAATGGTGAAAAGTTATACTAAATTTTAGTGAAGTTCTAAGAGTATTTTATAGTTTGGTCCAGAACTAGGAAGTAAATCTAGCATTTTTATTTAAAACAATGGATAGTTGAACTCTATAAAGCCTACCTATCTTACCCACATACAACTTAGCTAGTTTCTCTAAAGAGTCAATGTTTCAAATAGCAAGAAAATAAGTTGATTTGGTGAGCCTGTCAATAATCAACCAAATAGCATTATAACCAGCTACATTCTCGATAAATTCACTAGAAAATTCATCATCACATGCTCTCATTTCCATTCTGGAATAAGTGATGACTATAGTGTACTTGCTGGCTTTTAATGCTCAGCTTTAATTTGTTGACATACCAAACATCTTGCAACAAACTCAAAGATGTCCCTTTTCATACCAAGCCATCGATAAGATTCCTTAATGGTTTTATACATCTTTGTACTACTTGGATGCATAGCGTATGTCAAACTATAAGTTTCATCTAAGATAGCTTTTTTAAGTTCATTATCCTTAAGAAAACAAACTCTACCATTTAGAATCATAACATCATCTTTCTAAACTTAAAGTCTACTAACCTCTCCTTTTAAAATTTTTTGATACTCAGATTTTAAATACTCATCCAATAATTTTTTCTCTTTGATAGTATCTAATAAAAAAGGCCTAATTATCAAAATTCGCTACCAAAGCACCAAAATCATCAATTTTTAAGCTTATTCCTAGATATTTCAAATCTAATAATAAGGGCATGTATGAAAATTTGATATACGATAGAGTTATCGAAGATTTTTGACTAAGAGCATTCGCCACCAAATTTTCTTTCCTCAGGTAGTAATCTATTATTAGATCACAATTTTTTTACTAGTTTTAACTTTCTTCTTTGTCTCAAATTTAACTTTTTTTGAGTTAGCAAATATTTCAAACTTTTGTGATTCGTAAATACCTAACATTTTTCACCATACAAATAATATCTTTAGATTTTCAAGGTAAAGACTACTACAGCTAACTCTAAGTCATGGGTAGGGTAGTTAATCTCATGCTTCTTAAGTTGTAAGAAGCATAAGCTATGACTTTACCATTCTACATTAGAACACATCTTAAGCCCTATTTTGATGCATCATTACATATCACATACTTGCCCCTAATTGTAAGGAGAGTGAGAACTGGAACAGAGGTAAGACAATTCTTAAGTTTCTGGAAACTCTCTTCACACTTATCATCCCATTCAAATTTAACCCCTTTCCATGTCATTTGAGACAATATAGCTGTGATTTGAGAAAATTTTAAATTTTTGTGACATTTTTCAATCATTCCCTTTGAACAATAGCCTCTATCTTTTTAAGGTTAACAAGAATTCCATTCCCATAAGCCACATGTTCTAAGAAAACTACTTCTTTCAGCCAAAATTCACATTTAGAGAATTTAGTATAAAGTTATTTTCTCGTAAAGTTTGAAGTATTATTTTTAAATGTTTGGTATGTTCTTTTTCATTCTTCGAGTATGTCATTATGTCATTGATATAAACTATTACGAATTTCTCTAGGTGTGGATTAAAAATGTGATTTATAAGGTTTATGAATACTGTTGGTGCATTGGTTAAGCCAAATGGTATAATTAGGAATTCATAATAACCATACCTAGTTTTTAAGGCTATTTTAAATATATTCTTTCCCCGAATTTTGAGTTAAGGATAGCCAGATCTAATATTGATTTTAAAGAAAATACTAACGCCTTAAATTTGATCAAATAGGTTATCAATCCTAGGTAAAGGATATTTATTCTTAATAGTTATTCTGTTGAGTTATCGGTAATTAATAAAGAGTTTCAAAGTACCATCTTTCTTTTTAATGAATAGTATTAAGGCCCCCCAAGGTAAAGCACTAGGATAGATAAAACCTTTATTTATAAGATCTTACAATTGAGTTTTCAATTCTTTTAACTCCATAGGAGCTATTCTAGAAGGCGGCATGGAAATAAGTGCAGTTCTTGGCAACAAATCAAAATGAAATTCCAATTTTTTGTTGAGAGGTAAACTAGGCAATTCATTGGGGAAAACACTTGCAAATTAATTTATTACTAACACATATTCCAATTTCACATAATGTCTGGTGGTATCAATAATATGAGCTAAATACGCCTTATAACCCCTATGCAACAATTTCTTAGCTTGAAGTTTGGATATCATACAAAAAGGTAATACCTAATGATTACCTTAAAATATGATCACCGGTATATCTAACTTTCAAAATACCACCTTGTTTTGTAAAACAATCTATTAAAGCTCTACGTGTGAACAACTAATCCATTCTTAGAGTTATATCAAAATTCGATGGCTACAATGGAATTAAATAAGCCTTTAAAGATCTCTCCCCAATTTTCACCTTACAACTCTTATATACTGAATTTTGGATCAATTGTTCTCTTAAGAAAGTGATGACTGCCAATTCATGTTCTAATGAAGATAAATTTTTATTGGCATGTTGTGCAAATGAAATGCTAACAAATGATTTATGTGATCCTAAACAAACAATCTGGTATAAGCCTAGTTTAAGGCCTTTGAACAGTCTGCACTAGTGCCATAAAACTATTGATAGTCCCGCACCTATGAAATGCAATACTAATTTTTATAATAATAGTAGTTGTACTTCTTTAAACTGGACCTTTGACTAATGAAGGTTATGGTACTAACTCAAATACCTAGTCATTCAGACAAACCTTCTTAATATGACTAATCTGATCACACTATAAACACCACTTCAGTTCTCTGTATGGCACAGTGTGATATCTCTAATAGCTAGGACGTTGTTATCTCTCTGTTTATAAAGTAAATCAGTTTTTAGATTCTAAATCCCCACCTTTAGGTGTTTTTCTCTGTAATGGAAATTGACCTGTAAAAGATGCTACTGAAGTTGTTCTAGATGATCCTAAACCTTTTTCCCTTTTTCAATGACTATCTCTATGAAAAATCGAATCTCTTTCCTTTTAGAAATCCTCTCCTATTTTCTTTCTCTCACTAACTAGCATTTCAACCATTAAAACTAACTGGACTAATTCTTTGTAGTTGAGAGGTCTGCTAACCAACATACACTCCCTAATATTTAAATTCAAGCCCTTCTTAAATTTGAAATAGATATGCTCTTCTAAAGCCGTTAGTTTAGGTATAAATTCAAACAATTTCCCTAGCTCTGTCTCATATTCCATAACTTTTTGATTACCTTGCCTTAAATGCAAGTATTCTTGCCTTTTTTGGTCCCGATGAAAAATGGGTGTGATATTGTTCACAAAACTCCCGCTAAAAATTGAACTAGGTTAATGCTAAATTATACCAACCTTTGAAGTTATCTCATCAAGTGCACGTATTTTTCTCAAGTAACTGCACTGTAATTTTTAATTTCATGGAATCATTTAAATTCAAATCTTTAAAATTTTCTTTGATGCTCCATATTTATTTCTTAGCTATCAATGCATCCATTATACCAAAAAATAACTTATATCCTAACTGTCTCGCTTTCAATACTAGCTTTTACAGCTCTATTATAGGTTTGGTTGGGGCAATAGGTAGAGTTGGCTTAGGTTATGCTACCTCAGCACCCAAAAGATTAATCAAATTTTGGAATATTTCGAGAGTTACTTAGCATTATTACAACATTAAAAGGAGTAGCAGTAACCTTAAGTTGTTTAGGCTAAGGGGTATAAGACGTAGATGCCTGAAGATTTCTAGTAGTAATACGAGGTCATCCAAGTCCCTTTTGTGGTGACATTCTGTATCCTAAAATATACAAACAATGCAAACTTAGTTAAATATATTTATGACTCATCTTAAGTGATATGTAAAACTCACTTATTCTTTTCAAAACTTTAACACTGATACCAATACAATTGCCATGCTTTAATTTATAGATTCGAGTATTAACAACTGCCATACACTTGCAAGAATTACCTTCCACTAGTAACTCACACAAATGTGTGAGGTTTTTATTATCTCATATATACAAAACCACATAATATATATATATATTTACAACAAATTATTTTAAGAACCAAGTTATGTTACAAATATTTCAATCCTTACTAAAACATTTTTATAAATATCTATGAAGAATACTATATAATTAAATGATTTTCTAACAAAATGCCTGCCACAAAGTGAAATACTCAAGGTGTGAACAACAACTTCTTCAAAACAACATAATCTGAAAATGAAAATATTGTTAAAAACATAAAAGAATAAGCAATAACTCAGTGAATACATGGATAATAGTGAACTAAAATTATATTACAAGAGAAAGAATATCATATTTAAAAATATACAAGTCATAAAATTTTAATTATTCATTTATATTCAAACAAGCTATTAAAAAATATTTTCATATAAAAAAATGTGGATAATCCAATAAAATATATGGGTTTGCTAGGAAACTTTCCATTGGGAGATCTTATAGTACATCTCTAGTTGACATTTCAAGATCCGCTAATAAGTTATTTTACAGCATTATAAAAATTTTCCTTAAGTCCATTTGTTAGTATTGGCCTAGATAAGAGATATGGTGTCAGACACTAACTTTATCCAATAATAACTTCTCTTTTACCCTATATTAGGTAATAAAGGCAGAAATGAATATTATCTCCCTTGCCCTTTCTCTAGTAAAAGCAAAATTGTATATATATAAATGAAAGTATAAATATATATATATATATATATATATATATATAGACTCACTGACATTGAGCACTTACATAAAGATATCATATCATAAAATTATTTCAATAATTTATTTGTTCATACTCAACAAATATTATTATAAAATATATCCTTTCGTGATTCCATAAGTAATGTACACAATCAAACATTTAAATCCACTCTTACTCTGACATTTCATAAAACATTTAAATTTATATATCATATTACAAAATTATTTCAATAATTTCTTTTAAATTTACTCTTATTCTGACATTTTTAAATTTATATTCATGAGGCATTCATATATACAGTTTCATACAACAATCAAATATTTAAATTTATTTTATGGAAAAGCATTGAAAATGAATCTTTATTTATAAAGCATTTAAATTTATAGTATTGAAAATGAATCCATATTCATAGAGTATTTAAATTTATTTATTGAAAAACATTAAAAATCCGTCATTCTACTCATAGTTCATGGAAAGGTAATCACTTCCAAAAATTAATCCCTTCTCTAAGCAAAGCCTTCCTTTGCAATAATAGGGCCTAGATAAGATATATATACATCTGGTTTTGTAAATTATAACATGTATATTATTATTATTATTATTATATATTCATTTCATGAATATACATTCACTAATCCATATATATGTATATATATTGATTTTGTTTATTGGTTTTGTTGTAAGTTTTGTAAACAATTCTTTAATTATTAACACATGTGTAACACTTTACACGTTATTATCAATTTTTTTCTGATTTGCTTGTTTGTTGTAATTTCTTGTCTCACAAGAAAATTTTCTATGTTTGCTGAGTTGGTTTGGAGTTTTTCGGTAACTGGTCAAACCATAAACCATTGTTTTGCTTGCATAAATTGGTAACCTAACCTAATGTTTTGTTTTTGGTGCAGTAATACATTTCTATACACGTTTATATACATAAACACACATCAAATATATATTCATACTTATATATCACAATGTGTAACTAATTTACATATATATGCATGTAATACATATTTACACACTTAGTAAAATATATAACACATACACACAAATATACATATCAAATACATATATTATATCATGCATATAATCAAATTAAATGCATAAACAAAACATTACAATACATATATGCATTCAAACACTTTAAATATATATCATATGCATTTATTAAGATTCATCGACAAGTAAACACAATTTATTATATAAATACATATATACATATATATATATATATATAATCTCATTACATATATATGTAGACATAATGTATCAATACTTGACACATGTATGTGTTTAACACATTTAAACACATATAATCAACATAAAAAATAATTTTTCATAACCAGCTCATAATGGTTAACACATGGAAATATGGAATTAAACTCTTTTAATTTCCAAACATGATACATATATAGATCTTATGTCTACATTGTTTAACATTCATGAAATCAATATTTAACATATATATATATATATATATATTCGATCAAACACCAAAATAGTAATATATATGCATAAGTCATCATTACGCATGTTAAATATTGATGAAAATAAATTTTTAATCAAAATCCCAACCATGGCTAAATTTCCAACAAATGAAACATTAATGAGAAATAATTTTTTATTAATATCCACACTTGGTCAAACCCATGAAATCTTATAGCATCAATTAAGATTTCCATTTAACCATTACAACATTAAAAGGAAACATATATTGGTGAATTTATTCACATTTCATGTAAACCCATCTACCAATCATCATAAATACATATTATTGTTTTAATCACATGAAAACACCTATACATATTCAAATAACATTATCATGGGTTCACAACATAATGATAATCCATACAATCTCATTAGATTTGGACGAAAAATAATTTTTCAAATTAAAACCCTAGGAGAGCTGAATGGTACTCTATGTGCGCATTTTTCAGTTTTCATCTTAATACAAGCAAATCATCGCCATAGATTCATCCTAATCATGCTCTAATATTGATTGGAAAAATGAATATGGTTTAAAGCTGTAACAAATTACAAAACTTGTTAACAATATAAACATCTCATGCATATTTTTCAACATATATCAAATATATGATGAGTTACTAACCCTGGATGAGTTTCTTACCCTGTTGTCTTGGTGATTTGATGAAGAAAACCTCAAAACTATGAAGTTTACAATTTACATCAACTAAAGGTGAGAGAGAAGCTTGGCTGAATTTTTAGAGGAGAGAGATGCTTGTTTTTCTTTTCAACTCTTGAAAATAAAGACAAAATGTCTCATTCTATATTTTTTTTCCTTATTTTGATTTAAATAATTGAGATATTTATCCAATAAATATCCCTTATGTATTGTTTAGTCCTTACACTTATGCATAATCATAAACTTAACCCTTAAGTAAATTAATGAATAAGTATGAATTAAGGGCAAAATATTAATTATCTAATAATTATTATTTATTACACTTTAGTCCTCACACTTATGCAAAATTATTTACTTAACCATTAAGCAAACAATTAAATATATCTTCAAAGGCTTAATGATAATTATCCAATAATTATTATTTATTACATTTAAGTCCTTATACTTTTAAAATTTTATATTTAGGTCCTTTAATAATTTTTATTATCAAATGTGTCATGTAATTTATAATAAATTACATAAAAATGTAAAATTATGTAAATTCTCAAAAACTTTAAATAACCATAAATATAAATAATAGTTATATATATTTATTTCGGCTATTATATTATCTCGAAAGGTGTTAGTCCTTGATAAATAATATTTTCTCTCTCTTAAACGTCTTTTGCTGCATTGAATCATCGGTATGACAATGTAAGTTCATTATGTATTAACTATGAACAAGTTTTGAACTATTTATATCTGAATACTTAAAAAATTTAATGTAACATCCTCAAAATCTAGATATTCCTTTGAAACCTTAGTATAATTATTTTTATAATATATTTTGAGTTTTGGGCTGTGAAATATATAAGAAAATTTTTGGAACTCTAGTTAGAGCAATTTTAGCGAAAAATGGGTCAAAATAACAGGAAAGGGCAAAACTGTCATTTTGAATGAGCGTTGATGGATCAAATAAAAGACGATTGAGTTAAGGGTTATATTTTAGTTATTACTGAAGAAAAATATAGGTTGGATAATTTTAAAATGGTAAGAATCGCTAATTTGCCGAAAATAAATAAATAGAATGATAATTTTGTCGGAAAGGGGTAAAATGGTCAATCTACCAATGTCACAAAGGTCAGATTGAAATCTAAATTTCTAATAATGTTAGAAATATTGTTAGAAGTATGTAGAAAGAAACAAAATCGAATTTAGACAATAATACTCTTAGAAAAGAGAAGAAAAGAACCAAAATGACCAATTTTCTTCCCTATGGGCAAAATGGTCATTTCATAAGGAATTTTTGAATTTCGTGTCACTAAAATCTAATGGACTAAAGTGAAAGAATATGAAAATAGCCTAGGTAGCCTCATAATTTTCTTAGGAGTCAAATGGAAGTTTTGAAAAGTTGTTGGGCAGTAGTATAATTTTTAAAAATATGAATGTGGAGAAGAATGGTTGACTTTTCAAAATTGAAGCCAATTCACCCTTTTTCTCTTCTCTTTCCCAAGAGCTCCCATTTCTTTTTCTTTTAACTTTTTGCAAAGAAATCAAGCAAAATCTTTTAATCCGCCCGTTTAATTGCGTTACCGCAGAAGGAAAACTTGTTCTACGTGTCGAGAGCTTTAATTTGACGGTAAAATTTCTTGATTTTATTAAGTTTTAGTTTTTAGAGTTGTTGAAAAATATTATTTAAATAATAGTTTTAATGGATTAAATGGTATTTTAGGTTTTTTTAGCTTGGATTTGGTGCAATAACCATCATATTTGAATTTGAGGTAAGAACCCTAAACCCTAATTTTGTAATTTAGGGATTTTGTAGAATTGATGCCTAAATTGTAAAATTGAGTATTTGTAAAATATATTGAAGTGGATAGAATTGTATAAATAAGAAAAAATTTAGTTTGTGCATAATTGGACATATTCGGTCACTATTTATAGAGTACTTAAATGCTTGTTTTTAATGTGTTTTGATATGTTTAAATGTGTATAAATGTGTTTGGGAATAGATGGAATTAGTAGAAATTGGGATAGATGTGAAAAATGGAAGAAAAATAGAAAAAGGGCAAAATAGTTAATTTTGAGTATTGTATATTTAGTGTTAAATTATATTATTTTATAAGTATTTAAAATGGTTGATTAAATTTGTGTGTATATATATATAAAAGAAAATCCCATTGCCGGAGAATGGGTATGAGTGTGGAATTTGAAAGTGTTTTAAGTGATTGATTAAATAAGTGTGTAGATATGTATGTGTATATATATATATAAAATTATAATTGTGAAAAAAAAAATTAATGATTAAATATTCCTTATAGTTACGCCTTAGTCCGCCAACATCCATCGTCTAAAGAGGT
>CP135542.1:2974830-2988737 GCA_032402905.1 Khaya senegalensis | reverse complement strand
GAGATCCGTGCTACTGAATTTATTAAAAAATTATGAATCAACAAGTTATTGAATAGAAAAAATAGTGAAAAAAATAAATTTATTATGTTAACATAATTAATATAATAAAATTATTTAATTAAAAAAAATTTATTTATTAATAACAAAAAAAAAATTATAAAAAAAATTTATTATTTAATTAGTGTAATAAAAAAATTTATAAATTTTTTATTTAATATTAATAAATAAATTTTATTATTTTATTAATTAAATAATTTTATTATATTAATTATTACTAATTTCATAAAATTATTCCACCTCATCGTTTTGGTGGTTGAGACCACATATTTGATCTTGTAATAAATGCTTTATGCAGAAAGATCCGGGAATAATTATTAGCTCACCCTCAAAATGTTATGGCACTGAAGAGAATAATTTTTGAAACATACGAGTTGAACCAAAGACATATATGTGTCCGAATTTATAATTCATCTTAGTATGATGTGTGTGTTTTTTTGACGATAGAGCTTAATGTTTTAATAAGGAGCAAACTTGTTAATAAACTAAACCTGTTTTCACGTTCTAGTATGAGAGTGAGACCTTGTGTACCCGGACAGTGTATCAATGGAAGTCTAGTTTTTATCAACTCGTGTTTAATTGTTTAATGATTCTGTTTAGGTTATGATCATTTCGAGCACCCTTTGTACCTTAAAACTATATCAAAACTGCATTACATATGGTTATTGTTGTGAAAGAAACAAAATCGGTTTTTTTATTGGAATACTTTTTGAGTTCAGGAAATTTCAAATAAAAAGTGTTCTCCCTGTTTGTTTTTTTAAAATAAAAGTCGTAGATGAGTTTATGTGGCTTATATATGTACACATGGTTTTAATAAAATTATTCTGGATTTGCCCTTGTTCTCCAGGAAATGGTCAAAGATCAAAATTTTGAAGGACCTACACAATCTTTGGTTGTATTTACACATATCACCAGACGGACAAGTTGATTAAATGAAACCCAACTGCATGACAGTGCAGCGCAATTTTATTTATAAGAGTGTCAGCTCTTTGTTTACTACCAGTCAATCAATTTCGCTTTCAGAATAGTAAATAAGAGAGAAGTTCTTCTCTGCCGCACAAGCTAACAGTTGGTGAGAGCATTTATGCATTGGTGTCTAATAATCAATCAATTTACCAGAACATATTAACTCCTTCACGCGCAATTCTTAGGATTTCGGCATTATGATCTTCCATATATTTACAGCTAAAGAAAGATGTGGACAATGCAGTTGAAAATAGTAATTCACTGCATGCCCTGGGTGCAAACTGATATTCTCTGTTAACACTAGAAATTCATTCTTAAAATATAAGAGCCAATTAAGGCAAAAAGAAAGTAGACTTGGGGAAAACTGATGGAGTAGTAACCGACAAGTCAATCAATATTATTGTGCTTAAATTGTAACTCTTAAATTTTTTTTTTAATAAGATTATATATTTTTCTTTAAATAAATATATAAGTAAATAATTCATCTTATACTTTTTCAAAATGAAGCTTATAGAATTATGGAGTGTTATTCAAATCATGATAATGAGATTGTTTTCAACATATGTATCATCCTTTAAATTATTATTGATCATAGGACTATACATATTTTGTATGTTCATTGAGAGAGTGGCAGATCTCATAACTATTTATGTAGAGACATTAATTTAAATAAATGGGTGCTTATTGAAAAATGCGGTCACTAAATTTACCTACTGCAAGAACATCCAAATAGAAGTCATTTTCTCAATTAAGAGTTCTTAGCAATAATAATACTAGTGATATTTTAACCTAAGCTATTATAGTTGTCTTATATAAAGATCATCATACTTAGAAGGCATTGAATGAAATTCATAAATTGTGGGTTCTTAATAGAATAGTTGTTGGGTACGATATGAATCACATGAAGATGTGTGAGTATACAAGATGGGATTTGTCATCCTTTATAAGAAAAAGAAATATTCTATATTGATGATAGAGTCATAACTTGAAGAGTTTTTGGTCAAAGTAGTGTATGAATTAATAAAGTGTTATTAATATCATCCCCTAAGTTATAGACTCAATATTCATATACATAGTATCTAATATTAAGGGTTTGACAATATACCATACCCTAGTCCAATTTGAGTGATAGATGACAATAAAATTGAATAGCACAGTAAGTGGCAGTGAAAATATTCATTTAAAGTGTTTAAACATTTCATTATGATATTGAGGTAATGATATATTGCTAAATGTCAATATGGTTTGCAGGCAAAGTTGTATATATATATATATATATATATATTTATGTTATGAGACATATCTAATTAAAAAAGTTTAATTGGTGGAAGAATATTCATTTCTATGCCTACTACCATATTCATAATGAACTTATGAGTTTACACATGATGCACCATTGATTAAATTTTGAATGTTGGCTAAACAAGTATTTTGGTCATTTTAAAATTAGTGGTTATAGAAGACAAGCTAGCATTTGCATTAAAAATATATGATGTCTTATAATAAAGCTCACCATTAATTCTACTTTTATTACACGATAATAAATTAGGACATTGGATGCATTAAGATAATATAAATATTTTAAAATAAAGAGTTGTCTTAATTGAATAATATTAAAAAAAATAAGTGTTGTCGATCAAGATAAATATTTGTCTTAAAAAAAATATCTTAAATATATTTAAAATTCAAATTATTTGAATTTTAAAAATAATAATATAAATATATTTGTAACATTATCTAGATTATTATCTTTTTATTTAAATTTAAATTTTTATCATCATTATCTCTTTTCTTTTAGATTTTAAATTTATATTTAATTAAAAGGAAAAATGTGATAAGATTTATCACAAAAGAGATGATATATAATTTTTTTTTGTTTTTAGATAAAGTATGTGAAAAAGAAATAACACAGTTATACGTATTTTTCTTTTTTGAGCTATAAGTACTTTCAAGTATTGAGATTACCATTGAATGAACATACAAGATGCTGTCTATTGGTGTGGACTAATATAGAAGGTCGGTGACACCTCAAACACTTCAAAAGAGACAATATCAACAAATAATGGAGTGAAAACTAAGTCATATAATTACTTGAGATAATTTTTCTACTTCTATATATTGTTTTACATTTATTAATTTTTAGATCTGAAACTCCATGAATTACGTGTTATACAATAGATCTACTTTAAGGTTTCTTATCTTATTATTATTATTATTATTATTATTATTTAATTTTCATTGCTTATGTGTTTAGAGAATCGCACCAAAAACTACCAACAAGGATTCTATGGTATAATTGTCAAATTGTATAACATATTACTCAAAAGTTATTAGTGGTTGTTCGCTTAATTTCCTTATTTATAAAAGTGCTAGAGTCTAATGATTTTTCATTAAAAGCTTTAAATAACTATTATATTATTAAATTTTCATTTAACCCAAAAATTGAAACTTGAAAGAAAAAATCCAAACGTTAATATTTAAGTGGGTTAACAATCACTCCACAATTAATTCATCATTTTTTCAATTGATATGTTTTTCGTAATTGTACTAGATTATGTCCATTTAGATTTGAAGGGTTCTGCACAAGTTCCATCCTTAAGCAATGGGAGGTATTTTCTCATTATAATACATGAATTTCCAGGAAAGTTATAGGTGAATATACTTAAGACAAAGAATCAAGTTCTTGAAATGTTTAAGAAATGGGAGAATCTAGTTGAAAATCAAATAAAAAGGAAAGTCAAAAGGCTGAGAATAAATAATAGACTTGAATTTTGTTGCCAACCTTCTAAAGATTTTTGCAAGACAAATGGAATAGCATGGCACAAAATTGTAACGGGAACTTTTAAGCAAAATGGCTTAGTTGAGAGAATGAATAAAACTCTACCATTTAAGAGTTATTTCGTGATCAATTCTTCTTCATTGCCATTCTACTAGAAGGTAAGGTGGATTATATGCTCTGTTAGATAGTATGCAACTACCATTACTACTTGAGGCCTGACATTAAAGTCTTTTACTTGGAGGCTTCTTACAACCCTTTGAGGAGATTATTAGAATGTTAAACTCCAACATCTATAACATGGATATACTTAGAGTGAGATTCTTTGCATTTATTTACCATTTACTACTTCTTTTCAAATGTTGTAACTTCTTAACTTGATATTCTTTAAGGTGTTAACCCAGAATTTCCTTTTCTAGGGACTAATTAGCCTACATTGGTTACCTTAACCATTACACACTTTTTGGATTGCCACTTCTTTATAATGGTCAAGGCCTAGCTACTACAAATTTTCCTAGAACATATACATCCTTTACAAGATTATGTGTACTAACTTTTCTCCATTGAACATAGCTCGAGTATTTCCTTACTTGAAGTCAATTTTCTCCATGCCTTGTTACAAGGCTTCTCCATTAACCTTTCTAATCATTTTTGCCACTTTAATTATATAGATATTTTATGGGTCTAATAGGTCTATAAGTATACTTTTCCTTGTTCCATCACTTGAATTCTTCTAGTTCTTGGATTTTCCATCCCTTCTTTCGATTTTAAGTTGGTACAACTTTCTCAATTGATTGCATTCTGAACCTATAACTTGAGTTTTTCTCATTTTTTTTTCCTCCTCTACTCATTATAGTCTTATTGTTTCTTCTTCTACTAAGCTATCTATTTCAACATTTTTTTTGGTATTGATTGAGATGTTTTTGATGTGGCTAAGGTCCTTAATTCTAATGACCTTCCTAATAGGTAATTACCTTTATTGTTTGGTGATAAAAAAGGGGGATAAACGTTACATTGGATAGTTAGCACGAGTAGAAAAAAAGATAGGAATACAAAGATAGTATATTCGTTTTAATTGGCTTGTTTGTTTGTTTTGGTTATTTTGTACAGCTTACATGGATGATATTTTGGTTGTATGGTTGTATGATTATTGAGTATAATATTATCATTTATTTACCAATATTTGATTTTATGATATAAGTAATAAATTGCTTACATACTCTGATAATTGTAATCTATATTTTTCTCCATGAGTTTTACTTGGTGTTATGAGTTATTTCAGATAATAAGTTTTAATCACACCTTCATGCAAACAAACAAGGCATCATAGAAATTAGTCGTTTTTATTCTTTATTTCTTTTGTACATAGAGTGTCATTAAAGGTGATTGATGATAACTCCATTGGGATTTAATTTAATTTAATTATGCATACCTATATGTTAGGTGTTTTGTCACAAAAGAGCCAAAGCAAGAGTTTTTAAGAAACATTAATTTAGTTCATATCATGTTAAAACTTTAATAAGTGTATTCAGACTAAGATGTCCGTATGTTAAAGTTTAAGATAAGGGAAAAAAAGAACATTATAAAGATAAAACTTGGTGCCAACTTAAGGCTTAGTTATGACTTGAGTGAGCTTGTTTCATCTCAATGCTAACCTATTGCCCATGTTACATGGATATTTTCAAAACTTGTTACCAACCTAGTACTTAATTGTGGCTCAAGCAAGCTAGTTTGACCTCAGTGCTAACTTGGTGCTTGAGTAGTCAACTTTTAATAGCTTGAAGCTCACTTCAAGCCAACTTAGTGCTTAATCCAAAAATTCCAAAAGGATTCTAGAATCTTAGGGCCTACATGGTACTTGAATGCTAATGTTAGTAGGGCAACTCCCTAACTTGGTACTTAAGTGATCTTATTAGGTTTAAATTATCTTGCAATTTCTTATGTGATTTAAAGGTTTTTTTTTTTAGTCTATCAACTTTAGAGCTTTCCTAAACAATCTCTCTAAGATTTTTCATTTATTTGATCTTAAAAAAAAAACACAAATCTTGTGAAATTATTCATAAGCTTGATTTGAGTGTTTTCTTTGAAAGTTTTTTTTATCCTTATTTCTCTTTCTAAAACTAGCTGAAAAATCTTCAAAGTTCTATAAGGCATTGGTGATTGGAATTCTAACCTTTGAAATAAATCATTCATCAATTCCATAGTAGAGAAAAGTTTAGAATTATGAACAATAAAATTACTTAGAGTGTGCTCAAGTATATAGTTGCAAAAAATTTTTTGTAATATAATCACCAATTATAAGTCATTTATCTAAAAGAAATTCTTAAGTGGAATACTATTTAATTAATCTAACTAATTAAATAATGCCATCCTAATCAAATTAAGAAACCTATAATTTAAACAATTATAGTTAAATGCAAATACTCTATATAATTATAATTTAATTCCAATAATTTCTTAAACTATTAAACAAAACCTTAAAGATTATAAATTCAAAAATTAAACTTTTAAATTTGTTATCTACATAATTTAATTTTAATTCCTCAGTATTTTTTAGTGTTTGAAAAGTTATATTTGTGTTGTACGGGCGGTATGAAGATAAACCATAGGTGAAGGAACTTTAGCCAAGGTTAAGTTTGCTTAAAACAAAAAGAAAGAAAAGAGTGTAATAATGAAAATTTTGGCTAAAATTACTGTTCTTAGGTACAAAATGATTGATTAGGCACATATCTTTTGTTGCTTTTCTAAACCCTTGATTAAATTTTGATGTAAATTGAGCTTGCTTGTGGTTTGTTTTGGACAATCAACTGTGCACTCATTGAAGTTGATGTCTTGATGATATTATATCTTTTGAATAAACATATCACAGTGAGATGTATTTTAATCTTGTTCATTTTTTTTTATCAATTGCTTTATTTATTTTGAAGTTGGCAACTTATGTTTCTATATTTGCTTTGGTTATTCTTGTCTTTGTGAGTCATTGCTGAGAGATCCCTTGTAATAATGTTAATATATTTGATGATATATTTGTTTTAGTTGCTCTTTACTAACTTTAATTAATTTTATCAATTAATTATATTAAGTATAATGTAAATTAAATAGATAAGATAATATAATTTTAATATAGTTTGAATTTTTTAGTTCTATATCTACGGGGCTGCATTTAAAAAAAAAAATAATCCACTAAAAAAAAAACGATTATAAGTACTAAAAGACTTAAATAGAATAAAGATTACCTTTTATATTTGTCATCAATGACTTAAATCTTCTTAAGTAGACTTGTTTAAAGAAATCCCCTTACTTTGATGTGTTAAAATCCTTTTGACTTAACTTATCAAGATCTCATTGTTAGGCACTGTTGAACTCCCTTTAATAAGTGTATATCTACTCCCAAAGAACAACAGGAAAACATTTTTAACACACCTAATAAAAATCTTTCTAATTTTATAAAACTAGATATTACAAACTCATAATGTCCATCAAGTTCCTCTTTCTTTAGATCATAGAAACATCATGTAACCAACTTGAAAAATAAATAAACCAAGGAAATAAAAATATGCGACTATCTTTTGCTTTTGGCATTTTCTCTTGGCTGCATAATTAAACACAAAACACATATATATAATAAAACCCTAACCCTAGTTATGTGTGATTTCGTTTTCTAAAACAAAAAAAGAATATAATTTTCTAATAAAGAAGAAATCTTTCCCAAATGAAAATCTTTTTCCATAATTCTTCTTCTTTCTTTTTATTTGTAAAATACATCTCATAAAAAGCTTTCTAATTACGTATAAACATTAATATTGCTTAATATGACTAAAAATTTTAAAATTCTCTTATTGCAAAAATTATAAAAATACGGATGAACAATATCATGTTTAATAAATAGTAACTAACATAACATATTGCAACATGCCAGCTAAACATAATTTTTTAAAAAATACCAATAATGCAAGCCTTAACAATCTCCCTTTTTGGCAAAACATTTTCACAATCATTTATTAAAAGGATACTACTCAAAACAACCAAATTATTGAAACATAAAGTATAAGAAAAAAAATAGCTGCTCCCTATTAATTTACTACTCAAAAAATATAAATTTTGCTAAACATGTGGTCAAAAATTCACTATCCTTAAATATGCACTCGCCATACATTAATTTTACTCTTGTTTTTTCGCCATAAAGTGCCAAAGAAATGATAATATGATCAAAGTACAATAACTAAGAGTGCAATTAAATACATATTAAACATCCACCAAATAATAAATATTCTTGCCACAAGCAAAGATATAACCAAAGAGAAATATAAGAGCAAGCGTCCAACAATATCCATAAAGTAAGATGGCAAATATAACCAATGCTTATAAATCCAATAGACCACAAGTTCAAATAGAAAATTTAAGCAAACATATTCAAAGTAAACTTAATTTACACACTACATATAGAAGGAAAATAGGTTAGTGATGACAAGAGAAGCATTGTCATGGTGTAGAGGAAAGAAATTTATACCTCTTGGTTGAGTAAGGTTAGGAGTCAATAAGAACTTGCAGCTTAGAATCTAGTATTAAAATATCATATGTTTGAGTTGTAGCTGTTGGAATAGAGGAATCAAGTATAATAGGTTTAGTTCATATGAAAGTTAGGGGTTGATGTAAGTGGTAGAGGTTGATGTTATGTAGAGGTAAAACCTTGTAAGAATCTTTTTAATGTGCTTACGATGTGAAAAGCCATCAAAAGATGCTTAAACTTAGCTTTGATGTTATCTTGGTTCATGAGCAGTCCATAGATTAAAGAGGAAAATGAGAGAGCATTTCTTGTGCCTTTAATGCCTATATGTGAAATTATAACAGAAAGTATATGTCTCTTTAAATCAATAGAGCATTTATTGTGCTTTTGATGCCTATATGTGAAATTATAACAGAAAGTATATGTCTCCTTAAATCAACATGTTATCCTTTACCTATTTTAACTAGCAACTGCTCAAAGTCTTAAAAAATTGTTCTATAACGCAATGTAAAAGACCAATTGGTAATAGCAATAAAGTACTAGGCATAATAAAAAGTGGTTATGAAGAAGGTTTTCAAATTTGTTTCAATAGGCCATATTATGGCAATATCAATTTATAAATTAGAACATCAAGTGTTCGATGATGAATATTCACCAATATGTCTTAATCCACATCATCACAACCAAAAAATTTATTAATAGCAATTGTTTGAATTTTCCAATAAGTACTCCCTAAAATAAACCTTGTGATGTCGTGAAGAGTATCTAAACTCAATTTTAGAAGAAAAATTCACATAGAATTCATATACAATAGCTTCAATAAATTACAAATCCCTAGAAAAACTCCTTATGAATTTACTTGTCATTAATGTGGCAATTATACCACAATCCTAGAAATGTTCTAATGGCAACATTCTTTCAAAAATTAAGTTTCTTCCAAACATAATAGAACATAGATTTTGATTCTCTTTTGTGAAAAGAAAAAAGATCAAAATGTACTTTAGAAATGTCAATAGTAGACTCTAAAATTACATATTTCTTTTTTGTTTATGTTAAACAAAGGATTTAGCCTTTGAAGAACTTAGAGCGTTTCTTGATCTTGCTGGAACATCCATTGTTGACTTAGAATCAACTACAACATTAGGTAAAGTTGTTGTATTGTCACCTAGAACACTTGCTTTTTCCTAAATATATACTATATATATACACTATATATTTATATATATAGATAATGAGTCATGCTTTATAAGCGTATAAGTATTATATAGGAAATAATTGGATGTTTGAAGGATAAATTATAGCTTTGAGGTAAAATAGAGAAAAAGGAGAAAATCAAAGACTAAATTGAAATTCATTCTTAGTACAAATCAAATAGATTAAGCTATGTTTAGGATTCCAACTATATTTGAAGAGAAGAAAGAGACAAAGAAAAGAAAAAGAAAAATAAAGCAATAGGAAAAAAAAAGGGGTGAATAAAATTGCAAGTTTTCTATGTCTTTTATATTTGTTCTTAATATTAAAGATTGTTATTAGTTTAGTAATTTTGTTATATATCTTCATAAAATATAATGATTACAATCTTATAATCATATTATGATGTTTAGAATTCAATTTTTCATAGTTGATAATTAGGGATTATCTTTTATGAAGTGACGAAGGAAAAAATAAAATTTTGGTAGAGATAATATAAGATGGTGGATCAATTCAATTCGTGTGAATCATATATTACCAATTTGCCAAATTTGATTTAAGTGAATAAATTATACATCTTTAGGGTTATTGTGAATTTTTTTGAATAAAAAATATTATATTTTTAATTTTAATAATTTTTTGAATCTAACTCGAAGACACAAAAAATTATTCATTTTTGTAAAACAGCTAAATGATGAAATTATTTTAATTAACCAAATTACCTTGAAAAATTATAAAATTTTATATACTAATTTTTAATTATGTTTCTTATATTATATTAAAATTTTAGAGTCAAATAATCTATCGTTGAATTGTCATAAAAATTTGAATAAAATAGCTTAGTGTCAATTTCTACTCAACAGAGTTTGATGTTTAAAAAAAGAATTTATTTAAAATAATTAAAGTGTGAATTTAGATCTAAAATTTTTAATGACTTACTATCTATATATCTTTATTATCTCTAAAAAATTTTATGATATTTAAGAATGTATTATATTTTTTAAAAAATTAAATATTAGAATTACTTAATATATAATATAATATTGTTAAGATAAATGATTAAATTTAAAATATGAAAAGGCTTAATTTTATGAGAGCTTATAGGTTGATTTTTTAGTAGAACTTATATTATGTTTCATTAATATTATGTTATAATTTGGTTAGAAAATAATGTCATAAGGTATAGAAAAAATTTTTAAACAATATAAAGTCAGTTTCATTAAATTTAGAAATATTGAGTTGTTAAATAAATCATAAATGTTAATCTTTAATTATAGGTCAAAGTAAAAAAATTAACTTTTATTATGATTGCCACGAGGTAAGTATACTGAACTTTTTAAAAAAGAATCATAATAAATATATGTATGTATTTGAATTTAATTTTAAGAATAATTTTTTTTAATTATAATTTATTATGAAAATATTTGTTTTGATATTGTTATAAATTATATTTATGTGATTGTTAATAAATATATGGGTTATCGTAATTGCAAATGTTCATGATTATGTTATTGTGATGATTTTTTTATCACATGCATTAATATTTAAGTATAAACATATACATTGTGCTTGAAGTAATAAAAAAATAGTTTTGTAAGAAAAATATTCATAAAATTAAGATTTGTGTACTAAGATATTGAACTTTTTTACTTGCTTAATAAACATTTATAAGTGTAAAAAACTTTTATAGTGTGGCCATTCATTCGAGTTTGATATTATTATTATTGCTCAGTATTCTGTATGATATAAGAGAGACCTTTGAGTTACCCCTGGATATAGTTGTCTTCACATTTATGTGAAAAAGTATTTGTGCATGTGGGAAGATCCACTGATGATCAAGGTAAAGATATGGCTCTTATGTTTGGATACAAGTATTTATTATTTTTAAAATTATATACCTCACTTGTACTTACCCCACATACGGTGTGTCATTGATAGTTAATATTGGCTCATTCAATGATAAGTAATATGTGAAATCTTACTAAATGGTAATTAAAGGGAGATATTCCTAGAAAATTTTGAAGAAAATTTTTCAAGTATTTAAATGTTATGAAACTTTTGGAACGAACATGGTTTTATCTCATGTTATATCATGTGCAAGCATTGTATACAAGTATGTATATGAAAAATTATTATACTTATTGAGTTTTAAACTCATTTAGTTTATTGTGATTCTAGGTAGATGAATTTGGCTAAGCATTTTTTGTTCCATGGTTTCTAAGATTTAAAACTTCCGCTGTTATTACATATTGTAAGTTGTTAAACAAAAGGTATTCTTTGCGATTGTAATTAAAGACCATTGACTAATTGTTATTCTTATGAGGTTTGAATAAGTATGGAATTTTGTTCTAGCCTAAGGTGTTATGTGCTTATGTTAAGTATTGTTCAAGAGAGCTTTTCTAATTAAGAAATGTTTATGAAGGTATATAAATTGAATTTTAATGCTTCTGCATTATTTTAGTTTTATAAATTAAAAAATATCACACTTTAAATTCTTTCGAATTTGGAGGCGTTACATCACTAGTCTTATCATCCTCATCACACTCTAAGATCTACATTCTAATGATGAAAATAATGGAGAAAAGTTGGAATGTATGAGAAGATTGAACAAAGATTCTTGATTAGTGCTAAATCAAAACCAACTTTTGGATCTCCTTCCTCATCTAAATCGAACTACATAATATTTGAGGATGTAATTTTGTGACCAAGAATGTGAGATGTATCTTTAAATCAAAATAGTGATTTTTTAGCTTCCTTTTGAGATTTTCTAATTGGCATCTTGGACGACAACAAAGGAGACTCATTAGTACTAGCATCTATCATCTTGGATCACTTGGATTTAAGTGGTTTATTTTGAGTTCTCAACATTATAGTCATAACAAGCAAAGAAACTAAAATAGAAAAGAAAATCTGTTGTTAGGTTAAATAAGAGAAGATAAGCCAAAATCCAATTTAAATATACAAAGCAAATTTTAACATAACCCTTGAAAACTCTTATTTGTACTAAAGATCAAAAATACCCAACACAAGCCATATACATATGAAAAAAAATTTAATTATGCCTTATCCCAAAATTTGAAAATTCGCTTAAGTTAATCCAAACAATAAATAAACAAAACTAATACAATAAATTTAAAAAAATAAACTTTAAGAAAAGAATTATCTTGTTAACATAATTTTTTAAAATTTTACTGTGGGATTTCCATACCCATTTAAATATATATATATAAATAAATATATATAAAAAATTATAAAAAAAAAAAAAAAAAAAAACCTAAATTTTTTTTTTCTATTATTGTCAAGTAAACATTCATCATATATACTTATTTACAACATATATAATATATCAAAAATACGATTTATAACAAAAGTATAATTATTACATTGTCAAAATCTGGTATGCCCAATTCTTTTGATAGGTCACTATTCCGAGAGTTTGTCCGGTTCCACAACCCTACTAGCTATACTTGAAAATCATTTCAACAATGGAGTGAGTAATTTAAAATTACTCAGTAAGAACCATAAATCCCAACAAAATAATTTAACAAATTATAATATTTCAACCATATAAATAATAACTAATCAGGACAACAATATATTTCGTATATCTAACATTACACAATAATTAGTTAGGACTAACCCATCCTAACTACGCAATTAACAATTCAGTTAGGATATTACAAATAATCATAGTATAGCACCACTTTTCTTTGTACACTTTTTACTCTATTTATTCTAATTCTACTATCCTATTCTTCTTTCATTTGATCAGTAATTTTTAGGCAAATTATGGACCGTGACCATGTTATTTATCTTACACACCAATACATGAATAAGTTTGGCACAATTATAGTGCTACTATGGGTTCAACATGCCCTTAAGGGTACCATGGCAAACTGTCACTTCCAACCATGAGTTTAACATGTCCAAAGGCGTCATGGAAGACTGCCGTGATTTCTAATATACAATTCCGGACACCACAAGGACGATTGTGGGTTCCACGGGCCCCAAAGAGCGCTACAGTAAATAATAAATCCTTATTCCATTTTGTCCTAAGCGGCTCTGCCGCTATTCAAGAAAATTCTGAAATCATACCTCAAGGATATTGGCCACTTATACATTTCTCTACAATTCATCATATACTCATATTACCTATTTACCATTTACTATTACTCAAAAATATTTTGATAATTTATTAAAATTTTAATAATCACATATACAATATTTTTATAATTTTTTTCCAATATAAAATAATTTATACCTATCACCGCCTTTTAATACCTACTCATTTATGTACTACCAAATCAATTATAAAAATAATATTTCTAATAATAACAATAACCAATTTATATATATATATATATATATATATATACTCCTAATCCATTTACGAGATATATATATATATAT
>CP135542.1:2912076-2969882 GCA_032402905.1 Khaya senegalensis | reverse complement strand
TTAATCAACCATTTAAAATACTTCTAAATTAATGTAATTTAACACTAAATAAACAGTACTCGAAATGGACTATTTTGCCATTTTTCTATTTTTCTTCCATTTTACACATTCAAACTAATTTCTACCAATTTTATTTATTCCCAATACAATTATTAACACATAAACACATTAAAAATATCATAATTTAACACATAATGAATAGTATCTCAAAATGAACCATTTTGCCCTTTTTTTCTATTTCACACATTTAAACCAATTCTTATCAATTCTATTTATTCCCTAGCACATTTATATACATTTAAACATATCAAAACACATTAAAATCAAGCATTTAAGTACTTTATAAATAGTGACCGAATATGTCCTATTATGTATAAACTAAATTTTTTCTTATTTATACAATTCTATTCACTTTAATCTACTTTCCAAACACTCAATTTCATAAATTAGGTATCAATTCTACAAAACCCCAAAATTACAAAGTTAGGGTTTAAGGTTCTTATCTCAAATTCAAAGGTGATGGCTATTGCACCAAATTCAAGCTAAAAAATACCTAAAATAATATTTAATTCATAAAACTACTATTTAAATAATTTTTTTCAACAACTCCAAAAACTAAAATTTAATGAAATCAAGAACTTTTACCATTAAATTAAAATTATCGATGCGTAGATTAATTTTCCCTTCTGCGGTAAAATGATTAAACGGACGGATAATGAGATTTCGCTTGATTTTTTCTAAGAAAATTGAAAAACTTAAAAGAGAATGAAAAGAAGACTTCACGGAAAGAGAGAGAAGAAAATGGTTTAAATGTCTTCAATTTTGAGAAGTCAAAATTTTATCCAATTTTATATTTTTATAAAAATTACATTTTTATCCAATAACTTTCTAAAACTTATATTTTACTCCCAATAAAATTATACGGCTACCTAAGTTATTTTCAGATTCTTTCACTTCAGTCTATTAGATTTTAGTGACACGAAATTCAAAAATTTCTTATAAAATTACTATTTTACTCCTAAAAAAGAAAATTGGCCGTTTTGATCATTTTTTTTTCTCTTTTTAAGGGTATTCTTATCTTCGATTCTGTTCTTTTTTACATACTTCTAACAATATTTCTAATATTTCTAAAAATGTAGATTTCAATCTGACCTTTATGGCATTGGTAAATTGACCATTTTATCTTTTTCGACAAAATTATTATTTTTTCGATAAATTAGCGATTCTTGTCGTTCTAAGATTATCTAACCTATATTTTTCTCCAGTAATAACTAAAATACAATCCTTAACTCAATCGTCTCTCATTTGGTCCATCAACACCCATCTAAAATGATAATTTTGCTCTTTACTGTTATTTTGACCCTTTTTTTTTTTTGCTAAAATGGATCTAATCAGAGTTCCAAAAATTATCTTATATATTTTACAACCCAAACTCAAAATATACTACAAAAATAATTATACTAAAATTTCAGAGGAATATCTAGATTTGAGAATATTACATTTACTTCAATTAAAAATGCATGACAAACAAAATTGAGAGTTTTAGAATTTCACACTACAAAAAAATAAGCATTTATCTTAAACTTAATGTGTATGTGCAAAGATTAACTAAAGATTTTTTTTTTAATTTTATTAATGTCAATAACTCAATTTTAAAATAATGAATAAGAAAGTCAAACTAGTTATATCATCTTGATCTCAATTTTACCTTAGAAACACAACAAATAGATGAATGAACAACACATATTATTTTTTGCTATTACTTTCTCTTTCATTTGTTCATTTAATAATTTTTTAAAATCAGTAGTTTTTACTCTATCATTGAGATAACTCATTTCTCATTTCTCATGGTTAATCATTCTTTACATATCAATGATACATAAGTCTAAATTATTTATGGATAGTTTTACATAACCATAAAGGTAGCTTTTTTTGTTTATTTTTTTTAAGAAAAGAATAAAAATTTAAGCAAATAGTCATGGCTCAAATCAACAATTTATTCTAAAATTGCAACAATCTCAAAAATCAATTTCAAATTAAAAGTTCAATAATATATGTGCATAATAATCAATTGAAAATTTATCTATCCTATGTCATGGCATAGAATGTTTGAGTCAACATCATATAATTAAATATTGAATTGACAAATTTAAATCATACAACATAACAAATTTCTTTAAACATGTTTAAGACATTTACACGACATAATCACATAGAGCATAACCCTAAGACTTTGTGTAATGATACAAATCTTAGGGCATCAAAAAGCTTGGTAAAAATGTCAACAAGTTGATGTTTTATTTCTATGTGCTTTAAGGTGACAATTAAAAAGTGATGCTTAATGTCAATATGCTTTGCCCTAAAATGCTGCACATGATTCTTAGAAATATTTATCGTACTTAAATTATCATAATAACTATTAAAAGATTTTGTATAATACCATAATTCTTAAGTATTTGTTTCATCCACAAAAGTTGTTCACAATAATTACCATGAAACCAAATTATTCCCAAGAAAAAAACAACTTTCGATGGTGCTATTTTGATCATTTGCATTACTTGTCAAATCAGCATCACTATAGCCAATAAGAAAAGGGTTAATATTTTTTGAAAACTAAATGGCATAATCACTAGTCCCATTTATATAATGGATAATTCTCTTTACAATATATAAATGTGACTCTTTATGATGTGCTTGATATCTCATGTGTATACCCCAATACTAAAGTAAATGTTTGGGCAACTTATGGTTAAATATAACAAACTATTAATTATACACCTATATAAACTAGCATTAATACTAGACCCACTATCACATTTTGATAATCTTTCATTGGTCCCTATTAATGTCTTCAAGTGTTTGGCATACATACTATGAGTGATAGAGATATCATCCTCAAGTTGTTTAACCTATAAATCTAAGAAATAAGTTAGTTCACCAAACTTATCTCAAATTCATTTTCATTTGATCCACAAATTCTTGCACCTTGATCTTAGAAATAGAAACAAAAACAATGCCATCTACATAAATTTGAACAATTATAAATTCAAAATCAAAATTCTCTTTTACCATTTCTCACATAAAAATTTAGTTAATCTTTTATACCATACTCTCAAAGTTTATTTTAGCCCATACAATACCTTTTTAAGTTCAAAATATAATCAAGAAACTTAAGGTCCTTAAAACCTTTGGGTTGTTTTACACAAGTTTCCTTATTTAACAATCCATTTAAAAATACATTTTTACATCTCTTTGAAATAATTTAAAGTATAAAACACGTAAAATGGCAACAAATAATCTAATTGATTCTAACCTAAACATAAGAGTAAAGGTTTCATCAAATCAACTCCTTCAATTTGTATGTACCCTTGAGCAATTAATCTAACTTTATTTATCATTACGTTACTAAATTCACCAGTTTTATTCTTAAAAATTTATTCAGTTCTAATGATGTTAGTGTGCTTAGGTCTAGGTATTAATATCCATACATCTTTTTCACAAATTTTTGTAACTCTTCTTTGCATTTAACATAACTTGAGCCATTTCTTGCAAAGTCCTATTTTTCCTTTTTAGACACCATTTTGTTTAGAACTTTTAAGGTCAGAAAATTCATGTGAGATTCTATATTTATAACAAAAATTAGTAAAAACAATATTTTTAAATTTCTTGCCATGATTGCTTCTTGTTCCTACTATTTTTCTAATTTTGTGATCTTTCTCTATAATAAAATCAATATACGTATATATAGAAAAATTATTTACAAACACAGATATATCTCTTACCTCTTATACTTTCTACTTGAACTGGACCCATAAGATTTATGTAAAGTAATTGAATCTCCTTTATTGTAGTAATATGTTGTGTTTCTTTATGTAGTGACTTAAGTTACTTTTCGAGCTAACATGTATTATATATTTCATGTTAACTTTTATTCAATTTTAGAATTCTACACAGAATACCTATATTCGTAGTCTTTATCATATTTTTATAATTTAAATGTCTAAGTCTTTAATGCCATATTTCTATATCATCATAATTAATTTTATGACACGGGAGTGAATGTGTCAAAATATAAAAATTATTAGATGATATAATTCCTTTCAAAATATTATAGTCAAATTATAAAGTACTTAACACTTTTTCTTTGTAAATTTTACAAAAAATTATCATCACAAATTTAACCAATACTAAATGAATTTGCTTTTAAGTTCTTAACATGGAACACATTTTTCTGTTTTAAAAATCCTTCTACCTTAAGCGTCCACTTTTCAATGATTTGTCTTGTCACACTATCTTCAAAAATCACATGTCTTTTGAAACTTCTTTCATAATCCACCAAACTTTTACGATTACCTGTTATATGCTTAAAACATCCATTATCAAAATACTAAGTGTTAATAGCACAAGCTTTCAAATAGGTAATTTTTTATTTCTTTATCCATATTTTTCTAAGCCTAGGAGTAGTCTAAAATTTTAATGTCATATTATTTTTTTAGAAATTTTATAGACTTAAAACAATTTAGTCAAATATGAACTTTTAAGTTGCATTAATGGTATATAGGAATAAATTTCTTGATTTTACCTTTGAATCCTAGTGTTGGTGGTAAGGAATCTTACTCTTACTCTTACTCATATTGGAAGGTCTAAATTCAGCAGTTGCAGTTTTAACAAACATTATTTTGACAGATGATGACTTTTCACCAGTATACCTAAATTCTTGATGATCATTACGCTTTTTCCTGCAATCAAGATATGAACTAGTATAGTTGTATCTAAATTCAACATTTTCAAGAACTTTTAAGTATAATTAGATACACTCTCAATGAGCCTACTCATAAGCTGGCCAAGATGGATGGCATTGTTGGATGCAGAGAGATTCGTTCGGCTAGAGGAAATCCCAACTGATATATTGGAAGAACTGTGCAATGATTCTTTGCCTTGTTGAATGAATATGTTGCACTTTCAAATAGTAATAAAAAAAATAAAATGGATAAGTATTACACTACAATTAATTCTCCAACTCTTGGAAAGAATTATTTTACAATAAAAATACATTTTGTTGCTCGGATATTTTTAAACACGGATTATTTTCTCCATCAATCAATACTTGTAAAATTTTATGATAAATTAGATATGATGTTAAGGAAAAATAATTTAGGGTTTAAGATAAATAAGTAAATGTTAAGTGGGTGAGTATTAGGACATGTCTTTTACTTATTTAGATTAAATCACTTTTATAGTAATATAGACTGAGCACTTTTTGAAGTAAGAAATTTTTTACTGAAAAATGAATGTTTAAAGTATATTTTATGAGGGTGTAAATAGACCAATCCGTATTTTTATATACATATTAAATAATTTATGTATGCATATATAATATAATATATTTTAAAATATATATTAATTATATAAAATTCTATACAAATTCTTGTTATATAAACTAATGTACATTAACTAGAAGAGTGACATATCTAATAATATATAATACTAACACATTAATTTATATAAATAAAATATATCAACTGATAACCACATATGGAAATCATTTGATTTCAAAACTGGAAGTTAATTTAGCACATTTTCCATTATGGTAATCAAGCAAAAATATATCTTAAAATAGAAATTAATAAATAAAAACATATCTTATCTTGCCAATGGTAAATGGAAGTGAATTTATTAATTTCCATTATAGTACTAAAGCAAAACCGTATATTAAAATTGAGTTGTAAGACAACCAATTTGTGTATTGCATGTAAGTATTACAATAGTATAAAAATAAAAACTCTACGTATAAATTACGAAATATAAATTTTCGCGATATTACTAATAATTATCAACATTTTTTTTGGATCGTGTTAAATTTTATATTTTCATTCAATTAATATTACCACTTCACATCAATTTTTAAACAATAATTGGTCTAAAAAATTTGTATCTCTAATACTACTCTAATTATTATCTACCCTGATTAATTTCATATTTTTCAACCTTTACTTCATCCATTTCAAATTGAAAGTAGAACAACAACAACAACAACAACAACAACAAAAAAAAAACCAAATGTGATAATCAAGTAAAAAACTTTCTATAAAATTTTTGAAATATTAGTTTAATGTAATTAATTAAACTTTCTATAAATGTGTCAATGGTGAGACATCCAATCGTGTGCGTTGTAGTTTACTAAAATTAGAAACTTTCCATAAACTTAAACAGGTCAATGATATTCTAAAATGATAAGTATGGAAGGTAACAAATATAATGCGATTATTTATAGAAACAACAACCCTTAATTACTAAATTCTTATATGTAGTGCTTATCCCAAGTATCGATACTCTTAATACTATAATATAAAAGCAGAATAGTTGCAGCTGTTTTTACTTCATTCTCTCTCCATCAAAACAAAAACAATGATATTCCTCAAAATGAATGTGAATCTAATGATACTGTTTTTTGTTCTTGCTGCAGCCGTAAGGAACGCTAGTTCGGCCTCCATTATTGAAACAATATGGCACGTACATGTTGTCAATGGACTGAGTGATAACAAGGTGTTGTTCGTGCATTGCAAATCTAGAGACGATGATCTGGGCATGCACAATCTCACTGTCGGTACTGAAACTAATTGGCATTTCAAATTGAATTTCCTTGGGAGCACACTTTACTGGTGCTACTTGAGTGTGAGACAACAGCAAATTCATGCCCGTTTTGATGTGTTTTGGAGGGATCCGGACCTTTTTTACAGATGCCAGAAAAAAGACTGTATTTGGATTGCTAAAGACGATGGGATTTACTTGAAAAATATTCCCGAAGACCGAGATGAGTTTCGCCATAATTGGGAACAAGGAGCGGTTGTCTAAAGTAATTAGAATTACATGAGTAGTTTTGTACTTTTTTTAAAGTATAAAAATACTCTTAATTTCATGCTTTCCCTGCTGTGCTTCATATTTATGTATGTTCTTAAATCCTGAAATAAAAATAATGCAGGGAATTGAGAAGACCTTCAGTGTATTGTCATAAAAATTTGTTTTATTTTATGCTTTTCTTTGTTCATTTGTTCGTTGGTTTTTTTTTTTTTTTTTTTTTTGGTATTCTTCTCTTCTAAATTCAATTTAGCAATATCTATTTATGGTAATTTAAATTAAAATTAACTTCATCAAAAGAAATTTAAATAACGACGTTATTTTGTCTTGTCAATTTTAAGACAAGCAAACGTGTTCAGCACATAAGTTATGGTGCCATTCCGGTTAAAATTCCAAATATTTAATCACTCATTACATTCTTCCTGGATCGTGCGTGCGTGCGATAGATTCATTCTAACAAGTATTATCAGTTTTAATTAATTAATTAAAATAAACAAAGCACAAAATAATTAAATAAAAGAGACAAATTATTTTAAAATGATTTAAATCATATATTCACAAAGTCATACTCAAAGAAAAACAATTTATCTAAGAAATAAATAATAATAAATACCTATGGACCACACAAAATAAAATCTTCCTCTTATTATTGTCACTATTATGTTAAATATTTTGTAGTGGCCTTATTCAGTGAGATTATCTTGCCTCAATATCTCAAACTCTTTTCAATTTAAATCAGTAAAATCCTTTTATTAGAGGACATTGAACTCTTATCAATAAGTACAAATTCTTATTTTGAAAAATAATATAAAAATATCTTAACAATACTTAAAAAAATAAATTTCTAAGTTTATGATCTTAAAAATTATAGACTAATAAATTTTATCAAGTTATTTTTCACTTTAAATCGTAAAGGAAAACAGGAACAACTTGAAAATAAAACCACAAGGGAAGAAAAGAAAACTCACAACACTCTCTTTTGGCATTCAAAAAGGCTCGTGCACAATGAGAATAATGCGCGCGCGCACACACACACACACACATATAAAAACCCTAAGTTTTGTTTAATATGATTTTATTTTTTAATCCCAAATCTTCTTAAATAGGATGGACTCACTCCTAAATAAAAGATTTATTTCTAAAAAACAATTATTTTCTTTGAATTGTAGAATTTGTAACATAATTTTTCTAGGTATGTTTGAAATCCAACACTTTCTAATATAACTAGTAAGCTTAAAATCCTCCTGTGTGAAAAAATAAAAATGGATGAATAGTATCACATAGAATAAATAATAACAGCTCCCAATTTATTACAATAAAAAAATGCAAAAGTAAAAATGTATTTTCAAAATGTGCCAATTCTTTAAACCTTAATAGTTTCAATTTAGATAATAGAGCAGTACAATTATTGCTCTTGAAAAGCTTTACAAAGAGGGTTGATTAAGGTCAAAGGGCTTTTTCGTTCTCTTTAAGTTAAATATGAGGTCTTTATCGTGCCAAAAAGTTCTCTGACATTTTTTTTGGCACCTTTTGACCATACTTTTAGTGATTGCTGAGAGAAAATTGTGAAGTTATAAATCTGAGTGATATGCAAAGGAAGTAATGAAGATCAAGTGGACAGCATTGGTATGATCAGCAGAGTGCAGAAAGGAGGATTAGCAGAGTGCAAAAGGGATTATATTGTACTAAACGTATAGAAGATTAATTTCAAATTATATTTGATGTTAATTAGCTGTTAGTTAGTTTGATTAGCTATTAGTTAGTTAGTTATTCAGTTGAGAATTAATTACTGAGATTACTATATAATAATCTGTACATATTGTAATCATTTAATCAATACGAATAAGAAAATACAAGAACAAAGCATTCAATTCCTTTTCATTCTGTAGTTTCTCTCTTCTTCATTACTTGCTGCCAAACACCTCAATTTGTAGGATTTTAACTTGGTATCAGAGTTTAGGCATGGCTTCTACGAATCTGCCAATCAATAATTTGCATCAAAATTCCTTTTCATTCTCAGTACTGATCAAGTTTGACGGATCTAACTATCTTGCTTGGAAGTCTCAAGTACTTCCTTCTATTCGAGGAAATGGCTTAGAAGATTTCATTAACAATTAAGTAGCCGGTCCTAAAAGGTACATTCATGGATCAAATCATAAATTGCCTACTGAGAATCTTGAGTCTATAGTAAAGAGAAGACAAGATCAGCTCTTGCTTGGCTGGTTACTTTCATCAATGACTAAATCGGTGCTCAACTTGGTAATTGGTTGTAGATATTATTTGAGGTATGGCAAGCTTTAGAAAAACAATTTGGATCTCAATCAAAAGCTAAAATTTTATAGCTTAGTCTTCAATTGCAACCTACTAAGAAAGAATCACTATTAATGTCTAAATATTTTCTCAAAATGAAGAATCTAGCTGATTGTTTAGCAGCAGTAGGGAATCCAATTTCTAATGATGATTTTGTGCTATACTTACTTGCTGGTTTAGACTATGAATATAGTTCAATTGTGGTAAATATTACTGGAAGAAGTGATACACTGAGTATTCATGAAGTATATGCCATGCTGCTTACTCATGAAAGATGGTTGGATCAACAAAATATTGGCAAAACGAATGATATTCAAATAAATATTGCTGCTAACTATAGTCAAGCAAGAGTATATTCAAAGAAAGGAGATGGAAAAATAGGATACAATTAGGGATATGGTTATAATGCTGCAGGATTTGGAAAAGGAAAACCTAATCAAGGAGGAAGGAACAATCAAAATTGGAAGCAAACTCAAGGGAGTCGAGAAAAACCAATATGCCAAATCTGTTATAAACAAAGACACGTAGCTACTGTATGTTATCATAGGTTTAACAGAGATTATGTTCCACCACAAAATCAACAACAGGTTCAACCAAATTATCAACAGAAATATCAATAAGTTCAAGGTTCTGCATCTAGACAAACTTCACTACAAGGTAGCAAAGCAGTATATTTGGCAAATACTGATGGAGATGCAGATAATGGCTGGTACCTTGACAGCAGAGCAACACATCATTTGATAAACAATATCAACAATATCACTGCAGGTTATGAATTCACAAGTATGGAAAAATTGATTATTGGCAATAGTTTTGGCTTTAAAATATCACATATTGGTTGTGCATCTTTCATTCTAAAAATCAAGAATTCCAAACCAAACAACCATCGAATTGTTCTTAAAGATCTCTTTTGTGTGCCTCAAATAACCAAAAACTTAGTAAATATATCAAAACTTACCTATGATAATCCTCTAATTGTTGAATTCTATGACAATATCTGTCTAGTTAAGGACAAGAGGAGTCAAGATATTCTGGTGAGAGGGGTGGCTATGAATGGCCTATATAAGCTATTGCTTGGACAGAAGTCACTCAATTCCAGCTTTAGCTCTCATTCTAATGTTCCTAAGTTATTGTTTTCATATTACCAATCAAATTTGATGTTTGATTCAATAAAGTCAAGTGCTAAAAGCTTGCTATCAAATACTTGTACAAATAAGCCATCCAACATATCAGAGCCTACTGCTCTTGATATCATTCATAAAAGAATTGGTCATCCAAGTGCATCTGTATTATATTTAGTGTTACATCTCTGTAAACTACTTGTTTCTATAAATAAAACAACAAAGATCAACTTCTGTGATGCTTGTATGTGTAGAAAAATACACAGAATTCATTTTCCTAGTGTTGAAATCACTGCAAAAACTCTATTAGATATTGTATATATAGACTTATGGGGACCATCCTCAATTTTTTCAACTGCTGGCTTCAGATACTACATTAGCTTCATAGATGCTTACACTAGGTAATGTTGGATCTTTCCTCTCAAACTCAAATCAGAAACTTTACAAACATTCATTTAGTTTAGATTCCAAATTGAAAAACAGCTTTCAAGATCTATTAAAGTTCTTCAGTCTGATGGAAGTGGTGAGTTTCTAGCTTTCCAATCATATCTCAAACAAAATGAAATAACATACAGATACTCTTGTCCTTATACACACCACCAAAATAGAGTTGCAGAGAGAAAACATAGATATACATTCACTTTGGGTCTGACACTATTAAATCAAGCATCTTTACCTTTGAAATTTTGGTGGCAAGTATTCCACACTACAGTATCTTTGATCAATAGACTACCCTCTGACATACTTTCTAATAAATCTTCATTTAAGAAGCTTCATAACTCTAAGCCATATTATAACTTCATACGAGTATTTGGATGTTCATGTTTTCCATACCTTCGACCTTATCAAAATCATAAGTTCAATTTCTACTCTTTTAAATGTATATTTCTTGGCTATAGCTCTCTCCATAAAGGCTATCAATGTCTTCATTCATCTAGTAAAATATATACAGCTAGGCATGTTCATTTCAATGAGTTAGAATTTCCATATCAGAGTATGTTTTCTTTTCCCTCTCAAGTCTCAACATCATCTTTTGAATTCATTTCTTCATTTATTCCTCAAATCTCTATAACTAAGCCTGGCAATAATGAACAACCTGCATCATCACCAATAAGATACAATAACTCCTCTCATTTGCATCACACTTTTGTTTCTGTTTCTCCTTCTTCTAATCAGTTTCAATCAAACACTCTACTAAATACTCAGTCTGATCCTAAAACACATACTAATCATCACCCTATGATTACCCGAGCCAAAGATGGTATTTACAAGCCAAAAGCATTTGTCAGTGATCTGTCAACTGATGAAGATGAGCCAGTTTCTAGATGAGGCATTAAAAGATATCAAGTGAAAATCTACCATGGATGAGAAATAAAATGCTTTAATGAAGCAAAATACCATGTCATTAGTTCCATTTTCAAAGGATTTAAAGTTGGTAAGGAATAAGTGAATTTTCAGAATTAAAAGATATGCAGATAGGACAATTCAGAAGTTCAAAACTAGATTTGTTGTAAAGGGTTTTCATCAAGTCTCTGGTATTGATTTTATAAAAACTTTCAGCCTTGTAATTAAGGCTTGCACTATCAGAATAGTTCTCAGTCTAACTGTCATGAAAGGGTGGATGATACAACAAGTAGATGTTAGTAATGCTTTTGTAAATAAAGAATTGACTGAGGATGTATATATGAAACAGCTTGAGGGGTTTGTTAATCCAAGGTTTGCAACACATGTCTGCAAGCTTAATAAAGTTTTATATGGTCTAAAACAAGCTCCTCGAGCATTGTATGACAAAGTAAAGCAGTCAATGATGCAATGGGGATTTATTAACTCAAAGGCAGGTTCTTCTCTATTCTTTCAAAAGTCTGACTCAATGTTGTTGCTGGTACTTATCTATGTTGATGACATCCTTATCACTGGTTTAGACTCTAATATTTTGGAACAGTTTATTCACAAACTTCAATCTATATTTGCTCTTAAAGATCTTGGACAGCTGAATTACTTTCTGGGTATTGAAGTTACTTCAATAGCATTAGGTCTACATTTGTGTCAATCTAAATATATCCATGATCTACTAGAAAAAGCTAAGATGTTAAACTATAAAGAGGGTGATGTTCTAATGAATTCAAGTGTTAAGCTGAGCAAGAATGATGCTAGTCCCTTCTTAGATCCTACCCTATATAGGAGTCTCATTGGCGGCTTATAATATGTAACTTTGACAAAACCTAAGATTGCATATACTATCAGTAAACTCAGTCAATTTATTTCTTGTCCATCTAAGGTGCATTGAAAGGCTTATAATAAAGTCCTTCGATACCTCAAGGCAACTCAAAGTTATGGCCTGTAATTCTTCAAAACTGGCAAATTTGAGATTATAGCATTTTTAGATGCTGATTGGGGCTATGATTTGGATGATCGAAGGAGTATTAGCACATATTGTATATACTTTGGTGATAATCTCATTTCCTGGTCTTCAAAAGAATAACAAGCTGTGGCAAGGTCAAGCACAGAGTCTGAATATCGAGCATTAGCATCTGCTGCATGTGAAATTACTTGGATTCAATCCTTGCTGTCAGAGTTTAATTCATCTCCAAAATCTTCTCCCATCATCTGGTGTGATAATATTAATGCAGCAGCCTTGGCCAAGAACACAGTATTTCACTCTCAGACAAAGCACATTAAGTTAGATGTGCATTTTGTGCGTGATAAGGTGTTGAATAAACAATTGAAAGTTTGATATGTCTCTAGTCATGATCAAGTGGCTGATATTCTTACAAAACTCTTGACATTTTCTCAGTTTCATGCTTTCAGGTCCAAACTCAATGTTCTACCTAGACCATTGAATTTGAGAGGGGGGGGAGGGGGGGTGTAAAGTTATAAATCTGAGTGATATGCAAGGGAAGTAATGAAGATCAAGTGGACAGCATTGGTATGATCAGCAGAGTGCAGAATGGAGGATCAGCAGAGTGCAGAAGGGATTATATTTTACTTGACGTATAGAACATTAATTCTAAATTATATTTGATGATTAATTAGTTGTTAGTTAGTTTGATTAGCTGTTAGTTAATTAGTTATTCAATTGAGAATTAGTTACTGAGATTACTATATATAATCTGTACATCTTGTAATCATTTAATCAATACAAATAAGAAAATACAATAACAGAGCATTCAATTCCTTTTCATTCTGCAGTTTCTCTCTTCTTCATTACTTGCTGCCAAACACCTCAATTTGCAGGATTTTAACTAAAACAAGGAAGCGGAGCTTATGTTCAAAGGCAAATGCTTGCAAAGGCTATACTTGCATATTAGCGTGCAATAAGGGAAAATCGCAATTAACCCCTTCATGGTTTTTTAATCTATTACTTTAATTTCTCATAGCATAAAGATCTTCTACCGTTAGAAATATTATGTTATTTTTTTTCTTATTTTACTCCTACAGAAAGTAGGTATTACATTTGTTCAAAGTTGTTTTTCATTCTTTTAGGATTTTCTGAGTTGACATCTTTTGGCATACTATGGAACTATGATTACAAGTTTCACTAATTTATTTTGTCAAAAGAATTTAGATTGTAACAATCAAGAACAATTCTAGGCATCCAAGCATAATTATTCTTGTGATGTTGTTAAGTTTTCTAGTTATTTATGAAGTGTGATAATCAAACTTAAGTAAAAAAAAATGAATGGCAATTTCGCAATTCAAAGTCAAACAAAAAAATATTGAGAAACAAATATTTTAGTCGTAAAAAACTTTGTTTTATTTAGCAAGTTTTATTTCTTTACATTTTACAAAACAAAAATCTTATTTAAATAAGGCTTAATGATTCACTATAAATTATGTAACTATTTCTAAAATTTTGGCAAGCCTTACTTTTACTTGATTTGTGGTGTGTTCTTAATTAATTGGATAAATCAATTAAATTTTGCAATTACTTGATAAAACAAAAATGTGACATTCGGACTTTTTTATATACTTTAAACACAAAAAATTAGGTGCATTCTATTTTTCGTTAATAGCATAAAGTTGTTTCTAAACACTAGATACGGTAATTGTTAGGGCTTTTAGAATTGGCATAAATTGGCATTATTCTGGAAACATACTTTTGTTACATGTTTCTATTGCAATAAACTAGACAATTAAATGCGTGTAAGAAATTTAAGCACACTACTTATCTTATGCAAAGTACGAATTTCAAACATAAATATAAAATTTATGTTGTAATTTTATATCTCAAAGGAAAAAAGAATAATTTAGAATCAAAAGTTTTAATTATTAGGTTGTAACATCCTCAAATTTAGGTATTACCTAACTTTGCTAGTATATTTACATTGAAGTTGATATAATAACAGGATTGAAGTAAGAAATATAAAAGAGAAGTTTTAAAAATGCGTTTGGAGAAAATTTAGTAAAAATAGGTATTATTGACAAAAAAAAGGACAAAATCATCATTTTGATAAAATTTTGATTAACTAAGTTAGATGTTGAGAATGTAAATTAGTATAATGGAGTGTATTAGAAGAAAAGATATATTTTATAACCCTAGAAATGTCAAAATTATAATTTTGAACGAAAAGAGACAATTTTGCTGAAAATGGCAAAATAGTCATTACACTAAGGGTTGAAAGGACTCTACCAAATTTTGATCATCTAAAACTTTTGTAAATATTATAAATAAGATGTAGGAAAAAGCAAAATCAAATTTGAATGTGAATTCCCCTAACAATGATAAAAAATGACCAAAATGACCAATTTTTTTTATTAGGAGTAAAATGATCTTTTTACAAGAAATTTTTTTAAAAAAAAGGTGAGATTAAAACTAATGAATTAAAATGAAAGAATCTAAAAATAGATTGGATAGCCTCAAAATGTTTTTGAGAGTTAAATATAAATTTTAAAAAATTATTGAGTAAAAATATAATTTTTAAAAATTTTAAGTTGGATAAGACTCTTTGACTTTTTAAAATTGGATGAATTCATCTTCTTCCTTCTCTCTCCTACCATGAATCACTCTCTCCCTTTTCTTTCAAATTTTTTATTTTCTTAAAAAAAAAATCAAGTAAAATATCACAATTCGCTCAATTAAATGCATTATCGCAAAAGAAAAAATTATTTTACTTGTCAAAAACTTTAATTTGATGATGAAAGTTCTTGATTTCATTATATTTCAGTTTATAAATTTGTTGAAAATTTGTTTTGATGATGGTTTTATGGTTTTAAATTATAATTTAGGTATTTTTTAACTTGAATTTGGTGTAATTGCCATCAATTTTAGATTTGAAATAACAACCCTAAACCCTAACTTGGTAATTTAAAAATTTTGTAAAATTAATGCATAATTTATAAAATTTAATGTTTGGGAAGTAAATTAGAATGAGTAGAATTGTGTAAAGACAAAAATTTTAATTTATGTATATTATGACATATTCGGTCACTGTTTATGGAGCATTTAAATACTTGATTTTGATGTGTTTTGATATATTTAAATGTGTATAAATGTGTTATGGAATAAAAAAAATTTTGTAGGAATTAATTTGAATGCATAAATTAGAAGAAAAATGAAAAAAAAAATGGCAAAATTAAAAATTTTGGATACTATTTATTGAGGCCTTGCATGATGATTTTTTAGAGAATTATATGTTAATAATTGGATGGTGAAACAACGAAATTGATTGGGTTTGATTTGGCTGATTAAAATGGAAGATAAATGGAGTAAGGGTAAAATAGTAATTTTAATTACTTTTTGAGTAACCTTAAATGTTGTTTTATGATATATTTGTATATGTTTATAAATATATTATAAAATATTAGAATTGGTAGAATTTGACTTGAATAAATAAAAATGGAAGATAATGAAAAAAATTGTATAATTGAAAATTCAACCATTGAAGAGTGTAAATAATCATATGAGTTATATTATGTTATGTTTTGATGTATATATTAATTTATAAATATGGTTATGAAATAGATTGAATTAAATCTTTTTGATAGAGAATTGATATATTTATGAAACTTGAAAGTGTTTGGATGATTTTGATCGATTATTGGAAATAGAATGGATTGTATTAGAATGTGTAATATATTCTATCAATATGCATCACCATACCGAGGTATTTTAAAATACTTTTACGGCGTTATATGATTTAATCATAGTGTATGGTATGGCGTTATAGTATAGTACATATGAATATATTAATGTGTGTGTGTGTGTGTGTGTGTGTGTGTGTGTGTGTGTTTTAATATGTATAATTATTTTATTATAATTATTGATTATGGGTACATGCACTTGTGTTGTGTGATTTTGTAATGTGTATGAATTTCTTTTAATGTTCGTAAGGAATTATGAAAATGCAATATATGTGGTTATTATGGTTAATATGAAATTATCGAAATGCCCTTAAAAATAGTTAAGGGTAAATAATTGTAATATTGGCATGGATGAATGAAGAGAATGAATAATTAGTATAATAAAGATAATTATGGATCAATAGAACTTCCCTACATACTGGCAAAACCATTCAAGATAAATTGTAATTATTATTATTTTAATTATAGCTCCCTAAGAGGTAGACTGAATCTATAGTTGTCCTTGTAGTGCCTAAAAAGGTATGTTGTAACTACGACAGTCCTTTATGGTGCCCTGGGAGGTATGTTGAAGCCAAAGTAAAAAGCGACTGTTTGCCATAGAACCCTGAGAGGTATGTTGAACTCATGGTAGAATCAGTATTTATACATAATTTGATAAAGGAATTAGTGTGTAGGATGAGTATGATGGCCACGATTCATAATTACCCTAATTATGACCAATTTAGAATAAAATGAATTAGAATCAGAATCAGAATCAGAGTAAAATAAATTGAATGTACTAAATTATTTTGGTTACATGCTAATGTGTGCTATACAGTTTAGCATATATACTATACTGTTAGAATACAGAATAAAATACAAAAATAGAATTCAGGCTTTAGACTGAAAAAACAGAATGAACAGAATTAGAATGATATAAAAATATAACAAAAAAAAATGAAAAAAGAAAATGTGTAACAGAATATTTCTGCTTGCTAAAAGACAAGGTGTAGTAGTATTGATATCTGTTGAAGAAGCAGTAAATCATTATTAAATGATATTAAAAGTGTCTTGATTTCCTTTACAAGCAGTATAGTCTATATATATAAGCGAACTCTTACCGAAATTTTTATATAAATTACTATTCATATGGTAGAGGTGCTATTCTAGTGAATGGATTAAGTTGAATACATATCTATTAGAATTTTGGATTTTTACTAAATAATTTTCAATTGCTTACCCCTGTAGTTGATTGTCTTTTCAGATATGGTTAGCAGTGTGACGGTTTCGGATAGTTCTTCTAAGACACAACAAGAATTTCAAGGAATGGCATATCATATTTTATTTTACAAAATTTTAAATATTTAATCTTAATATATATATATATATATATACATGTATACATATATATATATATATTGGGGTTATGGGTTCCACATGGGTTAGGTTTCGTTTTAATTAAAAGAGGACCAATCACTTAAGTCCAATTATAAAAAGATTTCTTTTCCTTTGTTTTGGTTTTTAAAGGTAAGAAAAAAAGGAAAAAAAAATGAAAGAGAAAATAAAGAAAGGCAGCAAAGAAGAAAGCAAACCCTACCAACTTTAGTTCAAAGCGTATTTCAACTTCGTTCACTATTGGATTGTCTTGCAATTTTAACAACTTGTTCAAAATATATTAAGCTACATTTTGAATGGCAGAGATTGGATTTAAAATTCTTTGTCAACAAGTATAAAATTACTATTCTAATCACCATTTTGGTGAGATTTCTCTGATTTTTCTTTATTTCTTTTATAGAATCTAAAGCTTAGCCAAGATTAGTTAATCTTAATATAGTTGTGTTTGCATACTTCTAGTTTTAACTAAGAAGAGATTGTGTAATAATTATTTGATTTTAATGGAGATTTTGAATGGACTATGGTCTATGGTCATTTAAGTGCACAAAGTTGCTACCTTTACAAATGACTTCTTTATAGTGTATAATGATAATGTCATCAACTTTGCATGTCGTTAGATTAACTAGGTGATTAATAGCAGTGCCTCCATTCATATTACACCACGAAGAGAATTCTTTACATCTTATACATGCAATGACTTTAGAGATGTTAAGATGGGAAATAATGGCTTAACTAAAGCCATTGGCATAAGGAATGTGTGTTTGGTGACTGAATAGCATAATGTTGATTCTTAAAAATCTCAAGCATATTTTTAATATTCATTTAAATTTAATTTCTATCAAAAAATTTTGGTGATGAAGGGTTTTACAACACTTTTAGTAATGGTTATTGGAAACTTACTAAAGGTTCTATGATTATGGTTAGAGAAAAGAAGTGTTCTTCATTATACTTTAAGCAAGCAAAGGTTTTACTCTCCATTGTCAATACAATGAATAATGAAGGAATAATTAAGTTATAACATAAAAGACTTACTCACGTGAGTGAGAAGGATTTGATAGTTTTGACCAAGAAGAAGTTTTCTTTTGGAATGAAAAATGCATCTTAAAAAAGTGTGCTTGTTGCTTCACAAAAAAGCAAGCCAAAGTTGTTTTTAAGACATCCTCTCTTTCAAGAAAACCAAGTACACTTAATCTAGCACATTATTATGTCTATGGACTTATGAAAACAAAAATACTTGGTAGTGCTCTTTATTTTGTTTCTTTTATAGATGATCATTCAAAGAAATTTTGGGTTTACACCTTGAAGACAAAAGGCCTAGTGTGATATGTGTTCAAGCAATTTTAAGCTTCAATTAAGAGATAGATTAGGAAAAAATTGAAATATATCATAAGTGATAATGAAGGTGAGTATTATGGATCTTTTGATGAGTATTATAAACAACAGAGAATTTGCCATCAAAAGACACCTCCTAAGATACCTCAGTTAAATGGGATAGTTTAGAAAATAAATAAAATATTAGTTGAATGAGTGAGATGTTTGCTTACACATACAAATTTACCAAGAACATTCTAGGGTGAGGCTTTAAGTACCGTGGTACATGTATTAAATCTCACACGTAGTGTTACTTCAAATTTTGATGTTTTAAATAGACTTTGGTTAATAAAGAATAAATGTATCAAAACTGATAATGGAGGTGAGTATTATGGACATTTTGATGAGTGTTATAGACAACAAAGAATTTGTCATCAAAAGACACCTTCTAAGACAATTCAGTTAAATGAAATAGTTGAGAAAATGAATAGAACATTAGTTGAATAAGTGAGATGTTTGCTTTCACATACAAATTTACCAAGAACATTATCGGGTGAGGCTTTGAATACTACGGTACATGTATTAAGTCTCACATTGTGTGTTACTTTAAATTTTGATGTTTTAAACAAACTTTGTAGGGAAAAAAATACTTCTTGTGATCATTTATGTCTCTTTAAATACAAAGCTTTTGTGCACATTCCCAAAAATAAAAGGTCCAAGCTTGATGTTAAGATAAGATAGTATATATTTCTCGGCTATAGTCAAGATGAGTTTGGCTTCAAGTTCCATGATCTAATGAAAAAGAAACTTGCAAGAAGTCGAGATGTTATGCTTATGAAAGATCAAACCATATAGGATATTGAGAAGACAAGTGAAACAATGCCTCAATACAATGATGATTTGATAGACATTAAGATAGTTCCCTCAACGCATATGCCAATATAATAAAGACGAAGTTCAAGATGACCAACTTGGTACAAGGGATATTAATACTCATACACAAATTGAGATTGATGATGCCTTCCATAAGCAACACTTGTAACAAACGTTCCACCCAAGAGGTTTACAAAGGATAAATGATTTTTTATACGATATTCTACTAATAAGTACGTGTTATTGACTAACAAAAGAAAGTTCGAATGTTATGCAAAAACTATTTAAGATAAACATAAGAAAAAGTGGGTTGATGCCATGCAAGATGAAATAAAGTCTTTGTACAATAACAGTATATTTGAGTTGGTAAAATTACCTATGGAAGAAGAGTGGGTATATAAAATAAAACATGAAGAATAAACCTCACTATTACGATACAAAGCTAAATTAGTCGTCACAGGATTTAATCATAAGAAAGACATCGATTTTAATTAAAAATTACTTTTTAAGATGTCATCTATTCATGTGATTTTGGGTTTAGCAGTTAGTCTTGATATAGAGATTGAGTAAATAGATGTAAAGACTATTTTTCTCTATGGATATTTAGACAGAAACTTATTTAGAGCAAACAAACGGTTTCAAAGTAAAAAGAACAGAAGACTTTGTGTGTAAGCTAGAAAAGTCTTTATGGTTTGAAACAAGCTCAAAGACTGTGATATAAAAACTTTGAGTTAGTTATAGGGGAGCAAAGCTACCAAAAAATAACTTTTGGCTATTGTGTTTTTGTGTAAAAATTCTCTAATGATAATTTAATTATATTGTTGATTTATATTGATGGCATGTCGATTATTGGCAAAAATGCTTCAAGAATTGACAAGTTTAAAAAGTAATTGTGCAAATCCTTTACTATGAAGGATTTAGGGCCAACAAAATAAATTTTTGGCATTCTAATTTATCGAGACAAAATGGTCAAAAGGTTGTGTATATCACAAAAGCAATACATTGAAAAAGTACTTAAAAAGTTTCATATGAACAAAGCTAAAGTGGTTAGCTCTCCTCTTACTATACACTTTAAATAAAGTACAAAGCATAATCTTATAACAGATAGAAAGAAAGAAGGAACAAAGAAAGTTTCTTCTTATGCCTCAACAGTTGAAAGTTTAATGTATGTGATAGTTTGTACAGGACCCAATACAACACATGCAATTCGTGTTCTTAGTCATTTTCTACCAAGAAAGATTTTAATGTGACAATACGAGAAAATTTTCCTAAATAAAACTACCAAGAAAGATTTAACACAATAGCAATAGAAAAGAGAGTTTTTAGTTTTGTCTAACTCTATTATTATTTATAATCATTAATTTTTTAGTGAATTATTTTTTCTTAACATAATCTTATAAATGTAAGATTAAAAAATTCGAATCATATTAAAAATTTTATCTATTTTATTTACTTGCTTCGTAGTGTTTGATAAATATTTATTAAAACAAATTTAACAGCTTCTAACCACAGCATATGGGAAGGCTTATTAACTTTGCTTTTCATAATTTAAAGCAGAAAAGTGGCCATTGATTAGCTCTAAAGTAGAAGAAATGGAATATATGTCAGGAGACGAGGCTTTCGAAGGCTTTAGAAAAATTTGAAAATAGGAGATAAACTAGGATAATTCAACAGTAGAGAAATTTTGTTTATTGATTCTCAATTATTTTTATTTATTTATCATCATCATCATTTGGTTTCAAATACACATGAAAGTGGGCCTACTATTTATGGACTTTGGAAGGACATTTGCAATTGGACAGTACAAACTTTTTACGGGGTCAATTCAACACCAGACCAGAGAATAATTTAGTACCAAAGTCAAAGTGACTAAGATCCCATAATTTCAAGACGATGAAATGAGCCATAATAATCACATATACAATTGGATGGTGGTTACTTGCCAGATGGGATGAGTAACCAACCATGAACTACTCGTTAATCTAGGATAACTATGCATGAACTGCTGCAACCAACCACCAATTTGGAATAACTGTCCATGAATTGTAGTCACGACCCACTAACAGAATAATTACTCGAGCAAACTCTATGAGAGAAAACAATCATTACAAAGAAGAGAGCACCCCAGAGTTAACCACTAAAGTTCTTTTCTACTTTTTTTTTTTTCTTAAATATTTGTTGATTCAAGTACCGGAGGATTATCGTTGAACACACAGACAGCTTTAATCCAATATTATCTTGCAGAAAAAAATTAAGGTGAATGACATATGTAAAATCAAAACGATATTATAGAAAAGAATTTGTTGATTTCTAGTACTCAAAAATCCAACAACAATAATTTTTAATGATATATTTTGCTTAATTATTTTACCCCATACATTATAAATATCTAGATTTTTCTTTTAAACCTGTAGATATTCTCTCTTGATATCTAGATATTTCTACCATACTATTCAGATATTAAATTGTTTGCTTAGATAATCTGTTTATTTTCTTAAACAATTGTTACAATTAACCCCAGATGAATTTGGTTAAGTGTGTACTATTTTTTATTTGAAATTCCAATATGACTTATTTTATGTCATTAATTAATAGGATGATTTTTTATTAACTTATACCTTAACTCAAGATATTTTTATTTGAATAGAAATAGAAAAATATTTGACTTTTATATGAAGTTTAACATAAAATAAAGCATGCATTTTCGTAAATGACTACTGAGAATATTATAATTACATCTTCTTATTTTGTTCAATCAAATCTATTCATCTAGTGCGACTACTTAACACTAGTCAAGTATTAACCTTTTTAATATGGTAGTTTCTACCTTTCTACCCTCTTAATTTTGAAGGACTTGAGAGATTAAAATGTCAGATCTGGATTTGTCCTGTTTCTTGGTTTTGCTACAGATCTGCTTAAATTAAATAGGTCTTGGTAAATTTGAGACTGCAGCATCCCTTTCAAGACTTGTCTTTTGATAATCTAGAATTTGACTTTTATATTCATTTAAATATTTTAAATTATTTATTTTAAATTTTTTATTTATATTTTAAATATTTTTATTTTATATTTTAAATATTTTTATTTTATATTTTAAATTTTATATTAATTATCTTATAATTTACTTTCATTCCCAATTTTATGTTAGTATATTTTATTTATTATTATTATTATTATTATTTTTGTAAATTATTAGTCGTTCCTCGTTGTATTAGATTTTTGTGTCAAAAATGCAAGATCGATCGAATCACCTCGGAACTCTGGTATAATATCATTCTATTGTCTTTGGTGTCAATTGGTGTCATACCGTACGGTCCAATCTAATATTTGACATGTCATTATCTATACATGAGTTTGATGTTGACGGATGTCAGAAAATCCCCGTTTTTGCACTGGTCTTTCCAAGCTTATCCTCTTTTCAGAAAATGTTTTTAAAGTACATACAGCTTCAGTTTCTCTTTTATGAGTCATTTCTTAGTAAGTATTGATTTTTCCATTAATTATATTTTGTCATCATGTTACGAGAATTAAGAGTCGGCTGACAAATGGAAATGAAAGAAAGCCATAGAAAGCAAATGTCATTATTAAAGAAGAGCTTATCCTTTCAGGCTTAAGCTAGCACACAATCAAAAACCAGAACATAAGTTAGCCTTACAGCTTCAATCTCCATTAGAGAAAAACCAGTTGCAAGACCAAAACCAAAAGCAATGACCGTTTTCAACCTGAATTTTCTGATATTATTTGTTGTTCTTGCCCTAGCCATAAGGCCATCAGTTTCTCCAGTACCCACAACAACATGGCACGTGCATGTTGTAAACAACCTCAGCAACAAAGAACTGTTTGTCCACTGCAAATCCGGCGACGATGATCTGGGCAAACACAATCTGACTGTGGGGGCTGAATTTACTTGGAAGTTCAAGATGGACTTCTTTGAAAAAACGCTTTTCTGGTGCTACACAAGGAGACCAGACGGCCTTTGCGCCAGGTTCAATGTGTTTTGGAAGAATAGCGCGTTGTTTTACAAATGCAATTTCAAAGAGTGCTTTTGGATTATAAGAGATGGGGGGATTTACTTGAAAAATATTCCTGAAGGCTATGAAGAGTTAAAGCATAAATGGAATTGGCCGCCATGCTAGCTAGTAATCATTTTAGAGTGTGAGATCGATGCTTTAGCATACATGTCTCTTTACATGTGGTAATAAAATTGAAGGGAATTGTGAGTTTAATTTTATGTATTTGTTTGTCTTGTTTTATGCGATAATGGGAATGCATACAACGAATAGTTACCTGTATCTGTAAAACAATAAATAAGAAATACTTTCATGATGATTGATAAAATCAAACTAAACTGCATATAATTTATAGGAATATTCCTTTAAAATACAACTCAATCCACTCAAATTCATAAATTTATTTTAATTTTTTTTCAAAGATTATAGAAAATAATCCAATCTACTTGAGCTTGTACCACTTTAAGGGATTTGAACCAATTAATACTCGTTAATAAATACAATTTAAAATAATATTAGATATCCTAAAATTCATCCTACAAAATGATAATTTTCAAATGACATGTGAAGTAAAATGGTACTTATTCATTTGATAATAATATTTATAATTTTTAAAATTATTCATTATACATTTTTTAACTATCAATATAATGAGTACACACGGTTGGACATATACTTATTGAGAGAGGTTACGGGAAACTTACAATAGTGATATTTGATGGTATAAGGTGTTACTGGTTACCTTTTTAGAAATTTATAATAATGATCTTAAATGCTGTAAAGTACGAGAACATAAGCAAACAGAGGATTTGGGAAATAAAGTTTGAAATTAAATTTAAAATTTTAATCTTTCTCTATCATAAATCAATTTCTCATACAAAAATATTCATGAAAAATTTATGCAAGAAGACATAGGTTAAAAAATTTTGCCTTTTGTTTACATATGTAGTGAACTTAATTTTAAAGTGTTTTAAAAGGATTAAGTTTTTTGTAATTATTTTTACTAAATTTAAACATATAAATGTTATTAATATTTGCATACCATCTAAAACATATATTTTTATTTTATAATATCTATTATTTAATTTTGCATTTGTTAAAATGAATTTGAAAATACACTTTTATCATTGAAAATCAAAAATTAACTACTTTAGTATTAAGAATTCCTATTTTTTACACAATTTTTATACCATTTACATACCATTGAATTAATTATAGTTGAATGATTTCACATACACATTAATTATGATACATTAATTATAAATGTTTGATTTGATCTTAAATATTGAAAATGTATTAATCTAATAGTTGAAAAATTAGTAAAAAAAATTATATAAAGTTAGGAAGTTCCCGATCCTAACATCCTTATATGTGTGTGTGTGTATGTGTTTAAATCAACCAAAAATATTTTGCAACAAGTACACTATCAAGCAAAGGATTCTTTTTTCTTTCATAACAATCCCAAATTATTCTCATAGGATATATTTTTATTTTTTTCTATAAATTATTCATTTAAACTCAAATTTATGAGGCACAATTCTCGTTAATAGTAATGCTATATATATATATATATATAAGCTTATTGATACGAACAAACATACCACTATTATATTATAAATTATATGAATTTTTAGTGTCATTCATCTTGTATAAATAAATTTTTTTAAAAAATTTCATATCTATTGTTGATTTAATAAGTGGAATTACAGATAGTGTGATGCATGCTTGAACTAATTTTTTTTTTTAACACACCATGTTACTAATAATTATTCATTGATAAATTTTGTTTAACATACCATGTTACACAACATTTATGGACATGGAGGCTTGGGTGAGCATTTTGGTGGCTTCTATGGCTATTTAAGAAGCAAAAATAAAATATTAATAATGATCGTACTGCAATGAAATAAAGCAAGAGTGGTGGAGATACCACCACACTTCTACTCTTATAAAATCTTATATCTAAAATAAAATTAAAATATCTTTAAAATATTCTCGTTTAAAATTTCATTTAGTACCCAATTAACCTCATTGTCTCTCTCACTCTCTATATCCTATAAAACCCTTGTACAACTATCTTTCATTGTTCATATTTTTCAACAAAAAGAAAATTAAAAAAAAGGCGCTTTAGCGGAATTTGATCTTGATAAAGTATTTGGCTTTGCAATTACACTGTGCACAGTGCTCCATTTTGCTTTTTTTTTTTTTTTTTTTGGTGGGTTTTAATTATGAAAAAAAAAATTCTTATGTGAGGCATGAGGTAGGTCATTTAAAGTGTCACTTCTTTCATTCTACCATGTATATTACAGCTCAGAACATTTTTTCTTTAGGATTCTCAGACTGTCTACAAATGAATTTCAGAAAATAGAGGCTTATAATTCACGCACATAGGAGTAAATTTTAACAAAGGGAAAGGGTTTAAGTAAGGCTATATTTATCTCTTTACATATTTTATAAATATATAAATCTTTATATAAGCGGTATATAAATTCAGTGGGATTTCTTCTAATTAATCATCAATTTCGTGCTGTTTCTGTGACAGGTACCCATCAGAAACTCACAGCTTTGGAAATGTTACTCGCTGCACATAATCAACGGTTTGGATAGCAAAACAGTGGAGGCTCACTGCAAATCCGACGGTGACATAGGGGTAACCACCATATCGCTGTTCATGAACCATATAGGTGGAAATTTTCATGTCTACTTTGGTCGAACACAAGTTAGACCTGCAAATTGACGTGGCTTTATGTCATTGCTCCTGCGATTGGGGGTTTTTGGAATATTAATGTCGGGGTTATTCATGCAGCTGGACATTACAAGAAAATGGGGTACATTCAGACAAGTGAATAGATCAGAATGTAGACTTAGGAATTGCATGTAAATGAAAATAGTAATTTATATTAATGTATGTAGCCATGCATTCTCGGTTTTCTCTAATAAAATTGGTAAAATGTCAGTAACACCTAAATGTGTGATAGCTTCTTTTTTGTGTTGATTTTATTTTTCTTTTGTGATCGCCAATTTGGTAATATAATATCTGTTTTGATGCAATTTTCATGTGAATTATCACCTCAATTGACTATTTAAAAAAATATGGTAATTCAAATTATTATTTCTAAATTTTTTTATCTGTTAATTCGGTAGTGTATATGTATATTCTCAACATTACCGAACAACAATATCCAAATAAAAAAAATAAGTATTATTAAACTACTTTATTTTTAATATAATATTTAACGACAGCTATATATTTTAATAAATATTATATAATTATAAATACCAATTTAAATAAAAATATTATTAAACTACAAATTTTCAAAACTTCAAAACAAATCCCATCCTCAATGCTTTCTTAGATTACTAAAATTTTGAATTATTTACTTAAAAATATATTATTTACTAGATTTTTTATAATACTCATAAAATTGTTATTGTTAATGTTGTTATACTTATTGTATTTTCTGATTTAAAATGTTTATTTTTATCCTAATTTTCTATTTTGTTAACGATATATAAGAATCAAGATAATTAGTTAAATCTTATAAAACTATTTCGTAAAAGGTCATTCTTTCAATAAAACAAAACATCTTCGGTTCTAACGCTTAAACATAGCACAAAAGCACTTCAAAATTAATATTTTACAATTAATAATATGGGAAAATAATGTTTTGAAATCTAAATATATATATATATATATATTATAGCACTCTAAAACTGATTGATATCACATATTTTAAATTATTTTTATCACATTATTACAATTGATTCATTAAAACATCTAATATTTTTATAGTATAAGTTTAGTAGATAAATTTATAAATATTGCAATACACTTATTTCAGCTAAAATTTACCCGTCACCATGTTAAATACTTACAATAATTCATCAATGTACACCAGTTAAGTCGATTCCTACAGAACATCGGTGGATTTCTGGATACGGAGGTTTCTGTGTGCTTTTTGCTCGGTTTGTATGGCTATTAAAGAGGCAAAATATTATTAACAATAATCGCACTGCAACAAAGCAATAGTCCATCTGCGTTCAACCGTAGCAGATATTCCTTGCATGCAAGCTTTGGATTATTCAAAAATAAAATAAAATAAAGGATAATGTTTTGAAGAGATATATACGTGTACGATGATTCTTGACGTACAAGATTGACAATAACTACTAAATTTAAGCAGTTACTACTAAAGTAAAGTCAAACATTATTTAATGCAAGCGAACAACTATCGATCATGTTCCAGTAAAAGAACACCAAATATACCAAACTCCTCTTTGCCACCTTGAAAGAAAAATATTTGTGCCAAAAATTTTAGTGATTCACTGCATTAAAGTGTTTTCAAACCAATGGCAAGAATACATCATCATTCTGCCAAAAAGATGAAGCCCTCAACGATCAGTTACATGCTGCTTCTGGTCTTACCTCTTTCTCTGTGTCAGCTGCCCTCCACAAACTCCCTTTTCAATCGTTTCTTAGTGCACATAATCAATGGTTTGAAAAACCAATCACTCCAGACTGGCTGCAAATCCAGAGACGATGCCCATAAATCCTTCATGTTTCCACCACCGATGAGACATTGTTGTGGAAGTATTGTGGGTATGATTTATGCCGGTGGCAAGGGAAAGATGATGGAATAGGTATGTATACAGCTTGAAGCATAAGAAATATGTCTTTGCATATAAACGGGATCCTCAATTAATATGTCGTGGCCATACTTGCTTTTCTCTAATAAAATTAAGAAGTAAATTCTCATGTAACTGTCTGAAACGTAGGAATTATCAAAATATTGCGGTTACTTGATCAATTACTTGACCAAACTTTCTATTCCAAACTTTCTATTATTTCCTCGTGAGTATCCCAGCTGTCAACTTGTTTTTAATGTAACCTTGAGAATAAAACGGAGAGAGATTTGGGTACTTATATACATGTCCGAGTACAACATTTTATTAAGGAAATAAAAATGACTGACAGTAAAATTTTGGACAGTTTGTTAAGATACGTTTATCTTTTCATTTTCTTACGAGGTAGTGTTAAAAAGTTGTTAGCTATTACCATCTCATCCAGTATTATTGAAATTTATTAGGTTTAAACTCTAAAACACTTTAAGGAAGGTGAAAGGTATTTTATGTGAAAAATTAAAAATTAAAATAATAAATCAAAATATATTAAAATTTGTTACGTTCTAATTGAACTAAAAACTAATAAATCTCTAAATAATCACTCTAAACTTATAACAAATAAATCTTAATAATAATTCAATCAATAATTAAAATTACAAATAATGTAAATTAAACATAAGAATTTGTTAGTAAAAAAAAATCTTATGAAGAACTCTTCACAGAGAAAAAAAATCCTTCAAACTGTCTAAAAACCATCTCAAAATTCAATAGAAAAAAAAAAAAACTTACAATTAGTGATTTCATTTACAAGAACTCTTATAATCCTGGTAATAAGAACTATGATTGTTCTCTTCCAAGAATAATCGATCACAAATCACTAAAAATAAGAGTGGATTCGTGATTTATGAAAGCAATATAAGTCAAGATAACAATGGGTAACTTAGAGTAAGAATGTCCACTAAAAAAAAACAAGAAAAACACAAAAATAGCCATTATAAACTTTAAAAATGGGATAAGAAGTTTATATTTGCACAGAAGTGCTCAAGCAGAAGTCAAGCGGAGGTTCAGCAGGCTTCTTAAGTAAGTTGATCACTTAAGCAATTGTCGAGCAAGCGTCAAATGCCAGGACTTTAGAAGGTGACTACTCAAGCAAATATCGAGTGGTGGTCAAGCATTGAAAACTTCTTGAAGACTACTCGAGCAATGGTTGAGCGTTAAAAACTTCTTAAAGACTACTTAAGCAATGTTTGAGCATTGAAAACTTCTTAGAGACTGCTCAAACGCCGATCGAGTATAAGTTGAGCACCAAACCTCTAAAAGAAGGCTGATCGAGCACTTTTCAAGTATAAAAGGCCATTTGAGCGCATATGAGTACAAGCTCTTTGATTTTAATCCATCAAGTTTGCTAGGTTGCCTATCAAGTATTGGTCAAGCACACAATCTCTGGACCACTATGAATGTCTGCTTCAAGCATCAAACAAACTTGATACCTCTAAAAAACATTATACACTTATTTTTGTTCACAAATAAGCCAATCTAAAAAATTTTAACAAACTTCCCTTTAGTTATTCCATGACAAAACTCAAGTTTAATACTTATAACTTACAAACCGTTGATAATTACCAAAAATAAAATTTTATTTATAAAAATAATTCCTAAACATTAGACACAGTATTTTTAAGAGAGTGAAACACAACAATCTCCTAAATCAAGTGAAAATGCATGGGTAAATAGTAAATTATAATAATGAAATAACATCAATAAAACACAAAAAATTTGAATATATCAAAGTTAACCAACCATTCGTAGAACAAAATGAATCAAAGTATATTATAACATGAAAATAAATATATACATCAAAATATAGTACATAACAATAAGATCAAAGATGTATATACTAAAAAATATCAACGCCCTATCCTCACTCCCCCTCAATTTTATTTACAACTACTCCCTATTTTTGTCACATAATGACACAAGGTATAGCTAAGGACCTAAATCTAGGTCTAATATCCCCGTCCTATCTAACAAGCATTTATCAATCAAAATAAGAGGTACAGTAGTTGTAAGTGCACTAGCAACAATGGTAAAAGGCACAATAGTAATAATGGTAAAAGGTGCAACAAATGTTAAAGATACAAGATCTGTAGTAGGAGTTGAAGGAGAATAAATATAACTTAGGTCGAAAAGATGATTCCTAAGCTCAAGAATGATGAAATTTGCATCATTATTCTTAAAAATCTCTTTTGCATCTAATACACCTCTATCCTGCAGTCGCATCTCTATCAAGATAGCAGGCAACTCACTTGTCTGACATTGAACTAGTTGAACCATAGCCTCGAGTGAAGCTTGGCATGCAATGATTTATTATTGAACAATCTAAACATGATGCAGCTTTGTCATGAATGTCAATAAAGATGTACTAAGCACTTTAAGCTCAGTAGAGAGATAAGTGACCATAAACATTAATGAGTCAAGAGATGCTGAAGTTAAAAAGTAAATACGAGAAAAAAAAGTAGAAAAAATAAAATATGGAAGAGGAATAGAAAAAGAAAAAGGAGTTGAAGTGGAAGAGGTGACAAGATAATGAGCTCAACTCAAAGATAAAGTTCGAGCAAAAATAAGATAAGAGAGAGACATAATGATATATTAGACCCATAAAAAGGAAGAATAAAGCTAATACTTAAAATAAGTTGAGTAATGGTACAACCAAATGAAAGACCTAACAATCTATTAGACCCATGAAAAGTCTGTATGATAATGTGAAAAATATGTCTAGGAAGATCAATAAAAAGGTCATCTACAAAGTATAAAGAAACCCCACTAGAGCTAAAGGAAGGTTCTACCAGTGCCTGGTCGAGTATAGATTAGTATATATGATTCTATTAAGGATTGTTATGTCTAATGAAAAACTTGTCATACTGAGGGTCTGATCATTATTGTGGAAACTCATATCCAATATCATAATAAGTAAGTGATAATATTAAAAAATAAATATTGAAATTTTTTTTTATATATATAATTAGTAGTGCCAAAATAGTATTTTCTACTATTGATATATTATATTTGAAAAATCTACTTACACGTGCCCAACCAATCCTTACATCATTTAATAAAGGTATATATATACACATGTTCGATCAAAACTAGTATAATATTTATACCCACCCTTTTTATCGGTTACCGCTCATAGTATTTGCCCGAATTCTCTGTCTGACTAGATGTACCTAAAAATTAGTTTAACCATAAAGTGAGTAATATAAAAATTACTCGGTAAGAAATACAAATATTACCACAATAATTTAATACTTATAATATTCCAACCATACAATTAATAATCATTTAGGATAATAATAATAATAATAACTTTCTTTTTCTCTTTTATTCCCCTATCACTTTATTCCGTTTCATTTTATTATAATCTATTCCTGCTTAGTATGGACCGGTCATAATTAGGGTATACTATGGATTGTAACCACCATACTCATCCTTCATATCAATTCCTCTATCAAATTGTGCACAAATACTAGTTTTACCATGGATTCATCATACCTCTCAGAGCATCATAGCGAACAGCCACTTCTTACCATGAGTTCAACATACCCCTCCCCAAAGCATCATGGAAGACTACCGTGGTTACAACATACCCTTTCGGGCACCATGAGAATAACCGTAATTCAATCTACCCCTTAGGAAGTCACAGTTAAAATAATTATAATTACACTCGTTCTGGGCGACTCTGCCAATGTGTAAGAAAATTATGTTGATCTATGATAATCCTAATTATACTAACCATTCATTCTCTTCGTTTTCCCATACCAATATTATCATTGTTTACCCTTAATTATTCTTAAGAGCATTTCGATAATTTTATCTTATTTATAACACCCACATATAATACAATTCCATAATTTCTTACCAATATAGAAGGAACCTATATGTGTGTGTGTGTGTGTGTGTGTGTGTGTATGTATTACAACCCTACAATGTATACAAGTGCATATACTAATACTCAATGCATAATTATAATAGTAGTAATAATAATTATTATTATTATAATATATACATATATATACACACACACACACACATAAGATATTATTAAAATCATTATTCTTATATCTTAATATATATATATATATAGACACACACGTGCGCGTGCACTTTTCTATTAGTATAACTATAATTACTACTCAAGTCATTAATTTCACATATAGGTACACACACACACACACACACACACACACACACACATATATATATATATATATACACATGCACACATATTCTAATTTAACTATTTATCCGAAACACTTCTAACTTTCATAACCACACCTATTCTCTGGCAATAGAATTTTTTTGTTTTTTCACAGATTCATTTTCGATCATTCTCATATACAATTAACACACCTTAAATACCAAAATAATAAATTTTATTCAAAACATACACAACGCAATTAGCTAAAAATATACTACATAGTGACTATACACTGAACTTCTACATTTATCCATTTTCCTAAATTTTTTCTTATTTTCTTTACTTCTCACACCATTCACTTACTTCATGTGTATTCACTACTATATAATTACGATAATATAGTTAAAACATAATCAATCCTTAACTTTTCACGTTGACTAAATACACACTTACACCCACACTTTCAATTTTCTTCACTTCCAATCAACAAACAAACATATCAATTTATCCCAAAATAATTTTATTTCATAATTTTATTATTATAAATATCAAATAACAAAAATCTAACTAATTATAATACATTCATTTTTGGCTTGATTGGACATGCATACATATAACCCATTTTCCTCCAATATTTTTACTTAAGCTATTATCACATAATTTTACTACATTCATTACATAATATATTCATAAAAATCACCACAATATCAACAACACAAATCCTAATTTATCAAAAATTTAGGATTTTGCATTTCTTACTTTAATAATGCAAAATCATTCCACTATTAAACTTCATTTCTCCTTTCTTCATCTATTTTCATCATTAATACCCATTAAGCTCAACATCAAAAAAACTAAAGTACCATAAACTTATGCAAAAAAGATAATAAAAGGAAGTTCTTACCTTACTCAACAACTTTTCCTTAAGAAATTTATAAAAATTTATTTTATTTAGTGAGATTTTTAACTTGGAAGATTCAAAAACTTTGAGAGAGAAATGGAGAGGTTTGCTTTGGTCAAAGAAGAAGACATGTGAAGAAATTTCTAGCAACTTCCACTCTTTATGCTAAACCCTTCATTTTATTATTTTACCCCTTAACCTTTTTAAAAAATTTTTTTATGCTCTAATGCATTTACCATACTACCCATGCTATTTTAAAATAATTTTCTTCTTATCCTTTAAATTTAGCTCCCACTTTACCCTTAGATTTTTTTTAAAATGACCATTTTGCCCTTGGTGAACATAAAAAATTATTTTTATCTTTTTTCATATTTTCTAAGAGAATTTACATCCGAATAAAATTCTAATTTCTTTCTACCTATTATTCACAATATTTGAAGGATTTTCAGGTGGTTGGATTTCAACCTGATTCTTTTGGCCCTAGACAAAATGATAATTTTGCCTTTTTTTAAGTAAAATTGCCCTTTTTCGGCAAAAGTGCAATTTTTGCCGTTTTGGAGTTATTCAACCACTTCATTCTTCTAATATTTTCTATCATATAATTTTTAACTTATTAGTCTATAATTTTGTCCCTCGTCACTTTTCTAAAATAACAATTTTGTCTTTTATCATCATTTGAACCCGTTTTCATCAAATTTTCTCCCATTATGTGTCCAAAACTTCTCTTTTATAATTTCTTACCCAATTAATAAATAAAATATATTAAAAATATAATAAAAATACATTAAAATTACATGCGTTAAGGTACTCCAATGACATCTAAATTTAAGGATGTTACAATTATAGTGATGCGATCAACCAAACAAAGTTGTAGACATGTTCATGAGGGCTAGTTCATCAATTCCAAGCTAAGAAGCTACAACATCAAAAGTAATGCGATATAATGCATTACAAAGGCAAACAGAGAATGTTATGCAACCCAACTATACATTGTAGATGTTGGCGTAAAACTCACAGATGACCTCCTTAAAAGGTTGTAAGAACCCTTTGACCATCAAGCACGTTGACAAGGCTCGAAAAGGAATAGAACCCTAAATAGTTCTACAAGAAAAGGTAAATCTACTTATTGCTTAAATAGAATGATAATAATTGAGAATTATGTGCGAATGATCTCCGCATATCTAAGAACTTAGAAGTCTCATTTGAGGTATATGCTCATTTATGTGGAGCAATGACTTTTTAAGCATCTATAGAAAAGAGCAACATAAATAAGGCACAAATACAATAACTTATGAATCTAAAACCGATAACCTAGAATTAATATGCCAACCAACACAACAATGAGATAGTATTAAAAACTACTATGTAAAAAATATCCTAAATAATGATAATCTTGAAAAAATTAGTCTAAATGGGAATGAAATATACATATATATTCTTACTGGAAATAATAAATGCAACAATGAAATCATCAAGAAAGCAATTTGCAAAAATATCCTTAAGTAATATGTTTTTACAAAACTAACCTCACAAATAACTTACTTGCAAAAGTAACCTTATTAAATATGAATTTACAAAAATAACCTTATCAAAAAAATATTTCGCAAAATTAGCATAAAAACAAAGAGTTTTTGTAACTTTACTAGAAATGAATTTGCAAAACTAACCCTATTAAAAAATATTTTGCAAAACTAATCTAAAAACAAAGCCTTTGCATACTAGCCTTAAACAAAAACATTATCAAAATAATCCTTGGTTGCATGAGCGAGTAACAAAGCACTCATCGAGGGCCTAGGTTAATAGATAAGCCCCAAAATTGTCAAACAAAATTAAACACTCCAAATTGGAAATAATGCCATCACAACTACCATTTGACCATTCTTAAAATTGAATCTAAGCATAAACAATATCCAAGCATATGAATCTATGCCCTTATGCATGAAAAAATAAATTTTAGATATAAAAATCTGAACCCATATGAAAATCATAAAATGTAATGGTAAAATAAAGACTACTCATACTTATTAGACTCAAAAAAAGTTAAAATGTGTTGATTTTTCAATGAAAGTAACGGTATTGAGAGTGAAATGAGTGTTTGAAATTTATGGCAAAAAAAGGCAAAAGGTGGTGTTAAGAGAAGAAAAAGAAAACTAGGATTTTTGAAAAACCCATGTCACTGCTCGAGCGCTAACCTTCTACTAAATGCCTTAAGGCAATTTTAAGGCCTCTTAAGTAGTAGCTAGGTGCTAGTTAAGCACTAAGCTACTATCTTGACTCTTTTTTTTTTTAAATAGTATTACTCAATGGTTAATAATAAACATGCAAAGAACATTCAATGCTGATCATCAATTATATACACAAAATGTATAGCTTATAAACTATTTTATATACTTAAAGCACTCACCATTAGTATCATTTCTAGATCATAACATGCACATATAACAAATACATATGATTCACATATAACTTTAGTCAAGACTTCATTGGGAACATTCAGCTTAAAATCTTGAAATATAAGATAAAAAAAAGTTATAACAAAACCACAAGAATAAAGCATTAGATATTACTAGTGAAAGTCAAACCCAATGCAACTAAAACCTAAATAAATTTTCATTACTTGTATATTTAATTAACTTTCCCTATCATTTTTAATTATTATTCTTTATGATGAATCTTGCATTTTACTTTGTATTTTACAATTTATTTTATTTCTTTAACAATTTTTACAAGGTAGCGTTCATTGGAACTCATCATTCATTTTTCAGGACTAGTAATACATTTAATAAGATACACTACTTAGAAGTCAATTTACTAGTTAATATTAGTGAATTGCCTTATGATTGCTCTTTAGACATCATACAAGCGACCAAACTTAATAATTTTTTTTCAATAAATTCATAATTAGTTAGCTTCATACTAATACTCGTCTCTTGTTCATATATATGACAAAGAAACTAACCTCAATAAGTCACATTGAAGGCACGAAAAAAGAATATCTATACCCGATGAATAGCATGAATGATGCACAAGAATATCTCAAAAATGATTTATCAAAACTAAAAAAAAAAAAAATTACATGCAGGATGAATGCAAACACACACACATGCAATGACATAAGAATCCTAAACCTTTAGTGAGAATGCACACACCAACAATATTCCTCAGTGCCTCAAACATAAGAAAATCAATGGTTTGGTAAATAGGTCTACTAGTTGATTATTAGTTGACACATGTTCTAAAATTATGATTTTAGTCTCAACAAGTTCTCTAATACAATGGTACCTAATGTCTATATGCTCAATTTTTAAATATTGAACCAAATTCTTAGAAATATTGATTGCATTTATGTTATCACAATAAATGACCATAGTATTTGAAGGCTTAAGAAAAATGTCAACTTTTCAACCATATTCATCTCAAACTCACATTTCATTACCTTAATAAAATCAAGGGCCATTTACTCAATAAGTGAACCAATCACAATATCATTAGCATAAACTTGTACAATAGTGTAAGCCCATTACTTACAGAATACGTGGTTAATCTTTCATACCAAACCTTAGGTACTTGTTTTAGACCATTCAATGCCTTTTTAAGCTTATCACATAATCAAGGTGTTGTGGATTGACAAAATCATTGGTTGTTCTACATAGATGACTTCTTGAAGAATACCATTGAGAAAGACACTTTTGATATCTATTTGATACAATTTAAAGTTTATATTACAAGTTAAGTTAATAGTTTAAAGTTCTATTATAGCTAATGGAATTCTAATAAATTCAAATCTAGCAATAGGTGCAAAATTTCATCAAAAACTATCCATTCTACTTGGGTTATCCTTGTGCTATTGGTCTCGCCTAATTTCTCATTATCATATTATTTTCATCAATTTTTTTTAAAAAAAAAATTACTTAGTATCTATTATATTAACATGGCTTGGTCTAAGCACTAAGTACCATACATTATTCCTAACAAATTGATTGAATTCTTTATGTATGACATTCACTCAAAACTCATCCTTTAAAGCCTTATCTAATTTCTTAGGCTTTACCTGAGATACATAACAAGTAAAGGACAAATTACTCTACACCTTACCACGGAGCCTAAACATCTCATTTAAATCACCACTCATTTGCTCTTTCAAGTGATTTCTTATAGAGAATCTTTTAAAAAATCCATATCATCTTAATGAAGAGTCTTATGATTTTCATCATAGTCAAATTCAGACACTACAGTCTTATGAAGCATAACTCTTACTGTCTCTTGAATGATTTTATTTTTTCTCTCAAAAATCTTATTTTATTGTGGAGTATTTGATGAAAAAAAAAACTCACGAGCTACATCATTATCATTACAAAACTCTTCAAAATTAAAGTTGTTAAACTCTCTACCATGGTTATTCTCAATTCTATTAATTCTGCACTTTTTATTTTAAAGGTTATTAAACAAGTTTTTAATTTTTTCAAAAATATCAAACTTTTTTCTCAAAAGTTCTGTCTAAGAAAACTTAGAAAAGTCATGAAAAATAATCATGATGTATCTTTTACTACCTAAACTTTCAATCTTAGTTAGTCTTATTAAGTCCATATACAACAATGCAAGAGATCTAGTAGCCAAGATTCCATATGTCTTCTTATGACTAATCCTATATTGTTTCCTCATTTAACATAGATTAGTATCACAAAACTAAGTAATACTTATTATATTTGCCTTAAGTGTAACACCCCCTTCCTTTCATTTCTATTCATGTGGCATATAGTACATTAAAATTATCGAAAGGTAAAAATCAACGCTTTCTTATAGTGAAGCGAAGTTTTCATTTGTTCAAAAAAAGTTTATAGAAAGTCACCACATAAATAGTAACAACTAAAATAGTATTATATTTTTTTTTTCTAAAGAATTATTATGCATTTTAATAAAATTAATACTTCAGAGTACACAGAAAGGAAATTATATAATAATGGCCTAAACTTTAGATATACTATGCCCCGTCCAAAAATTTTTGCCTCAACTGCACCTTTCGAAACCGCTACCGCTATATCGTAATCACCTGAAAATAATAATCCCACAAAGGGGTGAGCACACCACATGGCTCAGTAAGATAATACAATACTTAAATAAGGAAGGAGCATGTTACTTGAATCTCTACTTATTTTGACCATTTCACACAATTCCACACACACAGGTAAATGCATGTCCACATATCAATGTACATGTACCGACAAGCATATGCTCAATAATGTACACAAGATACCATATCATATCCTCTAGAACTCTAAGCACTATCTCAACTAGGAATTCTGTATAACCAATCTCAATCAAAGTAATACTCCTTATAATATATCATACACAGGTAATGCAGTCTAAAACAATATATTTTCTAAATGAATCGCTTCATCACCTGTGTCCGTTTAAATCCTATTTCTATTCTTATCAACGAACACCTACATGACCATATAAAATCAATACATAGTTATCTATATAAATAGCAACTAAATGTCGCGGCCACATAAAGAGGAACTGCTTAAAAGCCGGTATAACCACACAATATCAATCACACACTCGGCCTGAGATAACCCAAAATATTCTAGGCACATAATCAATACCCACATAGGATATCAATATTTCAAACATCTAAATATATATATACAAACGAGGGTATTAGTAAAAACAATAACAATGTTTCTGTATGTCATTTCCCCTCTCGAAAGATTGGTAATAGAAATTTTATTGCGTTTATAAGTGATCGATTATAGTTAGAAACATCATGGATCATGGTTGTTACTCTAGGCCACTGGGCCATTTAGAGGACAGCTGTGGATTCCACCTACCCCTCAAGGTACCACAGTCTTAACGTCACACCTCTATTAGAAACTGGCTTACAAGCCCAGCTGAGTGAGATTAAACATACATATCCGATCCACATATCACAATTATCTCAATACTGGTTCATTACCAGTCTATTTTATCATACATTCATATTATCTCCTTATTCTTACTATATTAAGATAACCTATCCGTTGTACTATAATCGCAAATACACGTTCACCATTCTTTATCCCATACTAAGGATTCTTTCACCTACAAAACCTTGACTATACCACTATAAAGTCACATATCAATCCAATCCTAATCGTTCGCTAAGGTACACTGACAATAACAAATGTAAACTCATAACATAGTTCCTACACCATCATATTCTCACCGTATTCTCAACCATACGAATAAACGTGTAAACTAATATGTCGAACAACATGTAATACATCCAGTGCGTCTTTTCCACAATATTCTCAAGTTTCTCACATGATCTTTAATCTTATTATGAATTCACACATATTCTTTTCATTTCACAAACATACCGGTGAGCTAAACAGGATACTATATACTAGAAGTGTGGTAGCCTATATATTGCCTCACCCATTATCTTATTTAAATACTAATTCCCCTTTTTCAAGTTGATGCTAGCTCTTTGTTTCTGCATGATTAAGTTCTCTCTTAAAGAATTGACACTTGCCAAGGTGTAATTAGACTTCAATCATTTCCGCAATTCACAATCATAACAAGAATCCGTTTGTGACTACAATTAAAGGTAATCCTAAACCCTCATCTACATATGAAAACCAGAATACAAAAGGAGGTCATGAATAGTTATATGAATAGTATTTTTTATAGGAATTCGGCAAGAGTTTGCCTATACATATAAGCTGCCCTACCTGTACAAGAAAACCATGACAGTCCCCATACCAAATAAAACACAACGTGTTACTGCCTCATTGCAATTCACACTAACACAAGCAACTCTTAGCAGATAGAAGTATTCTACCATACAATTTGAATCTAATAGGCAAACAAATTCATTTCCTTATAGATCGGTCATAATTAAGTAAATTATGGATCGTGGTCATGATATCCACTGTACACTTCAATATATGTATACAATGGTCATTCGCCCACACCGAGTTCCTCAAACCAACAGTATAATTAGTTCTGCCATTGGTTGCACGTACTTAAGAACGCCATGGAGAACAACCGCTTCCTACCATGGGTTCAACATACCCCTCGAGCACCACAGTCTTACTATCAATCCGGAGCTGCTGTGGGTTCAACATACCCCGAAGGGCACCACAGTCTTACTATAATGATACTGTTCCATCCTGAACGGCTTTACTAGGGTAACGAAAAAAACTACAAATCCAGAATTATCCCAATTATACCAGTTATCCATACAGATTTATTCATAGTCGACTCAGTCATGACAACATGACCATTTTGCCTACATTAATCAAGCAGCACGTTAATAATTTCATGATACGTAATATAATTACCTATGAAACACATTTATTAGTTTTTATCTTCTAAAAAGACTTTATACGCATGGATTTATCGTAAGGCTAGCAATACTAAGTCATGAAAACATATTTCACTATGGCATATAAATACACCATAAAACAATCAAGATAAAACACAGAAATATATTACAATCCAAACACATAGATACACTATATCACTATTAATACAAATTCACAGATACATATTTTAATCGGTTATCATATATTGCGTCATTACACGCAATCCCAACATATCATCACAAGTCAAAAATATACTCATTACCTTACTACGGCACAATAATTATAACATACTAACGTATACACACATGTTCATTCGGATAACATTGCAAAACATCAAGTGCAACATCTACTCAATCATTCAATCATAAGGGCATAATTACGTATGTATATACAAGCGTACCTACTATATAAATATATAAATACAAACATGGGACATACAATGCTGTATAGGTATTTTAGAATATCTAATGTAGTACTGTAGGTCGACGGTAATGATATTACGCTTATAACTATATATACATATATATATTTATCACACGGATATTAACACTTCTAATTGCACAATCATGCCCATTCCCCGTCAATGGGACTTTTCTATAACTTAACCCATTATTATGATATACATTCATGCAAGTATAAATATTATAAATATTAAAATCTATTTTTTCACAATTTAAATATTATATTATCCTACCTCCGGGCACCCAATGCCTATATGAATGATGAAAAACTGTCCCGGAGAGGGTATACGCGTTCGAAATACTCCTACGTACGCTACAGATTTTTTCTCGAAAAACGTGCAAGTACTGTTCTTAGGCACTATTTAACCCACGAAATTTTGAATTCCGTTTCACGAACGGAACATACCATCGCGATCCTTACGATGCCAAAATACAGTCCATGGTGTTCATATGCCACAAAACACAAATTGAAGCATTCAAAATCACTAAAAATCCTAAATTTTTAGATTTCAAGGTACCTACTTTGGGCCCTCAAATCATTATCGAAACTCATTCCAAATTGAGATCTAAACATACTGCGTCGAAGTACGAGTGTCGGAGAGTACACTGATCGGTTCAGATTCCACCGGAGCTACACCAATCGCCAAAAATCTTGCCAGAAAGACACATTCCCGATCAGCCTTCCCTTGCCGGAATCCGGTGACCAAATGCTGGAACTGGACACACCACCATGAAAAGGACGGCGAGACGGTGCCAGATAAGCCGGAGGTGTCGATCAACTCGCCGTGGACCGCCGTGAATCGCCGGTCAAAGTTCACGTCGGCGAAGCCTCGGACGGCACGTGAGGATGCGTGGCAACGGCGATCGGGGCAGGGTTGGCGGCGTTGCACTCGCGACGGCCTGGCGGTCCTTCACTCATCGGCGGTGAGGAGATCTGAGGTCCGGTGATAAAAGTCACTGTTCACAGGAGAGAGAACCGTGGGGAGGAGAGAGAGAGAAGAGAGAGAAAAGGGAGGAAAAAAGTGAGGTGGTGTTGTCGGATTTTCTGACCCATCTCGCTTATATAGTCGTGCACGCACGACGAAAAATTGTAGTTTTCTGCTTTTGTCGTCAAATTTCTGATACCGGTAATGAAATACTGTATTTTTTGCTCATACAGTGTACTGTCTCGAATACCGGTTAACTCTTTCTCTTATCAAAACTCTCAAAAATACTGTATTATAACTCTATGACAGGATTTTAAGAGTATAAAAATTTCAAGATGTTACATTAAGTCCCTTAATCTCTATATTGTCTCTTCTTCTAATTGAAGCTTGATTTCCATTACCAAAAGTTACAGTACTTGCAATGTATTCCTTTGATGTGGTCAGTAAAGTCCTATCTCTATACATGTGTCTAGAACGCCTACTATCTAAATGTTAGACCAAATTATTCCTAACTTTAAGGGCGACATGTACTACTAAGTTCTTACTTTTATGACTCCTAAAAAGTTAACTCTGTAAGGTTACAATATTAGTTAAAGAATTAAATCTCTCACTAATTATCTTTGTCTAGTTTGCTAGCTCTATAACCTATTAAATAAGAGAGTTTTGGCTAACCCTAGGAGTTAGATTAGAAGCTCTCATCTTCTTTCTAGGTGCAAAACAATTCAATCTAATCTGACCTCTTTATTCATACTCATAACACATAGGCACAAATTTAGATGAGATTCCTAATCTATGATTCTCACCATTTTGCTTATTTACATAAACATAAGTAAAGGTTTTCATAATATTTTTCTTTTGGACTCGTGATTAGACGAAACTTTCTTAAACTCAGTTTAAGATACATTAAAAAGTGTTTGCTCCACACTAACATTAACCTTATTCAATGAAGTCACAAAAACATACTTAATACCTTTAGAAGTAGAAACTTCACTTAAATTGGTAAAAGTAAAGCCTAAACCTAACTTATTATTTAAGGTCTAACCTATACTAAGCATCCCATCTAATTTCCTATTCCTAACTTACTCAACTTTCAAGGCTTTGATTTGGTTTTCAAGATCAAGGTTTTGCCTTTTTAGACTCTTTACTAACTCATCTTATTCTTGAAGTCTAGTTTGTGTGTGAAAGGGTTTTCACTACTAGAAGTGACAAACATCATAAAGTTATGCAGAAAAACTTCTGAAGAATCAAAATTAAAATTATGCAAGTTTTAAATTTTATTTAAACATATTTAAATAACAAAGCATAAAAATAAGAAAATTATACCCAATTTTCTTTAATCCAAAATAGCTCACAGTCTCTGACTTCTTTCTAGGAATATCTACATGCTAATAGCTTAATGACAATTATGGTATCACCTTAGGAAATAATTCTTTTTGGGATTTTAACATGGCTTTCATAAACCAACTTTAATTATTTTGGATGAAAAGAAAATTAATTTTCTTTTCCTTTTTGTCCATTACTCATATGTCACATATTTGCTTGATAAATATTTCGACACTTGGCATAATTTAAGCTATCCATATGTTAAAAAAATTTTAAATCACAACCATTCACTTATCAATTAAGAATTTAATCAACCAATTAATAAATAAATAATTTATCTATTAATTAATTAACATGAAATATAGCCCTAATAATCTTTTTGTAAAATTTACCAAATTGTATTTACAGTATACCGAAAATTAATGAAAAATATTTTAATATTGCGAGTGCTAGCATGCATTCCTTGAAAAAGTTATTCAAAATAATATAATAGCCATTCGATCAAAATATCAAAACTATTTTAATTTTTGTTAATTTAAAAAATATCATTAACTAATTTAATGATATACTTTATTTGTCATTAGCCTATTAGCTATTCACCGTGAACTGGACATAATTAGATACAAACTTATTTGCATCACTTTAGTATAACTCATTATTATTGAAATTCTCAATGATCATAAATAACCTCTAGTAAAATATCATGACTTTCAAATACGAAAAATGTAATTCTAAATAAATCTATTATAGTCGCACTTACGTGTAATAAAGTCTCTTTACTATCAACCCCCAATCAAGTGCAGGCCATAGTATTGTCAAATCTCTAACTCAATCACAAGATCAAAAACTCAATCATAAACGAGATTCATGTATCTACTAAACTTATTTATAGAAACCATGTACTCTAACCAAAGATTTTATTCATGTATATTACAATCCCACTTAGAATCCCAAGCTTATATAATAAGAATGCATTGCCATCAAACTTCTTTCACCAAGCATGATTATCCTAGTAAAATGTACACAAATGAATTGCAACATCTTGAAAATCATATACTCTTAGAATCCTATCATAGAGTTGTATTTCAATATTTTTTAGAGTTTTGATAAGAGAGAAAGTTGGTTGCTATTCGGAACAGTGTACTGTATGAACGAAAAATATAGTATTTCATTACTGGTATTAGAAATTTGACGACTAAAGCAAAAAACTGTAATTTTTCATTATGCGTGCACGACTATATAAGTGGAATAAGGTCGGAAAACCCGACAACCCAACTTTACTTTTTTTCCTCCCTTTTCTCTCTCTTCTCTCTTTCCTCCCTACATCTCTCTCTCTCTCTCTCTTGTGAACAGTGACTTTCGTCACTAAAGCTCTGATCACCTCACCTCCAGCGAGTGGAGGACCACCGAGCCGTCGCGAGTACAACGCCGCAAACCCCACCACCATCGCCGTCGCCACGCGCCCTCATGCGCCGCCTAAAGCCTCGCCGGCGTGAACTTTGATCATCGATTCATGGCGATGCACGGTAAGTTGACCGACACCATCGGCACGTCTGGCACTGTCTCGCCACTCTCTTCACAGTGGTGTGCCTAGGTCTGACATTTGGCCACCGGATTCCGACGAGGGATGGCTGATCGGTAAGCTGCCTTTCTGGCAAAATTTTTGGCGATTGGTGTAGCTCTGATAGAATCTAAATCGATCCGTGTGCTCTCCGACATTCGTACTTTGACGCAGTATGTTTAGATCTCAATTTGGATGGTGTTTCGATGATGATTCGAGGGTCCAATGTAGGTGCCTTGAAATCTAAAAGTTTAAGATGTTTTGTGATTTTAAATGATTAAATCTGTGTTTTGTAGCATATTGACACCATAGATAGTATCCTTCAATCGCAAGAATCGTGATGGTATATTCCATTCGTAAAACGGAAACTAAAATTTTGTAAGTTAAATAGTATCTATGAATAGTATTGGTAAACAGTAACTGGCACGTTTTTTGAAGAGATACCCTTAACGTACAGAGAAGTATTTCGAACGTGTATATCCTCTCCGAGACAGTTTTTCACCATCCATGTAGGCACTGGGTGCCCGGAAGTAAGATAATATGATATTTAAATTGTGAAATAATAGATTTTAATATTTATAATTTTTATAATTGTATGAATGTATATCATAACAATAGTTTAAATTATAGGAAAGTCCCATTGACGGGGAATGGGCATGATTGTGCAATTAAAAGTGTTAGTATTTGTGTTTTAAAATATATATATATAGTTATAAGCGTAATACCATCACCGTCGACCTGCAGTGTTATAATAGGTATTTTAAAATACCTATACAACATTGTATGTCTCATGTTTGTATATATCTATTTATATGGTAGGTACGCTTGTATATACATATGTAATTATATCCGTGTGATTGAATTATTGAGCAGATGTTGAACTTGATGTTTTGCAATGCTGTCCGGATAGACATGTGTGTATATGATAGTGTGTTATAATTATTGTGCCGTAGTAAGGTAATGAGTATAGTTTGACTTGTGATGACATGTTGGGATTGCGTGTAATGACGCAATATATGATAACCGATTAAAATATATTTCTGTGAATTTGTATTAATAGTGATATAGTGTATCCATGTGTTTGGATTGTAATATATTTCTGTGTCTTATCTTGATTATGTTATAATGTATTTATATGCCAGAGTGGAATATGTTTTCATGACTTAATACTGCTAGCCTTACAATAAATCCATGCGTATAAACTCTTTTTAGAAGATAAGGGCTAATAAATGTGTTTCATAGGTAATTATATTACCTATTATGAAATTATTAACGTGCATTTTGATTAATGTAGGCAAAATGATCATTTTGTCATGATTAAATCGACTAAGAATAAATCTATGTGGATAACTGGTATAATTGGGATACTTATAGATCAGTAGTTTTTTCGTTATACTAGTAAAGCCGCTCAGGATAGAGCAGTATCATTATAATAAGACTGTGGTGCCTTTCGGGGTATGTTGAACCCACAGCAGCTCCGGATTGATAATAAGACTGTGGTGCCTTTTGGGGTATGTTGAACCCACAGTAATTGAAAAATGATAATAAAAACCATGGTGCTCGAAAGGTATGTTGAACCTATGGTAGGAAGCAGCTGTTCTCTATGGCATCCTTGGGTATTTGCAACCCATGGTAGAACTATTTATCCTGTTGGTCTAAGGAACCCGGAGTGGGCGAATGACCATTATATACATATATCGAAGTGTACTGTGAATATCATGACCACGATCCATAATTTACTTAATTATGACTGATCTATAAGGAAATGAATTTGTGTGTCTACTATATTCAAACTGCATGGTAGAATACCTCTATCTGTTAAGAGTTGCTTGTGTTTGTGTGAATAGTGATGAGGTAGTAACACGCTGTGTTTCATTTGGTATTGAAACTGTTCTGATTTTCTTGTGCAGGTAGGGTAGCTTATATGTATAGGCGAACCCTTGTCGAATTTCTATAAAAAATACTATTTATGCAGCCATTTGTGACCTCCCTTTGTATTCTGGTTTTCATATGTAGAGGAGGGTTTAAGATTACCCTTAATTGTAGTCACAATCGGATTTTGTTATGATTGTGAATTGCAGAAATAGTTGAAGTCCGATTACACCTTGACAAGTTTCAATTCTTTAAGAAAGAACTTAACCTTGTAGAGAAAGAGAGATAGCATCAGCTTGAAAAAGGAAAATTAGGATTTAAATAAGATAATGGGTTAGGCAATATATAGATCATCTCACATCAAGTATATAGAATCATGTCTAACCCATCGGTATGCTTGTGAAACGAAAAGAATATGTGTGAGTCATAATAGATTAAAGATCATGTGAGATGCTTGAGGATATTGTTGAAAAGGCACACTTGGTGTATTGCAAGTCATTCGATATATTAGTCTACATGTTTATACGTGTGGTTGAGAATACAGTAAGGATATAATGGTATAGGAACTATGTTATAAGTTTACGTTTGTTATTATCAGTGTACCTTAACAGACGACTAGGATTGGATGGATATGTGTCCCTATAGTGGTATAGTTATGATTTATGTATGTAAAAGAATCCCTAGTATGGAATAAGGAATGGTGGACATGTATTTGTGATTATGGTATAACTGTCAGGTTGTCTTAATATAGTAAGAATAAAGAGACAATGTGGATGTGTGATAAAATAGAATGGTAATGAATTAGTATTGAGATAGTTGGGATATGGGGATCAGACATGTATGTTCCCACGCACTTAGTTGAATTTGTAAGCCAACTTATAATTGAGATATGATAGTAAGACTGTGGCACCCTGAGGGGTAAGTTGAATCTACAGCTGTCCTCTAAATGGCCTTGTGGGCTAGAGTAATAGCTATGGTTCATGATGTCTCTAAGTATGAACGATCACCTATAAATACTAAGAATTACTAACACTAACTTTCCAAGAGTGGAAAGGATATAGAGAAGAAGTGTTATCGTTCTTACTAATATCCTCGCTTGTATATATATATAGATGTTTGAGATATCTCTGTCTTAGGTGGATATTAATTGTGTGTCTAAGATAGTATGGTCATCATAGACCAAGTGTGTGGTTGAAATGGTGTGGTCATACTGGTTTTCGATCAGCTTTTCCTTATGTGGCTGAGACATTTAGTTGATATCTATATGTATATCAATGTATTGATTTTATATGGTCATGTAGGTATTTGTGATAAAAATAGAAAAATGAATTAAACGAGTACATGTGAGGAAACTATTCACTTAGAATGCATATTATTTGAGTCTATATAATTTGTAGTATGGTATGTTATGAGAAGTATTACTCTGATTAAGACTGTTTATACAGAATTCATAGTTGAGATAGTGCTTAGAATTCTGGATGATATGACATGATATCTTGTGTATATTATTGAGCATAAGTTTGTCTGTACATGTACATTGATATATTGACATGCATTTAACTATGTGTGTGGGATTGTATGAAATGGCCAAGATAAGTAGAGATTCAGGTAACACGCTTATTCCTCTATTTAAGTATTGTATTATCTTACTGAGTAATGTGGTGTGCTCACCCCTTTGTGGGATTATTATTTTCAGGTAATTATGATACGGTTATAGCAGTTCCGGAGAGTGCAATCGAGGTAATGATTTCTTGGTGAGGCATAATATATTTGAGGTTTAATCCATTGTTATGTAATTTCCTTTCTATGTACTCTAAAATATTATTTTTATTAAAATGCATAACAATTCTTTAGAGAAAAAAATAATAATACTATTTTAGTTGTTACTATTTATGTGGTTACTTTTCATAAATTTTTTGGACAAATAAAAACTTCGCCTCACTATAAGAAATCATTGATTTTTATCTTTTTGATAATTTCAATGCACTATATGCCACATGAATAGAAATGAAAGGAAGGGAGTGTTACATGAATGATATGTCTCAGTGTAAAGAGTAGTCATAATATCTCAAGTCAAAACACTAGAGTACACTAATACAATTATGTAAAGAATCATTGACTATAATAATTACCCATGTGATTCATCACATTTGGTTACATTCAGTAATACATTCTTTAATGTATTACCTATGTTCATACTCTTTTGACAAAAGACTCATCACTCAACTATTAGAATAGTATACTAATCATTGATAGCAATTAAACATGCTAGTCATACAATGTCATCATCTCTAATGATAACACCTCAATCAAAAACTGATTAAAATGTATTTAAATTAGAAATTCTATCTTTATATTTACAACTCTTTATAGATAGAGTTTTGACACGTAAAATATCACAAGATCTTATTTTGCATATAAATTAAAGAAAAACAACTAAATAAATATAAAATGATATAATTGTCATTATATTAACTGTAAATAATTTTACAACTAATTACAAAAATATATACTAAAGAACTAATATCCCTAAACCTTATAACACAATTAGTTCTAAGGCATATCTCTAATGGTTTAGAGCCTCTTTTTCTAACTCAATATTATTAAGTTTCTTTAGAACTGCCTTACTAGCCTTTTTAAGTTTAACACTTTCTTTAAATAGTTTATCAAAAGCATCACTCAAATCTTTCTAAAATTCAAACCCTGTATCAATTAAGTTAGAAGATTCAAAATTTACAGAGGAAATAAAAGCAATGAGATTGTTTTATGCATCTACTGAGGACTCATCACTATTCTCTTTACTAAATTCATCATCACTCAAAAAAGCATTTATACCCTTCTTTCCTTTTAGAAAATATGAACACTGAGTTCTAATGTAACCAAAACCTTTGCACTCATGGCACTAAAGAACTTAAAATGGTTTCTTTTTCTATCTAGCCCCTTTAGGAAAATCTTTTTTCTTCGTAAAATTCTGACTATTGTTAGATGAATTCTTTTTAACACGAACGAACTTTCTAAATCTATTAATAAATAAGGCCATCTCCTCATTATCAGATGACTCTTTATGGCACTTTTGACTTACTAATTTTAAGTAACATAAACTTAAATCTCTTTAGAGGAGGGAGACTAAACTAATATGTTTAAAGTGATCCAATTAACTTTTCTATCCTTATTGAGTTTAAATTTTTGCCTTCTTCTATGGTTATGACCTATGAACAAAATCTTTCAAATAAACTATTAAGAACTTTTCTAACAACTCAATTCTTAAAAATCCATTCACCTAGGTTGAAACTTGAATTCATAACATTATTCAGTTTGGCATAGAATTCATTAAACATCCCATTATCTTTCATTCAAATCTCATCAAATCTAGATGTTAAAATTTAAAATTTTGAGTCATTAATCGTCCTAGCTCATTTATAATAGTGTTAAAAATATACCAAGCATCTTTGTCAATCTCACACATGAATATTCTTTTGAACTCTTCTGAAGAAACAGTTATAAAAATTACATTTATATCTTTATTATTTCAGTTAGACTTTACTAGTTCTTCCTTAAACCATTGATTGAACTTTTTTAGACTAGACGCTTCATCAACTAGACTACAAGAGAATTCTAAACCTTCACACAAGACATTTATACATGTTTATCAACTAACTTAAGAAATGCTCACAACCTAACTTTCCAATATAAATAGTTATTCTCATCAAAATAAGATAGGATGGATAAATTTTGAGATTTCATCAAAATAAGATAGGATAGATAAATTTTGAGATTTATTTTCTATCCAAGCTAAGCTAAGGTCTAAAATCGAATTAAGGCTTTAATACTAATTGAAATTGCCTTTATTTAGACTCTACAATACCTTAAGAGTAAAAATATTTTATGCAAAAATTTACAAATTAAAATAACAAATCAAAATATGTTAAGACTTACTACGCTCTAGATGAACTAAAAGCAAATAAATATCTAACTAATCACCCTAAATCTACTCAAACAAATTCTAATAGTAATTCAATTAGTAATTAAAGTCATAATTAATGAAAATTGAACATGAAAATTTTTTAACGAAGACAAATTTTATGAAAAACTTTTTACAAAATGAAATCCCTCTGAATTATCTAAGACCCATCTCAAAATCTACTAGAAAAAAGAAACTTATAATCGATGATTTCCTTTATAAGAACTCTTACAATTCTAATAATTAAAATTCTGATTATTTTATACTCTTATCACGAATAACACGTTCTAGGACTGCAACTTCAGCCACCAACACCTTACAGAACTCTGAAGACTAACAATTAGGTTTTAAAGAGAGAAAGTTTTGGTGATTATGGCTTTCAAGGACAATCAATTACAAATCACTAAAAAAAAAAAAGTAGATTTGTGATTTTTGAAAGCAAAATAGGCTAAGATAGCTATTAGGTAACTTAGACTAAAATCTTTACTTAAAGAAAGAAAGAAAATATAAAAATAGCCATCACAAACCTTAAAAATGTAACTTGGGATTTTATATTTCCATAGGAACACTCAAATAAAAGTCAAGCAAAGCTCAAGCAAGCTTTCCAAGCAAGTTGGCCGCTCAAGTAATTGTCAAGCACCAAGAAGGCCATCACTTGAGAGGAGATCGAGCATTAAAAACTTCTTAAAGACTACTCGAGCATTGTTGGGCATGAGTCTAACACTAACTCGAGCTCCTATTGAGCGCTAGTCAAGCATTTGTCAAGCACAAGAGGTTGCTTCAGTGCCTATTGAGTGTAAGTTAAACGCTAGCTTTCTGACTTGAATCCATCAAGTTTTCTCGAGCACATATCAAACGTTGGTCAAGCATACAACCTTCAAGCCACTCTGAATGTCTTCTTTAAGTATCATTTAGGTGTTGAACAAGCTTGACACCTCTAAAAAATACAACAATTATTTTTATTCATGAATGAGCAAACCCAGAAAATTCTAACAATTATAATATTATTGAAGGTCACCATATTATTTATGTGTAGTAATATTATCAACTAACCAAGCTTGTCAATTCCTATAAGAGACATAATTCGTTGGACCAAAAAAATTTATCTAAAAATCTATAGTAAAATTATGTTCAGAGTTTTATTGTATTAAAAAATAGAAAATAAAAATTGCAGCAGCTATAAGGTCCATTAAATTTTTTAGTGATGGCCTTACTATTTTAGGAAATGACATGATTTAATTCTATTTTTATTGAAAATGGAATCAACTAAAAATTTATAATTTATTTTTAAATTTAAAACCAACAAAATTGAATATTATATACTAAAATCAAATCAAATTGATTAATTAGGCTACTTCTTTTTTCAAATTTTTTAATTTCTTATATAATTTATTTTTGGTCTATTTTTATATATTTTTTAATTTAAATTTTTAAATTAATTTAATAAACTTATAATAATCATTATTAATAAAGTATAATGTGATATTTTAAAATTTTAAGTAAAATTAATTTTTTAATCAAAATATTTGATTTTTTCTATTTTTATAACTAAACAAAAGCACAAAGAAAAGTTTTATAAAATGGTCACTTTTGATTTTTGATTTATCAAATTAATCTCTTTTATAATTTATTTACCAAACACACCAAACACGCTGATTTTGGGCAAAAATATCATTAACTCTACAAAACTATACTTGTTATATTTAGTTACAAACATTCATACTAGATACTTTTTATTTAAAATTTTGCAACACAGAGACTTTAAAGGTAACATTCAATAAATGTTCTATACTTCAGATGCATATGTTTACAATTTAAAAAATTTTCTATATTTTGGTTGTATTTTGTGGTGATTTGATTTAGATTTGGTAGATTAGTTAAAGTTTGTATGATTGGAACAATGCAACTCTTATCTCAAATGTAAAAATGAACTTTCATTCACATTAGGAATAATGGAAACTAAGTTCTCGTTAACACCTTATGTGATAGAAACTCACTTTTGACTGTACACATATGTGATCAAAAGTGAACTTGTGGATACTATTTTGTAATATTTTTATATTCTTTGTCAAATTTTATAATTTAAACTTTAAAAATATTATATTTTATTCCCTAAAAAATTGAAATAGTGTCCTATAGAATTGCTTTATTATAATTTTTTTTGACAAATAATGACATTAGTTTAAGTTTAATTATGTTGATCTTTGCACATTTTGCATTTTAGTCCATCTTTCAATTTTGTTCTTTTAAATTTCAAAAATTCATCTTTATTTATATTATTCACAAACTTAATGACATTGTGTGATATTCTACCATAGATATGATTGTTGTTATTACTAGAAAAAATGAGCTCGCTTAATAGTCTATGGTTGTTATTGTTTTCCACAATCATGCACCATAATGCAGCCAAGTTAAGAATCTAAATTCTCTAAAGGCAAGCTCCCACATATTGACCTAGCACCTTTTGGAAAAATGCCATTAGTTGCTTGAAGTATGCTTTAGCCATCTCTTTAATCTCGAGCTCCAACCTCCTCTTCACTTTCATCTACACACAAACTATTAATAATTACATTACCAAAAAAATTAACAATTCTTACTAAATGCCAAGTTACTAGAAACATACACCTTTATTTTCCAAAGCTTTCTTGCTAAAGTTCGATGCTTTAATGTTAGATTTCGAGAAAGTTCAACAAGCATCAGTGGTAATACATTGTCTTCACAATGATCATATGTCGTGCCCACATAATGAATGGCCACATAAATCCAACATTGTTCAAGAAACAACAAATGACTAAGTTACCTTAACAATTATGATACGACAAACATAGAATTCACAAGTAAAAAAGTAATAATTTCTAAGGTACACCTACAATACATTGGCAAATCCAAGTAAGTCATATTTTGGCATGTACATCTTACTTTTTTCCTAAATAATGGCAATTTTTTTCTATATATTTTTTCTACCTTTATTGCCATTACATGACTAAAACTCTCATATAAATATTGGTAGACTGCAGATATCTTAAATACTTATTAAATAAGTTTAGATCATCCATTACGTACAACAACCAACTCTCTGCACTAATGTTCCCTCTCACCAAGCAATAGCCAATCAACAAAGTAATGGAAGTCATTGTATATGTCATCCATCTTACTAAGCTGAATCACCCTATTTTTAAAATATTTGCCTCTAAGTCAAGCTAAATTACCTCATATGGATAATGACCAATGTTTAAGCCATTAATAAAGCAAATTTTCACTGAGAAAACTTAATGGCAATGCCTTCTATGAGAAAATATATGACATTATCAATAATAATGACCTCTTGCAATAACATCTAATGTATAAGGTTGTTCAATAAATGGATATAATCCATATCCACAAATTACCAAAGCAAGTTTGTTAAAACAATGTTTTTTAGGTGGAGTCAATTTTTTTAATTTTTGATATCACTCACAAATAAGATAATGGAGTCAAACAACCCTAGAAGTGATTTATTTTGGGAATCTTCAAAATGGCTTAACTATTTTTTTTCTTGTTCAAATGTATAATATCAAGACATAAAAAGGGACTAAATTGCATATATAAGTTTGGTATTTTTTGTTAACTCTAAATATTTTTAAATTATAAAATTTAACTAAAATTTTTAAAATATGATAAAAAGGTACCAAATTTTCTCAAATCATAGTAAAATCATCATAACAACACCATCAGCATAATAACGAACTAAATTGTATATATTCAAAGTTTGCCCTTTTTTATAAATTAATTAAAAATTTTGAAATTTCTTAAATCATGGCAACCATTAAAATAAAAATAAAATACATAATCGATTAAAATGCATAAATTTTAAAGTTTGACCATTATTTTAGTATTCATCTTATATACTTTTACAAATTACAAAATTTTAAAATATTTTCAAAATATGACAAATGGTCCAAAAATTTGCAATATACACACTCTTTGGAGCATTTTCGGTCACCAAACTTTTCAATATTAACCCCGTATGTGCTTGGGGATATTTTGGCATTATCCCCATATAATTTTATAAATTAGAACATTTTTAAATATTTTTAAAATATGACAAATAGGTATAAAAATTTGTAATACACACACTCTCTAGAGCACTTTTGGTCACCACACTTTTTGATCACCGGAGTTTTCACATTATTTTCATATTTTTTAAACACCTTAAATAGCTCTTGGCAAAAAATTTTAGCAACAATATCCCCAAACACAATAAAATCAAATCAAAGCCAAACAAAATTTAAGTCAACAACATCAATAAAATGCAAGCCTCATAACATTTCTTTAAGCAAAATGTCAATTTTTTTGGCCACTCAACACATAATTTCCAGCAAAATAATACTAAAATATATATGTAATAAGTTAAAATTAAACTCACCTAGGTCAAAATATCAATGCTAACTTTAATATCCTTGATTTATAACTTCCTTCCCTAGTCAAAAATTAGGTCACCAAAAAATACTTTGGGAAATCAAGCAAAGAAAGAGTAAACGAATGAGAGAAACAAAAAGTTTGTTTATGATTTTCACTACATAGTTATTTTTATATATTTGTATTTTTCTTTTTACTTATTTGATCAAGAAAATATGAAATAGATTAGTTTGATAAATAAAATCAAAAGTAACTATTTAAAAAAAAAATTCCAAGCACCAAAATGGTGGATTCTATCAGTTAAAATTGATTTTCTATTTTTAGCTCTGATCTTTTTACACACACAACCAACTTCTTTGTCTCAATTTTTGTTGTTAAAACTTTTTCTCTTTAACAATTGGCTCTTGGAGATTGCTTAAAAAGAATAAGTAAGTAATTATGTTTAAGTCTCCATTGGAAATTATTTTATTTATTTAAAATTGTATATGATCTCAGTCTAACCCAATTAAAAAAAAGAATGTTACAAATCATTCTTTTGTTTTAGCATAACAGTATCTTTTCAAATTTTTACATTAAACTCTATTTCTCTCACTACTTTTTTTTCCTTAATACTAACATTATTCCTCTTTTACTTTTCACCCAATTCTACACTAGTTTAATAATAAATACTTGTATAATGAATTGAAGTAAACAAATTGTCTTTGGTAAACATCTTAATTTTAAGTATTAATTTTTTTTCATTATGTCACACCCCTAAAATTAAAATTCATGAATTAAAATTTAATAGAATAATTTAGAGTAAAAGAATGTAGTTGTGAATATTTTGATAGAGTTTTCACGATACATGGAGAATATTAATATAGACGTACAAGTATTAAAATTTTATAATACTCTCAATATTTCTCATGAAGTTTTAAAGTACTACCATAACAAAATCTATTCTATCAAAACTTAATACATTTATTTAATTAAATATGAACAGTCTCATTATAATATTCTAGCAAATATGATATACACTGTAAAATATCCCTCCAAAATATATCTAACAAAAGGATATTTTTATTCAAAATTCACTTATTTTTGACTACTTCAAAAAGACCTAAAAAGTAAAGTGTGAACAAAAACTCTGTAGATATTCATATATAACCGAAGTTTTTCAAATAAATTCAATAATAATTATACTTATAATTAATCAAGTCATAAATAAATATAAATAATTATAAATAATAATAATACAATAAAAATATAATTTAGATATTACAATGTATAATGTATAGTTTTAGGACATTATTCGCAAATACTACCATCCAAAAAATGTATAACTTGTGTACTTTATAGGCTTTATACCGAAGAATCGCCGCCTAAAATTTCAAGTTTACAAACTTTTACCATGGGACTAAAATCATATCCATAGTCACTGATGCTAAACAAAAAAGTCATACACCATTTCATGATTTAATTATACACAGTAATAATAAAATAATTTATTCATGTTATTTTACAACATTACAAATATCAAAAGTATAATTTAACAATAATAATATTACTAAATTTTAGAAGAATTTATATAAAACATGATAAAATAGTAATTATGTCATTAAAATATAATTTTTTTTTATAAAAATTTAATACAAAATCCTACTTTTCAATTTTTAAAAATATTAAAATACTCAATTATATGTAAATTATCTACCTGAATCAAAAAATGTCTGTATCTTTATAACTCCCCCACTCTTTCTTTTATTTCCCTATCACTACCTAATATCACTTTTCAAAATTAATACATAATCACTAAAATGAGCTAATAACTTATATTACTTATAATAAAATATAAATAAATCTCTGACTTAAAATCAAACTAAGATTGAATATAAAAATTCTAAAATTTTAAATTTCTAAAATAAAAATTATTAATAATGATAAATTATAAAAAAAAATCTCTAAAATATAAATAATTATAAAAATATTTTAAAAATATTTACACTTAAGGCCTAACATTATTAGAATTGATTATTTTATCCTAAAATTATAAAAATTTTTATTTTGACCCTAAAATTTTTAACTTTTTGCACATAAGTTCACCTATTTTATAAAATAGGATAAAATTTTTGTAATCTTTGCATTTTCACTCTTAATCAAAATTTCACAATTTTTTATCTAATGTTCAATAATTTTTGATAAATCCTCCAATCAAACTACTAAATTTGACCCAAAATCTATTGATTTAGAGTTCAAAAATTTAAAATAATAATAATTTTAACTATTAAATTACTAAAATAAAAATCTATCTATTTT
>CP135542.1:2840917-2911744 GCA_032402905.1 Khaya senegalensis | reverse complement strand
CCCCCCCCCCCTTTATTTCTTCTTTCTTCCTTCTCTGTTTTTCCTTTCTTACTTTCTTTTTCTTCTTTTTTTTTGCTCTCTCTCTTTCTCTCCTCTTTTTTCTTTTCTTTCTTCTCTCTCGTGGGTTCTAAAATACTCTCTTAAGTTCTACACTCATTCACTCCTATTTATACTAAAAGAATGGGCCAAGATTTTTTGAAATTTTTTGAGCCTAAACTTTTTTTTAATTGGGCCGAATGTTACATGTTATCACCTTTTTTTGTCAAATTCTTCGATTGTATGAAATACAATCAAAACCTAATTTGTCTAATATTGATATTTTTAAACTAAAAACAACTTGTATAAATTATATTTGCTTATTTATCTAGTAAATAAGAGAATACTTTATGATACATGTTGAGCCTTGTGTTATGATATTATTGACTAAGAAAAGCTAGGTAATTGATAAAGATGACAATTTTTAACGTAACTCTTTTAATCGACACGAACCCAATATGAAATTGCGCGGACCTGTTTAATCGACATGAGCCCAATACGAAATTAAGAATTTAGATTGGAATAAAATGACATGATTATTAAATGCATAACAAAAAATAATATGATTAATAATCTTGTCGAGTTTAAATTTAAAATTATTAACACGTAAACCCGTTTATGGTATAATTAATATTTAAAAAATTATATCATGTTAACTTATTTATGATTTAATAAATTTATTTTATAAATTTTTTATTTTAATTTTTTAATTTTATTTATTTATTTTTAAACAGTAATGAATTATATATAGAATAAAATTGATTAATATTTGTAAAAATGTTAACATAAATATTATAAATATATATTAAAATATAAATAAAAAATGTTAAATAGATAACATAATTATAATTCATTTAACTATTTAATAATTATATCATATTAAGGTTTTTACTTTTTAATACGATTATTAAATAGATCGAATTTGAGTTGACATCTTTTGACATGATATAAATACAACAATATGATAATCTAAATTACCCACCCTTACTAATTGAAATTTAAGCCCCAAGAAAGCTAAAATTTAGATTAAAAAATTATAAACCAAAATTAAATGAACCAAAAATTAACAGTAAAAATTTTTATCTAATGATATACTAATTACGAACTAAAAGTATAAGAAAAAGATTTAAACACAATAAGATATCTCTTGATAAGTTTACATAGTTTTTTGAAGAACTAAAGAGAAGAGTAATTCTCATATCTTGATTAATCAAAATCTAATCTCTAATTATAATATTGTTTAAATTCCTTTATATAAGGTTTATAAGTAAATTTTAAAATAATTAGAAATAAAAGTCACAATTTAAAAAAACTAAGAATAATAATCTTAAACTAAAATAACAAAAAATAAAAGTCCTAATCTAAAATAACTAAAAGTAAAGTACTAAAATAAATAGAAAGAGTAATTAATTATAATATATACCTATGTGACAATTTTAAACAAATTGAAAAATATAATGAAAGCATCACAAAAATATCCTAAACAAGTTTACACATTCTTTTTTGCCCTTGTAATTTGTTCAATTGGCACATGCAAAAAATACTTGTAAACTTGTTATTGCTAATTCTCATTAGCTTTATACTTTACCTTTTAACTTTATTGCATATTTTACTTTATCAGCCTTAGGGCTAACCAAGATAATCTTAGCATCACCCTCTTGAGATTGAAAGCTTTATCAATTTATAGCTTTTATCTTAAGACCCTCATCTTAACCATTATCACATGCTCGTCTATTTCATACTTGATTATTGATCTTTGTGCTATAAAGTTTTATAACACTTGAGCTTTGATAGCTTGCTTGGGTTGTTATTCGATCTCAATTAACCATTTACATCAATTAGAAAGTTTTGATCTATACAAGACTCCCCTTAATGGTTCATTTGTAATCACAACATTAAATGAGCCTTAAAATATGATTTAAGCTTATTCATTACCACTACTAATGCTAATGCTAATTTTTCAGCTGGTAAAAATCTACTCTCAATATCTTGCAAAGCTTTGCTAACATAAAAGACCAACCCTTGCACTTTCTCTTTGTATTCTCTTAACAACACTATACTTAATGTATAATCTAATATTGTCAAATAAAGAAAAAGCACACCCTCTTTGTGGTTGTGCCAATAACGAGATCTTGACAAGATATGTCTTTAACTCTTAGAAGTTATTTTCTTAGTTTTTGATCCACTTCATCTCTTCCTTTTTCATATCTCACATCACCTTAAAAAATATAAAACATTTATCCATAGATTTACAAATGAAAATGATTTAGTATGGTTATCTTTCTTTCCAAACTTTCATCTCTTTCAAGGTACTTGAAGATTACAAATCCATAATTGCACTTACCTTTTGCAAATTTATCTTGATTGCTCTTTACCAATGATGAATCTCAATAACTTTGTTGAGCTAACTCTGAAAGCCTTTTGCTTAACAAATCAAATGTCTCTTTCATATGCTTACATGATTCACGATATGTATAAACTTAGTTACCATATCATCCATGCATAACTCTATTGTTTTTCCAGTCAAAGGTTTAAACATTCTATTTATAACCTCTGATATTTAGCCCAGCATTATTCAAACCAAAAGGAATTACCTTATAACAATGATAAACACAGTCTTCTCGTTGTCAGGTTCAAACATTTTGATCTAATTATATCTCAAAAAATTATCTATAAAACTTAACAAGCTAGGACAAGCTAATGCAATTAAAAGTTGATTGATTCATGGTAGGAAAATGTTGCCTTTTGCACATTCCTTATTCAAATTAGTGAATTAAAAACACATTCATCCTTCATTTTCTATTTGCTTTCTTTACCATTACCACGTCAGCAATCCATTTGAAATAGTAAGACTCTCGTATAAAGCCTAACTTTAACAACTTGTCAACCTCGATATCAATTGCATGGTCCATTTGCTAATAAAAATTTATGCTCATCTGCCCCATGAGTTTGAACCTATGATCTATCATTATTGATGTGAAATTATCCTTACGTATACCCCTAGGCATATTTCATTTGACTATGCCAATATGCCAAAATATTCCTTCAAAAAATTGAATAAGTTTTTGTTCTCAACACCCAATAATCTTAAACTTATCTTTACAACTTTTGTTAGTTCATCATCCTTTAACGTACTGATTCTAACTTATCGACAAGTTCTGTTCATTGGATTGTTTCATTATTTTTGGGTTTTGTTGATTAAATTTACAAGCCGAAAGTAATACAAAAAGTCCTTTTTGTAACGGTTGTATTAAAACTTTTAACTTCCCTTAATCTTCTAACATCGTACTAACACCATCTTAAGCCATGATTTTAATTTTAAGTAATGAATCAATATTGTGGCCTTTAAGTTCTACATGAAAGGCCTTCTAAACAAAATTGTGTATGCAATACGATGGTTGACAATAATAAAATCAACCATTATCGTCTTTGTCTATAGCTTCTTAACCATAATAATTGAGAGATAAAATTTTCACAATAGCATTACACGATCATAATCAAAATCATATAGGAAAGTTTGTATTCCAACTTTAATTCTTCTATGCCTATATCTTGTAATGTACCTTTGAATAAGACATCAACAAAGCTACATAGATCAATGAATACCTTATTTATCATGAACATGCTACTAGAGCACTATCATGTTATAACCAACTCCATTTGAATCTTTTTTAGTGAACATTATTTGGAACAAAACACAATCTTGGTTTCTTACTTGTATGAGCATTAAACACCATGTTTTACCCAACATCTGGTCTTAATGGATAACGTGAATAGTTCTTGCAGGTTAAGTTAGAATCTCTAGCTAAAGTTAGTCCACCCATGATTATATAATATGCTGCCTCCTCTTATTATTCTCTTAGTTGCTCAATTCATCTTTATTCTCGTCTACTTTTAAAGTAACCACATACTATCTCAAATAATTATTCTTTATCAACATATAAACTTGTTCCCTTAGATCCACACATTCTTCAATATTGTGTTTATAACATTGATGAAAAGCATAATATTTATTCTTTTTCCTTACTTATTGGAATCCTTATCGGTTATAATGCCACCAATAAACCTCTGCATTTTACTTCTTTATAAATTATATCTAAAAACGTATTCATTAGAATGAATTGCTTTTCATTAGTTATTTGAGCCACTTTCGTTATCGGTTATAAGCGGTAGTATTTCTGACATTGTATATCATTCATCTTGCAATCTTTTTGATAAATTATAACTTTATACATGTGGTTATTACCTTAAATATGGTGGGTTTTTGTTGAACCCGAGCTCTTCCCACATTATAGTGATCATTATTTAATTGTTAAAAAGGTTGATGATACTTAAACCTTCTTAAATTACTATCTACCTTCCTAAAATTCTCATTCCTTGATATGTCGATTTATCTCTACTATTTTTTTATCTTTTTTTCTCAATGGCCTCTTCCTCGATCAAAATTGAATCCTTTGCTTTTTGCCATGAAATACCATATGTTGTTACATGTTTTCAATGTAAAACATACTAGAAGTTGCCTATTTTAACTCATTTTCTTAATCTTTCAAGTGCAATTGAAAGATTATAGACTCTCAATTCCAACATCTCAACATGATATCTTCTCACTTACTTTTTCACACTTTTTTCAATCCTCTTTGTCATCACCTTTAAACTACTTAACTTCTTTAAAGATATACAAGCTCCCCCAAACTCCTTTGCAAACTCATGACATAACTAATCAAAAGATGTTATACTCCTTTTTTTAAATTTTTTATTCAAAATCATACTTGCCCTTTAAAGTCAATGAAAAGGGGCAACATATCTCCAATTTAGTTAAGCCCAAGATATGCATCATATCCCTTTTTTTTGTCACTGTGTAATGCCGGCTCCATTTGCCTTACGTAGGTAATGATTTGTGACATCTTGAACTCCTTAAAAGCTGTAAAATTAATAATTTCTTGAAACAACAGTGACTCTGTCTTAAATTCATATTCTTTTCTTACTTTGGTTTTTTGTTCTCTCTTCATCTTTTGAATAACATCTAAAAGCTTCTTCAGTAAATATGTCTACTCATCTCTTTCGTTTTAGTTGATCTCTTCCTCTATCTTATTTTTCGGTGTCTTCTAGTTGAATTCTTTAGATATACCTCTATTTTAGAGCACTTTAATGGCATTTTATCATCTCTTTATTCCAACATTCTCTAGTTTGGCAAATCTTTTTTCATTTATCTCATAAATTTGTAATAGAGGATTTGTTGTATAAAGTAATAAAATCCTTATCTACTTTCTATTTCTTTGTAATTTGCTTTCTTTTTTATTTATGAACTATAGTAAACTGCCCATGACAAGGAATATCATTATCAGTTTTTCCACTTGATCCCAAGTTTTCCATTAGTTATGCTTGGCCTTCGTGATTAATATTCTCATTTCCATCTTTCTCTTCATTTTCTATTACCTCAATATTTTAGCAAATCTTTATTTTATTTATTTTTACTTACTAATTGTACAACCTTGAAATTGTCTTTAAATTGGTAAATGATGTTTTGTCAAATTCTCATCATTTCCTTAATTATCTTGGCTTGTTCTTTCAATTCGCCTCTTAAGGGTCTCTTGATCTTCCTTGTGTTTCTTTCAAGTTCTTGTCCTATTAAGGTAATGATCACTAAAATCATTATTATTATTTGGTTGGAACTTTGCTACTATTTCATCTAGTATCCTTTCCATTCTTTTTTCACCTTGACATCACTATGCCCTCTTTCAAATTGGCTTTTTGTCCAATTCCTTGTACACAACATCCTAACTGTTAACATCAAATTTTTTTTTTTAGAGAAAATCTTAGATAAAATAATTTTATTATATCAGTATCATTGATGTAATGGGATCATCTAATTAATAAAATGAGAAAAATATATTTATTAGTGATAGGTGAAAAAAATTAATAAAAAATTTTATAAATTTTTTTTACTATATTAATTGAATAATAAAACTCTCTATTGATTTTTTTTTTCACTCACTATTAATGAATGTGCTTTCTTATTTTATTAATTGAATGATCTCATTATATTAATAATACTAACGTGATAGAACCATCTTAATACTAACTTGATAGGGTTTCTCATTTTTTCGACTTAAAAGATGCCAATAACCAAATTTCTCATTATTAGCTTCTTGGTATTTTGCCTCTTGAAAAACAGTTTAGATGTTAGATATGTCAGTTTATTGCCAGCAATAATCATCTAATACTTAAGTCAACAATCAACTAAACCAAACCAAATATAATATATATATATATATATATATATATATATATAAGAATAACATTTTAAGTTGAGTTTTGAGTTAAAAGAAAGTACATGGAATGATTTAGCAGCATAAAAATAATTTGTCCTCGCTTTTCTATGAGTTTGTTTCCTTTTGATAGGCTTTTGGCCAGGATGTTAAAGGAAGTTGAATTAGCTATAACTTCCATAACTGTGCGTGATTAATCACCTTTGTAATAGGCAATTAGACAAGTCCATGTGCATTCCAAGGTAGTGAGTGGTTATGTACAAAATACAGGTCCATAACTATTAATTATCTTCATGTTCTAGGTATATTGGTAAGTGGATTGAAAATTTGATATTAAGATTTCTCATGATAATTATTGATCTTGGGTTATTGATAGATTATAAGATCTTTGATTATTAATAAATTACCAGGATAACAATCTAAGTATCTAAAAGTCTTCAATGATTACCATTCAATTCTTATTTTCATATTAGACATGTATTAATATGCTACAAATTCAATAGAAAGTTGTATAGTGCAAGAACCTAATAATCAAAACACATATCAACCTAAATTATAACATTATTTTCTTTGTTTTGTTAGGTTCAATCTCTCAATGAATTAACAAAAAATGTTAGCTAATACTTTCTTTCAAAGTAAACAACCATAAAGAGACTATCATAATGATTTATTAATGAAGCACAATATAGTAATTATGACAGTCCCAATAAAATTATAATAAGCCCTCCTTAATCTCAAAATTTTTATTATTAATCTTGTAAGCCATTTAATTTTCAAATAATTAAAATTGTCCGCACATTATTTTTTCTTATAAATTATTATTTTTATAATTTTATTTAACCCAATAGAATTACAAGATATGTAAGTTTAAAACTTAAATATACTCTTAGAAATTACAATTTTTTTTTCCATTTCTGTTTTCTTAACCCATTAAAATTAAGGTTTATAAGTAAAAATAAATATACTTACAAATGTTTTTCTTTTTGAGAGAGAGAGATAGAGAGAGACTTTGAGAGAGCAACCATAAAATAAGGCCACAAGCTTAAAAATAGAGATGGCTACGGGTCAAGGACAAGTTGGGATAGTCATCCCCATTCCCATCTTTGAGGTAATATCCTCAATCTTGGTCTATTTTCATTTTAAGAAAAAAAATTCATTCCAACCCCATCCTTGTTTTGGAGTGGAAACTCTCATCTCTAACTCGTCTCTATTTATCATTATTAAATAAATAAATAAATCATCAAAAATATTAACAAAATCAAATAAAAATAATAAATTAATGTGCATAAATAAATTATTTATTTTAACTTATATGCAAACATTAATAAATTAATGTGCCAATAAATTATAACCACAATTGTTAATAAAAATAGGAAAAAAAATAAATTAAATAAAATCATTAGAGTTTTATAAAAATTTGCATTAATTTTTGTAAAAGAAAAAATTAAATCTTCTTATTAAGTTTGTAAAATATATATATATATATATATATTTTATTTGGTAGATAAAAAAATAAAATTATTTTATGTGGGAGTTTTTTTTTTCTTAATCTTGTATTAATATATTGAAAAAAAGTTAACTCAATGATTATAATTAGTTATTTAATTTAATATCAATATTATATTTTATTTCAATAATCTTTTAGTAAACCAAAAGTTAAATTTAATTATATATATATATATTAATTTTATATTTATTTTAAGTATATTATAATATAAAAATAGGGAAACGAGGAGGAGATCAAAAATTGTCTCTATCTCCGCCCTATTTTGAAAATAAGAATGATGATACATTCTATTTTTGTCCCATTTTTAAATTCAATAATGATTTTTATCTCTGATTCCCACTCAAAAATTTAACAACTTTCTTTTCTTTTAACTTTCAAGGATAAAAAATTTATTTCATTCACTTTAATTCAAACTTTTAAAAATGATAAATTTTTAACTCAAAAATTTTTGATGTTACATTCATGCCTTTTATTTTGTCATTATTTAAATTATTCTCCAATACCCTTTTATTTTTACTACACCTTTGCATAAAAGTATATTAAAAAAGGTACCCATTAGAAGCAAGAATATTTTTAAAGAAAAACAATTAAAATTTAATTATCATAAAATATGATTTGTATATCTAATGATCATCTAATATGCAAGATTCTAATCAAAATATTGAATGAATTGCGAGCACGAAAAATTATATGCATTTGAGAGCATGGCCAAGAAATACCATATATATATATATATCAGAAAACAAGTTACTTAACATTGTGCCGGGGTGCATTTAGGAATGATTGCTCCGTAAGTCAAATGAAAAATATTTGAAGGCCCAAAAACAAATCAACAGGCCCAATAAAATAATGCACCACACAGAAAAACTCTCCCAAAGCCCAACGCGGACTCCCTCAATCTCATTTGCACTGCATAAAAATCTCTCAGCTGACAACAGCGGGCAAAGTAACTTGATCCCAAAGCCAACAATCTCTCTCTCTCTCTCTCTCTCTCTCTCTCTCCCGTCTCAGCCGAAATCGTACGAAGCCATGGGTCAGGGCACACCAGGCGGTTTAAACCGGCAAGGTCCAGGAGGAGACCGGAAGGGCGATGGAGCCGACAAGAAGGATAAGAAATTTGAGCCGGCAGCGCCCCCCGCCCGAGTCGGACGCAAACAGAGAAAGCAGAAGGGACCAGAAGCGGCAGCCCGACTTCCGACCGTTACGCCGCTGAGTAAGTGCAAGCTAAGACTTTTAAAGCTTGAGAGGATAAAGGATTATCTGTTGATGGAAGAAGAGTTCGTTACCAATCAGGAGAGATTAAAGCCGCAAGAAGAGAAGGCCGAGGAAGATCGGTCAAAGGTTGACGATCTGAGAGGGTCACCGATGAGCGTCGGGAATTTGGAGGAACTGATTGATGAGAATCACGCCATTGTTTCGTCGTCGGTGGGGCCCGAGTACTACGTGGGCATTTTGTCCTTTGTCGATAAGGATCAGCTCGAGCCTGGATGTGCTATTTTGATGCACAACAAGGTATTCCAATTTAAATTTTAGCGTTTTTACTGGTGACTTTTATGGTCGATGAGGGATTCGATTGGAATAAAGTTAGGGTTTTGAATGCAAGTTGGGTTAGATTGAGCTCAGGGTATCGACTAATCTCTGAACTTGCTCGAATTTATCTTCTGGCTTTATTTCTTGTGTACGATAGTCTATGGATTTGAGCAAAACGAAATAGCATGAAGTATGGAGAATATTAGGATGTCAAAAATGCAATATTTTTCAAATTTACGAGCTTGATGCAATTCTGTCTTTCTTCAAATCATTTGTGTGGAGTAGAAAAATTTTGGAATGTGTCTTTGGATTTTGAGGAGATCAGGGAATTGGGTTAAAGTTTGACAGACTATCTTGTGCTTACTATGTTGCATTTTATACTGTGTGCATTTGTATGTATAAGTTTCCCTCGTGAAGCATAATATACTACATTCTGTTTCAAGCTGAAGATTTGTTCATGCTTTTTTTGACATAATGCTTGTGCTATCCATGAATTAGTAAACAGTTTAAATTTGCAAGTTCTAACAATCCTTAATGGCCTTTGAACAGGTTCTTTCCGTTGTTGGGCTTCTGCAAGATGAAGTTGACCCAATGGTGTCTGTTATGAAGGTCGAAAAGGCGCCGTTGGAGTCTTATGCTGATATTGGAGGTTTAGATGCCCAGATACAGGAGATTAAAGAAGCTGTTGAGCTTCCTCTGACTCATCCTGAGCTATATGAAGACATTGGTATCAAGCCTCCTAAGGGGGTCATATTGTACGGAGAGCCTGGAACAGGCAAGACACTACTGGCAAAGGTGTGTACTTGAATGTATATAGTGTTAGACTGTTGCTTTATCAATCTGTCATGTATTTTGACTCACTGACTGCATTATCTTCTTTATGCTTAACTTATGTCTACCTATGCATTATCTTCTGCTCATCCTGAGCTAACTTCTTCTTCTTTTTGGTGAAGAAACGGTGTGAAAATTGAGTGAAAATGATCTTCTCAGTAGTAAATTTAGCCATTCTACCATGACTGGGTTTCCATTAATTGTCACCATCAACCTTTCAAATCATTGTATTTGGACGTGCTTTTTGTGCTCTGATGTAGAAATGGACCTTATGTAAGATCTTTTGCAACTTTATTTTTATTTTCGCCTGCATATGGCATCTAATTAGTTTACAATCATCTTCACTGTTCTACATTGACATGGCAGCATCTGCTGTACTACTGTGCATCTTCAGGCATGCATATAAACAGTAATTTTGCACTTGTGTCACATTTAAGCTCATTTTTTTTGATATAATTATCTGCTGCTTTTCTTTAATTATCAGTAAGATTGTTCGTAATTTTACACACTGCACCTTGAGCTGCATGCCATGCGCAAGGACTCTGGCATTTTTTGTGTTAGGTCTATTATGGGGGACGCGAGAAATTGTGTATTGTGGTTTTTGGGCATTTCTTTGATATGGACTTGTACTATCTGCTTTACATATTATATAGTGTTTGAAGTAGACAGGAACTGACAGACATATTGTAGTTTCTTCCTTTTGTTCATAGTAAGTGCTTTTTAAACATTGGTAGTGACAACTGTCTTGTTTTGTATGGCCCATTAGGGTTGCATTTCTGCATTGTTTGGCAATCATATCACCTATTCCTTTTTTTTCAGGCAGTTGCGAATTCAACATCAGCAACTTTCTTGCGTGTTGTTGGTAGTGAATTAATTCAAAAGTACTTGGGAGATGGACCAAAATTAGTGAGGGAACTTTTTAGAGTTGCTGATGATCTGTCACCTTCTATTGTCTTCATTGATGAAATTGATGCTGTTGGTACAAAGAGGTAATTACTTATTGACTCACCTCTGACAGAAGTAATCTTGGTCTTGAGAATGTTTTTGTTCAACAAATTCTGTATGCCTACAGGTATGATGCCCACTCAGGTGGTGAACGTGAAATTCAGAGGACCATGTTGGAGTTGCTGAACCAGTTGGATGGTTTTGATTCAAGAGGAGATGTCAAAGTTATTCTTGCAACAAACCGAATTGAAAGTCTTGATCCAGCTTTGCTTCGGCCTGGTAGAATAGATAGAAAGATTGAATTTCCTCTACCTGATATCAAAACAAGGAGGCGTATTTTCCAGGTATGTGTGCATGGGCATATGAAAGCAGTTCTCTTATGTACTGGTTGAGTCTGTTACTTGTACTTCTCGAGAATAATAAACATATATTTAAAAAAAAAAGGAAAGAAAAAGAAAATCTATTAAGCCTGCTTATGTGATTCACTAACTGATCTTCATATTTGTGGATTTGCAGATTCACACATCAAGGATGACCCTGGCTGATGATGTCAACTTGGAAGAGTTTGTTATGACCAAAGATGAGTTCTCTGGAGCTGATATAAAGGCTATATGTACTGAAGCTGGTTTACTTGCTTTGAGAGAGCGTCGCATGAAGGTGAGCTTAACATGCTAACTTGATGACTTATTCAGTGTGACGTTTCTATACTTTTTTGGTTCATGTGTTCCAGTGATACAATCTGTGACTGACTAGTAAGGTGGTTGTATTAATACACCTGCACTCCTGTAGCGAGACTAAGTTATTAAAAATGTAATCACAAATGAAGTTCATTGGCATGTGAAGTAATGAAGCTCTCTAGATGCATGCATTTTTATAGAGAATGAGTGTCGGTGATCAAGTTTCCCTTGTGCCCTTGGGTAAATGCAGAAAGAGAGATTGGCTTCCTTCAGAGAATGTTGACCATCCTTGATGTTATGATTTGTGGGAAACTGTAGCTTCATACCAATATTAGCCTGGTAGCTTTTTGTGTAAGATTTCTGAGAAGTGTTATTAGACACCATTTTAGTAGGATTTCCAGATGCTCTATGTTTAAGATCTGTAGTAGACATATTTAGAAGACTCTGTTTTGGTAGGATTTGAAGCTGACTTTGCAGATCATCTCAAAATGTTTTTATCTTTATGCTTCAGGTGACACATGCAGATTTCAAGAAAGCAAAGGAAAAGGTGATGTTCAAGAAGAAAGAAGGGGTGCCAGAAGGGCTTTATATGTGAAAGATTGTTCTACATGTACTCTTTACATTGTTGGCATCTTATGATGTATTTCAAAATCAGACAATTTCTACTTTTGAAGCTGCTGCTTTCTGTTTCTATTTTAAAGATTTATCACCAGTTGTTTTTTCTGAAGTTATGATAGTTCTGTTTGGGAACATCTTCAGCTCTATTAGAATATTGTCTTTTGTATTGTGTCTATGGCAGCCAGCAGCAGCTTGATTCTTAATTGCTCTCTTTGCTTCATCGCTTGAATTCATTTGAGGAAACAACGAAAGATTATCAGAGATTAGCCTGTTTCTTTGTAGTTGTTGTTGTTGTTGTTGGTTTAAAAAAAAAAAAATTGTTTTATTTCATGTTCTTTCTTCCTGAAGCCATTATTTGATGAATTAGCATAATAAACTATTTCAGATATAATACTCAACTTTACCCTCGCTTAAGCTGATGAGTGCTTGTTTCTACTCAAATTTTAGGAGTCCACTGTGCAGGCACACTATCCTGCAGGAGCATGATTTCTTCACTTTTTGGAATAAGGTTGCACCGCTGGCTGGCTCATGCTTGAAGGCAAAATCCAAAATCAATGGCAACAACCTGCCAAGCGATAAAAGGGCAAAAAGTTCTTATTTTTGCTTTTTGAAATATGATTATTGTTATTTGAAAATTCATAAAGTTGCTAACAAAATTATAAGAAATTTTATAATGATGAATAAGGTTGCATAACATATGAAAATGTTCAGCTTTCTTTAATAAAATTTCACTAGAAACTACTTATACTCTCCTAAAAATAAAAGAAAAAAAATTTGAACTATATTTTTGAACTGAGATTGGTAAAAAGCACACTTATTTTTTAACATATTTTTTTAAATAAGTTTCAATTTAATTTTTAAGCTTATTTGTTTCATTTTATTTGCAAATCTAAAAATAAATTATCGGCATGTACTCAGCAATTAATTGACTAATATCTATTTACGTGATTAATTAATATTTACAAAAAAAAAAAATGACACTTTGCCTATTTACATGATAAACTATTATATTTATAAAATAAACAGGTAAATCAGCTAAATTGTATATACTCTCTTTAATGCAATCAATTGGAGCCAAAAGATTGTGGAGACGTGGGAACTGTACTTCAAGTTGTTGCTGCTAGCGTTCTCCCCGGTTGGTGCTAGATCAATCGGGCATAACATGTTTTCAGAGAACTCCGATACTCAAAACTGGCAACAACACACAGTACATGTTCAAGTACTAAATTTACAGCACGCATATACCTGTGTTTTTGTATACTCAAATTAACCACATGTATCGATTATTATAATTTTTCATTGTATTACCGTCCACTTAAGCACGGGGCGTTTTACTAGTTTCACTGAAATCTGTCGACCAAAATATGCCAGAATAATTATTCGATGCCCATGATGGATATGATCCCTCGGCCCATCAAAAGTCTGCACAATCATTTGGTGCACCCAGGACACTAGCGCAGTCCTCCAGAAGATCTAATAGAGGGATCATATGTTACTTCAATGTTATGCATGACTTCACATAGCTCAAAGCTGCATTTTGAAGTGTACTATACTAAATTTTGTGCGCCCCAAAATGAGTTTTAAGGAATTTCAAAATGAATTCAACGCCAAATTCGTTCATACCACTGCCAAATTGGATCAGTCGGTGCGCTTGATCACAAGTTCTAAGAGATTATTATTTCTCAGCTAAGGTGATCAAGGAATGCGTTGGAATTCAGGTGGTTTACTTTCAGTGCATAACTTATCAATAAAACATCTTATACTAATCCGTTTAAGAGGCAACAAAAAAGGCTAACAACTAGGTCCTTTCATACATATAATGAGCAATGGTTGAACCTCAAGCCCACAACTCTTTGTCTTTCTAAGAATCTTTACATTGCGTTCTTGTGGTGGATGGAAACCCCATGTGCATATACAGACACAACTACAGAGCTCATCATACCACAATGGATTCATGGTATTCTTGAGGAGGGCAAATGGCTGCAGTATAAAATGAGTGTTAGATATACATGTTCATTAATAATTTGCTACAAAAATGTAAACTAACTTGTATATTTTTTGTCAAACACATTGACAAGTACGTAGTCAGGTTGGTCCATCGGAAAGTGTCTTGTCTGAAGTTTCATCACAAATTCAATGCAATTGGAACCCAGTTTCGATCATATTTCTCTAAAAATGTGTTTGCCATTTTCAATCAAAAAATTTTTTTAAAAAAAATTAACATTAAAGAAAAACACCATGACAATGCAGAAAAATTACCAAAAATTACCTTAAGATGTGCAAAGATTTCAGAGAATATTTTCTGTTATATTTAATTTAATTTTAGACAAAACAAATGGTGGAATAAGAATGTATTTGTGTAGCAGTAAAAACTGAACTTGATAAATGAATTTTTTTTTTTAAATAATCATTTCTATTTTTTTTATTTTATCAAATTATCCATTTTCATAATTTATTTACCAAATAAATCAAAAAAAATACAATTAAATAAAAATAACTCCATAGTCAAAAACATAAAGAAACCTGTCCTTTCTCTCTCTTTCAATTTTTTTTTTTCCTTTGTTTCCTTGATTTTCCAATTATTTTCCGGGATCTCATTTTTCGTAGAGGGGAGACAATAATAGATGCTTTGTGAAATGAAATATAAACAATATATATATATATATATTCCAACAAATTGAAATGCATTATTGCAACACAAATAAGTCCAAAATTTTACAAAATGCAAATTGTCTAGAACACTCCAATTTGGTAGCAAAAAATTGCACTTGGGGGGGACCAAACTGACCGAAAGTGGCTTCCTCCACTTTTCGGTCATTGTATGTAGTGAACAAAAGTGTCACTCCTCCGCGTTCGATCACTATTTTTGTTTTTTTTTTTTTTTTTTAACTTTTTTTTTTTTCATTTTATATATTATTTTCACATTTTTTTATTACCTCCAAACACTTTACCACAAACAATATCCCAAACACAACAAAATCAAATGAATGCCAAACAAAATTTAAATCAAACAATACCAGAACATACAACACCAATAAAATGCAAATCTTATAATATTTTTTCAAATAAAATTTCAATTTTTTCACCAACCCAACACCATCTTTTTTTGGCAAAATAACACTACATGTATTTTTATTTTATTTCACAAGGCATCTATAACTTCCCCCCATTGTTGGAAAATGAGTTCCAAAATGATTAGAAAATCAAGTAAAGAAAGAGAAGGTGAATGACAGAAAAAAGACAAAGGCATGTTTATGTTTTTAGTTATGGGATTATTTTTGTCCAAATGTATATTCTTTGACTTATTTAATGAAAAAATTATGAAGTTAATTAGTTTGGTAAAGAGGTGTTTTCAAATATCTTCCTTAAAATTTGTCAAAACACACATAAATACAAGTTTTGATGAAATTAACAAAAAATATTCTTTAGTAAGAAATATGTATATATACATGTTTGATAATTAATTGATTAATTAAAATAATTAAATAATTAAAATAATTTTATATATATATTTTAACTTAATAGTATTTCTTACGTACTTCTCTTAAAATTTAAAAAATAAACAAAAAATATTTTTAAAAGTTCTTTTTTATATTTTAACATATAATTTAATAAATATGCTTAAATTATATGTTAATTTTAATATGACAATACTGTAAATTATTTACTTATATAAAATTATAAAATATTTAATTTAATAAAAATATATATTAATTTATATAATATAATTATATACAAATAACTATTATAAATTATTTAATTATATATAATTATTTTAATTATTGTTAAACATTTTTATGTCTAATTTAATAATAAAAACAGCTCAATGATAATGAAAATATTTTATAATAGTCAAAATAACTATATACAAGTAAACAATTTATAATACATGTTTATTTATATTCATATCACATAATTTTATATATATTTATGGTATTATTATGTTAAAATTAACACTTAATTTATATGTAATTACTAAATTAAATTATATTAAATGTTAAAATATAAAAAATAATTTTTAAAGTTATTTTTTGTTAACATTTTAAACATTAGAGAAGTTATATAAAAAATAAAATTAATATATAAACTTATATGCATAAAATTATTTTTAATTATTTTATTATTTTAATTAATCTACTAACGATCAAATATAATTTATTTACTATTGGAGAGTAATTTTTATCAATTTCATAAAAAATTATATATGTGTGAATTTACTTAATTTTAAGAAAAAATGGTGAAAATATCCTAGTATGATAAATCAAAGACTAAAAGTGATTAATTTGAAAATTTTTTCTTGATAAATTTACTTAACTTTGTTGAGTTGAGAGTACTTTGATCCAAAAATTTTGATATATTGTTAAAATATATATATATATATATATATATTAAGGTGATTAGTTTTTTTTAAAAAAATTAATTTATAAATGTGATTAATTTTTAAAAAAAAAATTCATGAAATTAGCTCTTTAAAAAAAACTTGTTTTAACTGATGTTACAAGTTTTCCCTTCAAAAATATATTATATTATACTCCAGGAGCCCAGAACCTAAAAGTCATCCTAAGGAAAACTTTACCAAAAGTTGGCGCAGAAGAGAATACGGCTGAAGCACAGCAGAGAGCCCCAACCCGAACCGACTGAACTTTCGCCATCATCGTAAGTCTTCGTCTTCCGCGTTGATTTTAGTAACTCTGTTAACAAAATAAAGGATAGCTGTTTAGACCGAATTCAGTTTTTAATACACTACGAGTTGATGATTCTGTTATACATGGTTTTAGTCAATAACTGATAAAACGAAGAAGATTAAATCAATTTGAATGGGTCCTCCTGCTCGGCAATGTCATGTGTGCAACGAAGCTCAATCTAAGTACAAGTGCCCCTCTTGTCTTGCTCCTTAGTAAGCTCAACAACAATCACCCTCTTTTCCTCTTTGTTTGCCCAAAACTTTTAACGTTAATCGTTCTAATTTTCCTTCTTGCTTCCTGCAGTTGTTCTCTGGTCTGCTTCAAGAAACACAAAGGTATTCCTCTTTTAATTTGATTGATTCATTTATTTTTATGATTGGGAGTTGCCATGTTCTTTATGTGCACTAATTTTGTGTTAATTCAATCACTATTCACAAAAATGGAAGTAACAATTATATGAGTAACTCAATAATGAAGAATAAGTGAAAATTTTCTGTGAGCAATGGGCCCATTCCATTATATTGTATTTAGGAATCAAGAGTCAATAGAGGTAATAATATTATCAAAGCTAAAACAAACCAACAGCATATGAAATTGATCTGAGTTTTTACCGAAGATTGCTAAAGTATAAATTCCAGAAACATAATCCTGTACTTGCTATTGTTACTTTATAATTTGTTGGTAGTGGCCATTTTATAGTGCTACCAGTTGTGGGAACTGATGTGTGCGTAATGGTTGATGCAGAAACTCCTTGTGCTAAGCCAGAACCTGCTGAGGAGAAATCATGTAAGAATTTTGTTACCCTAACTGCATGCAATTCAATTACCTAATACAGTAGTTTTCATAGCTGAATCATACATGTATTTTCAAACTGCCTGTGACCATTCATGAATTTTTGGTTCTGTATTAAGGAGTTTTAGATATAGTGGTGTTGTATTTTGTGTTGGTTAGGGTGTTATCTTTTCTCTCCTTTGTTCATATATGAACATGCTTCCTCATAGTTTCCCAGTTACTAGTTAAATTGAATAATTTTTGTTTTCTTAGCCTATTCACTCTTATATCAATAAATATCTTCATATGTTTTCACTCCAATCTTTGACAATTTAACCACTTGTACACAGAACTAGTATTAATGACAATCTCTTTCAATGGTGAAATGATAAGTCTTCTGATATTGGTGAGGAAACATTTATTCTTTTGTTTCTGGCTTGGTGAAGGAAATAATTCTTCTCCTGTTTCTAGGTATAGGCAAAACTAAATTTTTATCATTTTGATTTTCTAGACCTCAAACAATTATTTCAATGCATGGTTTGCTATCTTCTGGTAATCATCAGGGTTCAAGAAACATCGTTTTAATCAATACAAACATAGTCATCTGAGCTTTCACATAATTTTAATTTCTCAACTTTCATGCTTGTCAGTTGTTCTGGAACTGCCTGTAGGAAGGCCATTAATTGTGGAAGAACCTGGTGAGGTGTTGCAAAAAGAGCAATTAGAGTCTATAGGTATGATTCTTAACAAGGTTGGAGATATTATTCAGAAAATTAAATCCTGAACCAATTGTAATCCACAAAATGTAACTCTTTGTCGTGTTATCAAATGCAGCTTCTTCCAGTGAAATCCGCAATGCATTGAAGGATGAAGGCCTTCAAAAACTCATCTTGGGTATTGATAGTTCCCCCCATGCACAGAATGTGAGTACCGTAATTTCTGCTTGAATTAAGACCTTAGAATTTCACTTGCCACATACATTTTACTTGAAAATAATATTCACTGAAAAGTACTTACTGCCATTTGGGCATGGATGGAGTAGAGTACCTGCTAATCCTGGTGGTTAAACGTGTTAGGAACTGGACAAAGCTTTGGGAGTAGAGGCATTTCGCGTACTAACTGATAAGGTATGCCTTTGATTGCAGTTAAGAGTATATATCCTAACTTATGAGCATTGTTGAATGCTTACTGGATTGCCATAGAATGTTGCCAAGAAACTTAAATGTTGAGTTTCTATGGGGTAATTTGATCTCCTTTATTTTCAGATTCTACCTTCCATCGGCTCCTGATGGCAAACAGTTGTCACCAGAAGAAGGCATAAAGTTAAATGTCCTACAGGAGTATTTCAAGGCTTACCTCCTCCTTCAATTTATTTTCTTCCAAATCATGATATAATCATAGAGGAGAAACCGTGCTGCCATCCTGAACTTGGGTAATGCTTCAGTTTTTATGGTTAGTGGCAATTCTAATGTAGGTTAACTGATGGAAGCTAGAACAAAATTGAGTTGATGATAAGCCAAAAGTCCTCTATGTTTCAATTTTTCTTCTTTGGATTAACCATGCGAATATATCCAGAAACAACACTTAAGTAACGATGGCAGTTCTTATATGTTTCCCTATTCACATCATCCTTCCTCAACGAAGAAAATCATATGTTTGGGTTCGTTTGAGAACACACCAGAGAAAGTAAGCACCCGCTTTTATTTGATCTTTTGCAATTTTCTCTCACAACAATTTGATTCTGGAGTTTCAAGAGTATAATCGATGATTTCTTATTTGCCACTGTGCAAAGATCTGTATGAAATTTGAGTAGCCACGATTCCATTGCAGTAAGGACTGTCTAGATTGTCATTATGCGTCTGCTGTGGATTTAGCCACGATTCCATTGCAGTAAGGACTGTCTAGATTGTCATTATACGTCTGCTGTGGATTTGGCACAGCGCTAACTTTTGCCCGGAATGTTGAAATTGCTTCCAATTTCTAGTCTGGATGATTCCCAGCCTCGAATTTGGACCCAAGGGAAGGGATGAGGTTTATGGGCTTTCTTACCATAACTAAAGAAAACTAAAACCAAAATCTCCAACTCTAAAATGTTAGAATGCAAGAAGATCTAATAACTTGTAAATGGTTGCATAGGCAGAAGATTACTCTGATCCCTTTGAAAATTGAGGTCGAAAGTTTCTTATTAAGCCAAACGAAAATTTATTAAAAAAAAAAAAGAAAAAGAGCAGTGGCCAATTAGAAATTTAGTTGTACAGTTTTGGCTTGTGGATGAAATTGGAAATTCATGTGCTTATGCATGTAGGGCTGAGCATAACTTTCGGATTAATCCGCAACCTTGTGAAACCGAATCAACCGGTCTGGTTTATGAACCGAAACTAATTTATTTTTGTTTGGTTCTGGTGTTAGAGAGTAAGGAACTGAATCGAGAACTGAACCAATAAAATAAATCAAAAATTATTACATACATAAAGGCTCGAATACATGATTTCATATTCAAAACCTAACACTCTTACAATGAGTTGCACAGTTCAACCTGAAAATTTTGTTCATAACATTTATTTAAAATAATTTTCATCAAAATAAAAAAATACCCCACTCAATGAATTATTTAATTAATAAAATAATAATTTTTAAAGTATAATATATATTGTAAAAATTTATTATTTAATTTATGTAAATATAATTTTGATATACAATATATTCATATTTGATTTACTAAATAATTTTTTAAAAAATAATTTTTAACACTTGAGTTACAAAGAAAGAATTAATTAATATTTTATAATTTTTATTTAACTTAATTTATTATATTATTTATACAATAATTTAATAAAATTGTGTTTTACGTATGTTTATTTTAAAATTATTAAATAAGTTAACAATTGTCATAAGTAAATATATATATATATATGGTATAATTTTATTAGATATATAATTTTATTATTATAAAAAAATTAATTTTTTATAATGTGTTATATTAACTTGAATAATAATATAATATTTTTTAATAATTTATTATATATCAATTCTCTTTGATAACTTAATTTTTTTTTATTTAATTTTTTAATATATTTTATTACTTTATAATTTAACATTATTGATTTTATTTTTAAATTTTTTTATCAAATTAAATTTATATTTTAAATGAATGATTATAATATTATATTTAAATAATTCTTTATAATATAAATTTTATTTAAAAAATTAAAATAATTAATAAATAAAATTCTCTTATTTAAAATTAAAACTGAATCGAAGTCAAATTGAAATAAAAAAATAAATCATTCTACTAAATAAAATAAATTTTAATTTTAATTTTAAATTTTAAAAATTAATTTTATTTAAAATAAAATATAATTTTAAGTAAAATTAAAATCAATCCTGTAAATGCTCGGTCTGTATCCATGCTTGGACAATATTAGCCGACGATCGCAGCACGACCCACATAAGCGGAGCTTCAAAGATCAGCACAAATCAAAATCAAGATTTGGCCGAATTACACTACCGTACAAAAGACTGACTGACCTGACAAGGGACCTAATGGATATATTTTACTTTGCTTCTCATCCATATGCTTCTATACTATTCACACTGTACGGCAATTGTTTCCCTCTAATATTAGAATGCACGCTTCTTCAACCAAAAACAAAAACAAAAAACAAAAAAGAGTGAGAGAGAATTATCATGACATTATTCAAAAGCTTTTAATTGAGTGACAGCGTGACAGGAAATCTCTGGTGCCAGAAGAACAATGTATCAACATCCATCGTCAAAGTGATGGCATTTGCATATCTCTCAATTGGCAGCTACTGCCGACATTGACATGAATTGACCCCGACAAGCATTTTTCATAACCAAATTCTGTTAAAAATAAAAAAGGGGAAAGAAAGAAAGGAGGCGGCTATTCACAGTCAAAGCAGTCAAATAAAATAATTTTACATCTTGAGGTATAATAATTACATGTTAGATGTGTTATGTTCGTTATCACATTAGCAAAAGCTGCTCTCAGCTGGGTAGTGGCGGTGGGTGTCTTACACTACAAAACTTGGCAAGCAACACATCCTTTACAAGTGATTCTTGCTGATTAACTTCAACCTGCAATTCACAGCAGACCCCCGTCATTCATATATTTTCGTTCTAATTCCATGCCCATGTGCAACCCAACTGAAACCACTCTAGAAACACAACAGAATAGCAACTTCTCAATCTTGGGCCGGCATCACATTTTAAGTTTATCATATCATGTCCCTTCACATTATCATCCAGAATCAGAATATTGTGCAAGATTGGACAGTGATAATCAAAAGGAACGGATTCATTGGCCGCAATCTTCATTGAAATTAACATACGTCATCATGCTATCCTTCATTTCAAAAACAAAGATTGGCAAAGCTATTGTCATCCGAAATTGAAGTAGAGACTACTTGGTTTTAAGAAGTAGCATCTTCTCTCGTGGTAAACCTAGAAGTTCTTTTGTATGCTATGCAGGCCTATGTTACATAAAGTCATCAACTGAAGTGACATGCAAAAGGGTACAGCAGACACTCCAACTCTAAATGCCAGAAAAATCTGTATTTTTCTTCATTACGTGCTCTAGCTGATTAAATGTTAAAGCAATTACATAGACATATAAATAAAAGAACCTACCTGATGGGTGATTTTCAGGATTTTCAGATCCCTTACTGGTACTTGGTTTATTTGCTGTTGACTGGACCATCTGTTGGCTCTGTAAAAAGAAGAGGTGTTATCTAAAAACTCCCAAGACAATCATGACAGAACAGATTGATGAAGGTTTACGAATTTTGTTTTCCTATCATGTCCTTAAAAGCAACCAAGTTCAAGACTGACCCAGTAGATCACTTAATTGTTTTCTCATGTAATGAGACAAGAGCCGAGAGTAATTAATTGAATTTCACGGGTAGCAACTAGTTTGACTGTTAACCACTTAGACCAGAGTTTTGAAGAGATTTGGTTAATCTGAGTTTGGGAAGTGGGGCTGGAAGGAGAGAGGCGATGATCATGTTAGCATGGAAATATCCTGCTAATATTGCTGCTACTGAGAGAATCAAGGAGAAATGATGAAGATGCCAAAGAAGTGTCATAGGCATCAAAGTTGTTACTTCTATGTAAAAAGGAAGCTACACATACCTGTTGTAGAGGTAACTGCATCTGGTGGAGGGCAAGATACTGCTGATAAGGATCGGCAAAATTTGTGGCCTGTGGCTGGTTTGGGTTTTGCATGCCAAATGAATTTAACCTGGGATCGGAGTGGTTAGCCGCTTGTACCCTAGATGGATCAGAGACAGGTGGCATATGAAAGGTCGGCATTGGAAACCTTGGACCCAAATGAGCTGCAGCAGCTGGTGTTGGCAAAGCTGAACCAGCTAAAACATTAGGAAATGGCATCATAGGCCGATTCATTCCCATTTCCATGCCCATTGCCATGCCCATCCCAATTCCCATTCCCATGTTTGGCATGTACTGCTGGAAACCCGGGAACATCATAGGGACCATGCCACATCCCATTGACATCATCTGTGGAAATTAGATAAGAGTCTGATTTTCATTATAAATATTGCACAAGCTCCAATTTCTGTTTTTGGCACTCTGGTAAACAATTGCCTTTGTGATATATTTCAGAATCAGATAAAGACAGAGAGCTTCATCATAAGAATAGGACTGGTTAAATATCCAGAGATGAAACACATGCCGATAATTGATTATTGAAAGAAAATGTCATAAAACTGGAAATTATGTTATATAGGAATGTCAACTCAATTTTGTTTCAGTAACCTCAGTGCATAGCCCCAGCGCATTACATGCATAGAGCAAAAGTTAAATTAAGGTGAAAGGATGCTTAATTATGTTGATTAGGGTTGTTATTTAAGTAAAGGAGCTACTAAAGGCACCATTGCATCTGTCTTATGATGATTTAAGGTTGTTATTAAAGTAAAGACTACTAAAGGCACCGTTGCATCTGTCTTATTATATATTTATATATATAAAAATGAAGTATTGAGGATTTAACCATTTTAGCTTGATTAGATAAGAACATGGTTTTCTTACATAGATATAAAAGCACAGTTCTTCCGCCTAAATTTTCAATCAGGAGGAGATTATGTTATCTTTGTAGACACGCTTCCAGAAAATGTCCGGAGCATGCTGATATTTACCAATCCCCATGGGGTGCACTTATGGTGTGTGGGATAACGACTTGGGATTAGATTATTTGGGACAAAATTAGTACTGTTGCATTAAAAAAAAACCCTAGAACTAGTGTAACAGAATTTCAGAAAAAAAAATTTTTTTTGAGATTTATAAAAATAAATACTACACACTTTATTAGACATGTCTTTTAAAAAAAGAGTAATGATCCAATATGTGATAAATAATATTATAACCAAATTCAATTCGACTCTAATATTTCGTCAAGTATTTATACGTAATAAATACATTCACAAAAAATTCAAAAATCTATAAATTTTGAAGTAGAATAGAACGAATAGGCAAAAAATTCCACGCATAACTGGAAAAAATTTGGTGGAAAAAAATATAATAAAATTTTACATCAAAAAAAAAAAAAAAAATTAAAATTTATAAAAATAAGTACTGCACATTTTATCAAATATGTTTTTTGAAAAGGGAGTAATAACTGAGCCTGGGACAACTAGCTTGCATACTTGTGCTTGAAAACTTTAAAAATGAGACAAGATTATTTGTTGGATCCAGCTTCATTAATGCAGCAGTATATATTCATGATCTATGTCTTCCTGAGAGATCTATATGCGTTCACAAGACAAATTACATAATTAGCAGAACAAATAGACATCAATAGCAGTTTAACAACTCCATCAATCCAGTGTACAGAATCATATCTAACAAAAAGTTCTAATACAATGAAGAATTAAATTGGAAAGATATATACATCTCAAATGCCATGAACTTCGTTTCTGTCAGTTTATATCTAGTGTGAAAAATCATCAAACAACTTTCGATAATAAAAATCAAGATAGAAGGACTATACCTGCACTTGCAACTGAAGCGATTTCAGATACTCAATTGCTTCATCCAGCATTGAAGCTTTGTCTGACTGAAAATCAGAAAAAAATAAAATAAAATAACAAAATCTTAGGGAAATAAAAGTAGAATCTCTGACCTAGAAAATGAATTTCAACATTAATAACAACATGAAGATTAATAATATGCACAACTACCTTGTTGCAACGAGGTATGAGCTCTTGTAAAGCCCTCATCTTTTCATTTATCCTATCTCGGCGTCTCTGCATACGAATGCAAAATTACTCTCTGCACAGATGGAAACCATTGAACAACAAAATCTCTAGGCAAACTTTAGAACCAGTAAAGTACAAACCCTCTCCGAGAGATTGTGGACCTCTGCAGCACGAGATCTCTTTGTAGATGTTGATCCACAAGTTTGTTTCTTTGTGTCAATAGATTCCATTTCAACATCCTTTATGAAAAAGAAAAAATGAAAATTACTTAATTATTTATAACTGCAAGGACGGATCACATGATAGTAAGAAACTTTTATGCCCAAAACATGAAGGGTAACAAGCAACGACTCATTATATATTCAATCTGTCTTTCTAATACGGGAAGATCATTTGTTTTGACACCTTTTTTTGACGCTAATATTAGAGGAGTGGCACCACCTTTTACTAGCCTTTTTGCACTAAAGCGATAAGCATTTGCAAATGCCGAGCTTTCTGCCTGACCTTTACTTCAAGCTACCGAATGCAAGCATCTGCATATCATAGTACACATCCAATACAAGTGGAATCTAAGCAGCCATCCAATCGACTAGCTCTGTTCCAATATCAACATCACAAACTCTGACTCCATCAACTTTCATGATAATGAATCTACAGAGTAAGTGACAGACTAAAATATTAACATACATCCCTGCTTATGACTACCATATCAAGGATGTATCATCAACTGCAAAATCCAATGCTGCACTCCGTGGCTCACAAACTCATCATTCCACCTCTAAGATGGAAGACATTTAAAAGTTCTCTTGTTTAAACTAACTTGCTGCTAAAGAGACGTCAATAATTCAATACCGATCACTTAAAAACCATTATCAAACAACTGATCCCCCATCACTAGTTTAATGATGGCTTTATTGACATACACTTTGCTGAATTATAGCAGGAAGATATATATATATCCACCATTAAGTGTCTAGTTCGACATCAATTGTTTTAGACCAATAAACGAATCCAAAACGACAAGTTCCACCATCTATATCCACCATTAAGCGTCCAATTCAACATCAAATGTTTTGGACCAACAAGAGAATCCAAAGCAAAAAGTTCCAACTATCTTCCTTCGTAGTGACTGATCACCATCCCACCAACATTAATAACACCATTAACAAATATTTGATGGCCAAATGCACAACCACATCCCAAAAAAAAAAAAATAATAATAATAATAATAATAATATTATTATTATTATTATTATTATTATTATTATTATCATCTCTAGTCACATAATTTTGATCATAGTGCTACTCCAACAAGCACTTTTACCCTCTTATACTTGTAAACTAACCATCAGTCCAATTGGCGCTGAGGTTAAAGGGTTAAAATTGATTGATACGGATAAAAGTAAAAAGTAAAATTATCGGCCTCTTTCTTTTTCTTCTTCTTTTTATTTCGGTCAAATCTGAAATACGCTAAAAACAACGACATCTGAAACAGAAAAAACCAACTGGCAGGACGAGTAAACCAGTTCCGTGATCAGCGCCGTCATTTGACGACCCTTTTAACTATCTTTACAAATTAAAATGTTAATACTCTACAGTTAAGTGCTCACTGCAGCCTATACCCTCCACCAATCATCATCCATCCAAATAGAGTAAAAACCAATTTGGCACTCTGCCGTTCCCGTTTCCAAGCATACACGTGGCATTTGCCACCTAAGATGTCGGTCAGTGCTACGTGTATCGAGTGAAGATTACTGAACTGATGATTCAACCATTAATCTACCACAAACGGACAGATTCTAACGTGCACCGAATAAGTGTGTTGGCATCCCGAGGAGAGAGAGTATGTGTGCTAACGTTAGTTAAGGTCACACGATGGTCAAGAAAATACTTAAATATTCAAACAAATGACTACAGTAAATTTTATGATATTAGTAGTATGAATACGGTGAAATTAATTAAAAATATATTTATTATTTTTTTATTTATTATTAATAAATATATTTTTTATTTTATTAATTAAATAATATAATCACGTCAATTATACTATTACGTCAATACACATGATAGGACCCTCTCCCACAGTAAACATAGTCAGCGACTTACCTCGCTGTGACATTCGTCGTCGTTTTCCCTTCCTTTACGTTTACGATCCTCGGCGGGTAGTTTCTGAGCCGGCAGCTCTGCGCTGGCGCTGGAGCCGCCAGGGGATGACGTCAACGTCATTTCACACGTGGCTAAATCTCTTGCCCCAACCCCACCAGCAGATGAAGTACCCACCACTCCAGCGCCGCTCATGTTCCCGAGTCCGTTCTTAACGCCCGACGCCCCCTCCGTACTCCTCATCGCCTCCGAAACCCTAGATTCGGGCCCCATCGCTGGCGTATCGCTGGAGTCCACCATCGTCGATTCTCTGACGACGACTTTCTTTGAATAGGATGTTCCCGATACTTCCGTCCTTGGCTTATGCCTTGAAAAATGAACGAAATTCTCCGTTCTTCTCGGAGGAGGAATCGGAGGCCTTGAAGCTGAAGCCGAATCTGCAGTACTCGTATTTTGTTGCGGTCGTGACTCGGTCTCGTGAGTTGCACGTACCGGAGCGGCGGCGGCAGTAGCTGTGATAGTCGCGGAGGTAACACAAGGAGCTTGATAAAGAAGATCGGCACAAAAATCCGAGTCAAAATTTGTTTCACTGAGTGGATAGTGAAGCCAGGAAGCCATTTCATCTTCTTGAATGAATAGGTGTTCTTGATGTTGATGCTGTTGTTCTTGCTGTTGATGGTGATGCGATGAAGGGATCTCTGTGGGAGCTGATTGGTCTGCTGGGATTACGGCGTCGTCGAATTTTAACGGTGGTGGTTTCTTGAAAGATCTCTGATTCTGGCTTTGCAAAACAACTTGACCATTTTGCCAGAGAAGCTCCATAACATCATCCTCAGCCCTGTTCATTTGTTGTTAAATTAACTCTCAGAAGCCAAGTAAAACACACGAATTGGAATTAGAATTCTGCAAGTAAAGAGGACTTACATGGCCGATTTTTTTGGGCGAGTCTGAACTGAAGATGTAGGGATCGAATAATCATCGTCGTCGAATTCAAAATCCGGAACACAGTGATTCATCCTCTAATGAAATTGAGTTCAGTAGATCAGGAATCCCCGTTGAACCAAAAGGAATCAAATAAACAAAGAGAGAAAATTTGTAATTAATGTTGCAGACTACTTACCGCGACAGAAACTAAATGATCAAGAAACCGAACTCTGAAAATTAGACTAAATAAATGGGAAGAAAATGAGGGAAGAAATTATGAGTTGTTGCTATATCTGGTAAGAAATTATTTTTCTATTTGTAGTAATGATTCTTTCTTTCTCCTTCTTCTTCGGTGAGACGAGACGATACGCTGGGAAATTTGCAGTCAGAAGATCTTATTATGTTTGTTGTTGTATCCTGTCAATATTTTGGTTGCCTTTAGTAATGTAATAATAATGAATGTACTTAGAAGATAAGGTCATTCATCTTTCTCTCTCTCTTTTTTTTTTTTTTTTTTTGTTAAAACCTCCCTACTATTAAAAGACGAAAATAAATGATTTTGACGCTTTTGTAATTGTATGTAGCCAACCCATACATACTATATTAATAAAATATTACATAACACATTGATTATTTTTGTTTTGAATTATATCCCTCAACAAGAAGTTGGGTTTGTGGGAGGTGTGTGAAGGGTTATTAATATTGTTGAGGGAGAGGTGCGCGAAGGTTATTAATACTGTTGAGGGAGACTCCATTTTCTGCGTGCAAATAAAATTTGACGGTACTGCTTTTGCGCGTGGGGCCTCCTCTTTTAAATTAATTTTCTATATATAAAGCAAGATTTCTCATATATAAATTAATTTTTGCAGTGACAGCACATCCAAAATTCTTCTGATTTTGAATAATTCTGTTCTCACGTGTTTATGGGTGGCAGGTGACTTACGTGTTAATAATAATAATAATAATATAATTTTAGTTTGAAAAGATTTAAAATGTTGCACATGGCTACAATACAATGCAAAGTGTAATATAAAATTAGATGTCTAAAAGGTATGATGGGTTGATATATTATGGGCTACAAATTGTTTGTTTAATTAGAATTAGTACGTGGTTGCACAGTTAGTTCACTTTTTGGGACACATGATTTTGGTGTTGAACATTTCGATTCAATTAAGAAATTAAATACACAAGGACAATTAACAGTTAGTTCACTTGGTTTTAATTAATGATTACAACTTAGCCATTGCAAATACTTCAATTGCACTGGCACTGGCACTGGCACTCGCACTGAGAGACTTGTCTTGCTGCTGCTGTCGTCGTGTTTTTGCTTTCTCATTTCTTTTAATTAGCACAAAAGGACAATTAACGGTAAACTCAACTGTCTTCCCATACTTTTATAAATAATAATAATAATAATAATAAATTAGGTTAATTTACGAATCTTTTTAAAACAACCGCAAGTGTTAGAGATAATTTATGCGGGTTTAATGGTGGAACAGAGAGACAAACACATAAATTAATCTATTTGAATAATTAAACCTACTCTTTGTTAGAATTAGACATGTAAAATGATTCATTCGGATCCAACTCCTTTTATTTTGGAGCAAGTACTACGGTTTTTGGTGTTTTTGACTTTTGTTTTTATGTATGGTAGTAATAGCAATTAAATAATAATTAATAAGATAATAGTGTAGGTTGGTAGTTAGTTGGAGAATGGAGATAAAATGAGAGGAATTTGTACAAAATAGTGGTAGGTGGTGAATTAGAGGCAAGTTGGAAGGTGGATGAGATGAGCAAACATTATTCTCTTGCTTTGCTTTGCTCTTCTCTGTGAAGTACATGGATTGTTCCTCAACATTCAGGCATTCCATTTATTCTATATTACTTTTATAGGTGGTATGCATATTTCCATTTGTAAAATTCTCTGACTTCATATTTGTTCATTCTTGTAACTTATTTCTCATTTCTGCCACTTCAACACTCTTTTTATTATCTTTTTTTAAATTCACTTATGAAAGTTATCCGTGTGTTGAGTGAGTAATAATATTCAAATCTTTAATTTTTTATATTTTTTAAATAAATATGTAATTTATAAATTTTTTATATTTTTTAAATAAATATATAATTTATCTATTTGTATCAAATAGATCCATAATGCTATTGAAATGATCTCATTAATCATTCTGATAATACAAAATTTCAAGCAACATAATGTACATGTATGTATATGTATGTACAAGTGTAAATACCAAATACAAGTATAGAAGCTCATTTATTGTCTTGCTTTGATAAACAAGATGCTCATTTATTATTTCAAATACTAAGTGTGAGTGTGTGTATGTGTGTGTGTGTGTGTGTGATAATTATTATTACCATTTTTTTACAAGTTTTGAAAGTGAAATTTCAGTTATAATTTTTACCCTTCATAGTAGAGAGAGTTTTAAGATATATATTTTTTTTAAAGTTTTGTTTCTTACAAATTTTTATTTTTCTCTTTATTTCTTAATGGAATAATTCTATCATAATTATGTTAATACAGTAAAATTATCTTACTTAAATTTTTTTTTTGCTATTAACATCAATTAAATATATTCAATAATTTTGCAATTATATAATGTCTTTTAAATTTTTAACTATTATTATTATATATATATATGTATTTGTTATAGTCACTTAAAAATGGGCTTAAAGAAGGAAGTTACATTACAATTTCATGCAACCTATACCTAAATATTAGTTATTAAGATGAAATTGAAAAAAAAAAAAAAAAAAAAAAAAACCTTAATATGTATTGTAAATATAGGAATTCACTGCAATATATTTAAATATTATTATTTTATTTTTTTAACTCTTTTAAAAATTATTTTAAATTTTTTTAAAATTATTTTAAATATTATTTATTTATATTTTAAATTTTTTTAATATATTTTAATTTTTTATATTTTAAGTATTATTTATTATTTATTTTAATATATTTTTTATTTTAAGTTTTATAAATTTAATTTTAAATTCAGTGCATAAAAAAAACAAAAAAGAGTAACGGTTGCGCAAGTACGGTAGCCAACCCCTTGAATATAAAGAGAGAAGAAGATGGCATGTCTAAAACTATCAAAATGTACAATAAGAGTAAAATAAAGGGAATTACGAAAATGATAGAGAGAGGGGTAGGGGAGGGAAGTAATTAACTGAGGCTTGGGAAGGCGCGCAGAAGTGCCAAGGTGGCGTGGGGAGTAGCTGGCAAGCGTGCCATGTTGGACGGTTTACCGGCAAATAAAGAACCATGCAGGGCAGGCTCCCACTTATCTTCCTCCCACCCTTGCTTTTTATGGTTTGTGGGGGTGTTGCGATACCTCTTCTCCTCCACGTAAGCTAACCATCCGCTCCAGCCCAATTTGCATTGCATTTCATAGTTAACAATTTTCTTCTGTCCCTGCGTTTTCATGGCAGCGTTACGGTGCATTAAGATGAGACATACATTTTTCAATTGTCTCCAACATTTTCATTACAATATTCAATTTTTTCATTGCAATTCTCGATTTGTCGGTTAAATGTAAAAGATACAAAACAAAGTTGGAGATTACAACACACACACCTACATACAATTTTTTATATTAATTTTTTAATTGTTAAATTAATATACTTTCAATAATTGAGATTAAATTTAGTATAAATATTTATTATAATTTATTAATTATATAAATTAAATTTAATATTAGTTATTAAAAGAGTATTTATTTAATAGTTAAAAAATAATATAAAAAATTATGTATTTTAAAACACTTTCATTTAAGTACGACGAAATTATACAGATATTTAAATTTTTATAAAACTAACAAAAAAATTATTTAATAGTAAAATTATTATATTTAATCATTAGTTGATTAACTAAAATAATAAAATAACTAAAATAATTTTATATACATGACTTTAAATTAGTAATATTTTTATATACTTCTCCTGAGTTTTAGAAAACTAATAAAAAGTACCCTAAAATTATTTTTTATCTTTTGATATTTATATATAATTATTTTAGCTGTTATAAAATATTTTTATATTTGATTTAATAATAAAAATAGGTTAATGATTATGAAAATATTTCATAACAGTTAAAATAATTATATAAAAATAAATAATTTATAATATCTATTTGTATATATTTATTTTATATAATTTTATTTATATTTATTAAATTAAATAATTTATAATTCTACACAAATAAAAAATTTATAATATTGTCCTATTAAAATTAATGCTTAATTTATGTATGATTATTAAATTAAATTAAATATTAAAATTAAAAAAAAAATTTAGTAATACTTTCTATTAATTTTTTAAATTTTAAAAAAGTTATGTACAAAATAATACTAATATTTAAATTTATACACATAAAATTATTTTGGATAGTTAATTAACTGTCAATATAATAGTGTTTTTATCAAGAAATATTTTTTATTAATTTTATAAAAACTTGTATTTATATGTGATTTTATTAAATTTTAAAAAAATATATTTGAAAATACTTATATATATATATATATAACTTTTATGAATTAATACTCGATAAATAAATAACATATTATATTATAACTTTTCATGGTCCCAACTTGCGCTAGTAAACTAAATTAATAATTTCAACAACTTAATAAAATAATAATTTTTTTAAAACCAACTATATAGTTCCATTAATATTAAACACTAATAATTTGCTAAAATTATAAGTATAATTGAATATAATATTTTATTAAAACATGACTCTATTGATACATATAAGAAATCTATTGTTGTAATTCTTTTTGAGTGTATTCATGTATGATTTTATCAAACCTTAAAGAAGGTATTTAAAAGTACCCACACACACACCCACGTGCATGTGTGCGCGCGTATCTTTTATAAAGTTTAAAAACATGATACATAAGTGCATATTTTATAAAAATTAATATAAAGTATCTTTTAATAGTAAAATTAATATATTTATCTATATTTATTTTTAATAAACTAACAAAAATAGTAAAATAACTCAAATAACCTTATATAAAAATTCACATACTTCCTCTAAAATTTTAAAAAATCAAACATAAGTGCATATTTTATGAAAACTAACCAAAAGTACTTCTTAACAATTTTGATTGCTAATTAATCAACTATAATTGTAAAAAAAAAAAATAAGGTTGTCTTTTTATGTTTGATAAATACATAAATAATTCTAAACTAATTTCTAATAAATTTCTACAATCTACATGAGAATTATTTACTCCTTTACTTGCAAACAATATTCAAAGGATCATTCATAATGCATCCCTCATGTACTATCATGCATAGACAATTCACCATCGATCACTAGCTAGTTAAAGCAAAATAATATCTAATACAAAATACGTAAAATGTAAAAATATAAATATAAATTTCAATACTTGTTATCTCAAATCGAATCATTTTTATTGTATTTTGTATTCATGTACTTTTATTTGATGCATTTTATATAAATAAATTTATATGTTTTCTATTTTTTATAAATAAAGAAAAATTGTATTATATATTATAAGTAAATTTTAGTACATCATAACTAAAATTTAACATATTTTATTTTTATATTTGATACGTTATATATTTAAATTCTAATAATTTTAAACATTTATATTTGATGCATTATATACTATGTTTTAATCAACATATTTGGTTTATATTAGCTAAATATAAAATGACAAGGTTATTTTAGTTATTTTACAGTTTTAAATAGTCAACTAATGGTCAAAATTGTTGAGATAAAAATAATATGCGAGAATATTTTAGTCAATTTTTATTTTTTGTTAGTCAATTGATAGATTTAATATAATAAATTTACTATTAAAAAGTACTTTTTACTAATTTTAAAATATAATTTTATGTATAATTTTCTCAAACTTTAAGAAATGTATGTAAAAATAATTGCATATACTTACTAGATTTGGCTACAATACATCTCATATATTCTACATCTAATTTTTTCAACTCTTATATTAATCATTCAAAGTTTATATTCATATTTTAAATTTTTTATGTTATGTATTTCTAAATTTTAAATTTTTAATAGTATTTATTTTAAATTTTAAGTTAACCATTTCTACTTAAGTGCTATAACGTAGCTCACATTTTTCATTTTATGTCAACCCTTGTGAATTTGAATTTTTAATTTGGGAGTTAAAATTTTAAAATGAAGTACTTGTGAGGACCAAAGTCTAAAATTGTATATTTATGGACTAAAATTATACATATACTGTAAGAAAATTTTGAATAAATTTAAATGTACATATTTTAATAATATGTTCTTTTGAATTATAAATATAATTGTTAATTATTCTTTTTTATGACAACTATGTTTTTAGGGTGCTTTATATACTTGTATTCACATGTTACAAACATTTCTAAGTTATATAAATTTTACAAAACAAATATAATTGATTGAATAATATAAAAGAATATATATTTAATTATTCTTAATTTAACTCTCTAATAAAAAATTCACAATGATTATTGAAACGTCTCAATGCCATAGAATTTTAAGAATATGACTATAAGTCTACGAGCTTTTATTTTAACTAAAATTATTAATGTGACAGTGGGTGTAATTTGTTGCAAGGAATAAAATTTCTTAAAATTGTATAAATAGTTTAAAGTTCAAATATTGTTCACAAGAGATTAAGGATTTAATTTATTTTCTTATAATGATAATAAAAGATTTAGGGAGAATTTAGATTTATACTATTTAAGTACAGCTTAAATAGTTAACCTCCGTAAAAGAGGATTTCAGCATCCACAAGTTCGATGGTGAGGCCACCACTAGGCGGTGAAAACCATTCAAGCTACGAATTATATTTATATAGCTATATTTTCAAGCTAAGAATAACATTCATATAACTAATAATTTTAATCTATAGAGCAAGTGTATTTATGTTGTAGCCCTTAAATTTTATTAGTTGAATGTTTATCCTTTTTTTAAAAAAAAAAAAGTCATAATTTTAATCCCATTTATAATTCTAACTAACTTCAAAAATTATTTATTTTTTTGACCAAATTTACCAATTTTAAATGCAAATAACCTTCATTATGAAACCTAAAATTTCTCTCCAACTAAAACATTTAGTGCCGAAGAAGAGTTACCTAAATTGTTCGTACAAATTTTTATGAGCAATTTAAACAATTTTTTTTTTATTGTATCGACAGAATTTGTCCCCATAATTTAGGTAAATTTTTTTTTTATAGTGTTGAAAAAATTTGGCAAGAAAATGAGAAGATAGAAAAAATTGCTTAAATTATCTAGATAAATTCTGTCAAGATAATTTAGGGTCATTTTTCCTATTACCTTGACAAATTTTGTCCAGTTTAGTCCTTTTACTTTTCTTCTTATATTATCAAAAGTTTTTGGGTATAAAAAGATGTAATTGTGTTAAAAAATAATACATGTGATTAAAAAAACAAAGTTGGATAAAATTATAAATGTTCTCAAAATAACGGTTATCTACAAAAATAAATAATATTAGATATATTTAGTACTGCCTCATCAAAAAAATAAAATAAAATTTTGTTAGTAAAATCATGTAGAATAAAACTTTGTTGAAAGAAAAAAAAAAATACAACACGCATTTGTCAATTACAATTTTCATAATTCTTCTCTTAAAAGAAAATTTTGCTCTAAGAAAATTCCTCATTTCAAAATAACATAAATAGTTAAGAGTTCTCATACTTGACATCTTGTGGGAAAAAAAAAAAATTTGTTATATGTTTTGTTGTAACAAATTAGGTAGCTTTTGGACATCCGAGTTCTATTCTTCACATATAAAAAAATTTAAATTTATTAATTTATTTTCTAAACAAACAAAGAAAATTTATGGTGACAATTTTACAACTTAAAAAAAATATATAAATTTTTAGGACACAATAGTTAAATTTAGGAAACACTTGTTTGCTATTGAGGAAGATCAATTCCTTTTAGATTTAGGAAACAAAAATTTTCATTAAACAAGATTCATAGTTTATTGTATATTTGTAATATTCTTAGTTATATGATTACTCTTTCTTTACACAAAAAACTTTTGCGTATTTTTGTTTTTTTTTTTTCATGTTTATTGTTTTCAAGTTGTTTTTTTTATATTAAAATAAAAATTATGAATCTATAATTTATGTTTTGATAAACTTAGAGAATTGTTTCTTTTAAGTGTTGAAAAGATATTTTGATATTATTTTTAAGAGACAAACATGATATTTTTTTCTGGAGAATGATTTATGTTAGCTGAAGAAAGTTCAACGATATCAAGTAAGGGGATCTTATTGAATTTGCTGAAGAAATTTCAATATCATCAAAGTAATAAAATCTCACTAAATGAAAGGAAACTCAACGTACCAAGGTGAGGGGATATTGCTAAACAAGTCTATATAAGATTCAATACAAAATTGACAATATAAAGAGAAAGTCTTTAGTTTTATTTAAGTTCATTGATACTTGTATTTTTTTAATTTTTTAGTAGTTTTTTTTTTTTTTTTTTTGCATAACCTTGTCAATATAGGATTAAAAAATTCAAATTATATTAAAATTATTTGTTCCCTTTACTTACTTGTTTTTATGGTGTATTATTTTAATTAATTAGATAAATTAATAAAACTTGGTAAATGCTTGCTAAAATGAATATATCATAGATTAATTTCCTAATCCATGGAGTCAAATGCTAACCAATGCTAAGTATCAATTTCTCAAAAGTTAATGTAGATAGAAATTTAGTGAAAAATCTACAAAATTATCACTAAAGTGTATCTCTTTAACCTAAGTTTTTGTGTCTCTACTAGAACTTATAAGTGTAAAAGAATTTAGGTGAAATACGCTTTACTCTCTCTCTTTTAATGTACACTTCTAAAACTTGAGCAATGTAAGTAGCAATATTATATTCTAAATTGGAATATTTATAACAAAAGATAAGCTACATAAACTCTTGTAACCATGTACATTATTGGCTTACTTCATGTAGTGCTAGAATCCATGGGTGATAAAAGAAATAGCAATAAAAGTTTGTTTCATTAATCATCAAGAAATTATGGTATTACTGCAAGTAAAAGCATATATTATTTACAAATGAGTTTTATGTGGATTACAAAATAGTAAATATTTACATAACCAACAAACCATAGATTTTACATTGGTTCATTAGAATAAAAATAATTTTAAATTTGTTGTTCCAAAAAATTAACAAAAAAATATGTTTGATGTCATTATAATATGGTCGAGTTAGTGCAAAACTAAATATTGCTAATAAGTTCACATAGATTATTATGTTTAATCTAGTACATTGTCCCAAATATAACAAAGTACATATTGCATTAAGGAATGAAACTTTTAAACCAATTATTTTTTCATCATCTTTTTTTAGGGTGACATGGATCCTTTTCATGTTAAAACACTAAAACAATCATATAAGTACTCAAAAATGAGTTTTATGCATATTGAAGCACTTAAAATCTTTTGAATATCGGTGTAAACATTTCTTTACATTTGTGTTGATTGTTAGATTAAGACAATATTTAATTTTTCCTAAAACTCTAATTTCAAATTCTCTTTTCAAGTTTTCAGCAATTTTTAAAAACTCTTTCAAGAGTTCCAATTACATTTATATTATTGACATCTATTATAATAATAAATTCAAATTTTTATTTCTTTATAAATACATATGGGCATACTAATTATGAATATATCATTCTTTATCAAATAATCACTCTAGCCACTACACTACATGTGCCCAAATTCTTTCAGTCCATAGAAGGATCATTGTAACTTGGTTGAATAAAAACTATCATGTTTTGATTTATATACCTTGAGCATTTTAAATTCCTCAAGAATTTTCACATAGATATTTGTATTACATAAGTTGTCACAACAACTATAACGTGCATATCAAGTTTTTTTAGACTCTCAAACTTATTAAAAAAAAAAATTAAATGCCATTATATCCATTATAGTAGAATGTATTTCATCAAATTCAATTTCAAATCTTTCCTAAAAAAAAAAAATTTGAAGCAAATATTTACACTTTGTATCTTATAATCTTTTGATTTTCATTACATTTTATTACAAATATTCATTTGCATCCAATAACCTTGACATTTTAAGGTGTCTGAACTACATTACCAAATATTTCATGTTTCGTAAAAGAAATCAATACAACTTGAATCATTTTTTTTTTTTTTCTATTGAGGTCATTCATGCCTTTGTTTATATTATTCAGTATTTGTGAATTACAATTATCTTTTATAATTTCAATAGTTATTATAAATTAAAATATCTTATTGATAAATATTTGATTACAATCTCGCATTTCACCCTTATATGTATAATTTTTATAATTATTTTTTTATTTTATATTTTTACACCTCTTAAGGGTAGATGTCTTTTTAAAGACTTGTGTCATTTCATATCTTAGATTGCTTTAGGGACTATTAGCTTTTTTGGAGCTTTTGTTTAAAATATGTAAGTATATTTAAAACTTGAGTATTATTTTTACCAAGATCTTAAGTTTTTTTTTTTTTTTCTGTGATAAAGTACGTAGTAGTATAATATGAGTAAGATCTATTGAATTTGTGTTATCAACAAAATTGTCTCAATATCTTTTCCTTTTTTGCATTCATGAATGCCTAATAATGCTTAAGCATAAGGATAAATGCGTGATTAATACCTTTTTCTTAGTGCCACATTGATGAAAAGAATTGTTATGCATGTTGTAAACATTTTACCTTTGGATGTTATGTCTATTTGTGTTGTTTTGCCATTCCGTGTACTTCTGACCACTTAAAAGGCAATAGTATCTTTTTCTATTTTGTCTACATCCATTCCTACTGTATGCGTTTACATTCACTTGGAAGAATTGGCAAACAAATAAATAAATAAAAACATAATTAATAATTTTTTAGTATGCAAAAACATAAAAATAATTTTAAATTTATGCTCTCAAAAATTATTATTATGGCAAGATCACATTAAAGGCGTAAAAAGTAGAGATATTGTATTCTCCAGCTTATCCTCTTTAATGACTTTCCATCACCCAATTTCAAGTTTGAGGAAACTTAAATAGATCGTGTAATATTTTAGGAATTACTTTTGTAGTTCTTCTTGTAGTATTAGATATGGCATCTCATGTCTTTATTCCAGAGAAAATAATATCTCTCTCTCTCTCTCTCTCTCTCTCTCTCTCCCTATAATCGTCATATTTAAGCACAAATGGTACGTAAAGAAATACAATCACAATCATTACTTCCAATTTATCATCTTAAATAGGAAAAAGAACAGCTAGACTCCTAAGGTATAGCAAAATGTACAATTTTGTCCTACCAATTTCTAAAATATCAATTTACACCTCAATATGTCAGTTGTCAATAATTATATTAAACAAAATATATTATCTACATAAATGTTAAACTAAAATTTCATATCAATAGTATAATACAATTTAGAATAATAGAATAATTTAAAATATTAGTATATTTTTAAATATAATTTAAAATTTTTGTATCAATAGCATAAAAATATAATTTGGTTACCTACACCAATTCTTAATGAAAGTACACTTTGTATGCCTAAAATCACAAATACATTTAAAATCTTGGCATGATTGAAACTCAAGATTTGAGTACATTGAAACAAGTTTCAAATATATTGAAGAGTTTCAAGATATGTGTTTTTAGATTTATGGGAGCATTTTTGTTTAAAATTAATATGTTTGGTTAGTTTGATAAAAATAAAATAAAGTAACATAATTAGTTTAATAAAAAAAATTATATATTGTAAACCATATTCAAGGGTATAATAAATAGTGTAATAACTATATTAGGTCGAACAATTAATTGATCTAAAATGATTTAAACTGAGAGTTTAAATATCATTTATGTTATTCCAAAAGATCGACATGATATTTTTAAAAAATGTTGAAAGTCCTTTGAAATTGAAATAAATAAATAAAAGCTACTTGTGTGCTTTTTTAAAGTTGAAACATTGCAAGCAAAAAAAGAAAGCGTCCAAGCTTAATTAACAACAACAATAATAATCTGAAAACATATATGGATACAAGGCTTCGATCAATAATGAAATTATGAAAAAATAAAAATTGTTATAGGGAACATTTTAATTACTAAACACAAGCTACCAAGAAACAACCCATCATGATTGACGCGGTACTAATTGAATTGGTCAATGACAATTTCTCGGAGAAAATTAGAAAAGCAAAAAAAAAAAAGGACTTGTCTATCTAAATGCATAATCAAAGAATATCGTCCAAGAGAATGAGAATGATATGTTAACCAATTAATTTATTTTTAATTTAATTTAGACGAAATTAGGCACACTCCCACCCAGTAACATGATCTTCAAAGTTTTTACTTTTAAAGGGAAAAGGCTAAAATGATAAAGTTGAACTGATCTTGAAAGTTTATGCAATTTTTACATTTTAGATTTTATTTTGCAGCACTTGAATTGACCCCTCACCCACCCACCCCACCTGTCATCTCTTCTCGCTTTTCTGCATATGCCCATTTTCATTTCAACACTCTGAAAAAGCAAAAAAAAAAAAAAATGAAATTGTTCATTACAAGCCTTCCATTCAATTTGGTTGACTGGCTTATGCGCAAGTGTCACATAGTTATCAATGAACCTTCATTTGACACTGAAACATTTAGTGACCCAAACAAATTTGTAATATGCAAAGTGTTAGAAGGACAATCTGGTTTCAACTCTTTTAGCTTTATTGAAAATTCAAAAGCAAGGCAAAGAGGCTATAAAATATACTTGTATATTAATTTACTTGGCCTGGCCTACATTGATCTGATCATACTACAAAACGAGTAGTACACAACACAGAAAGTAAAGGAAATGAAGATTCTCGGGAAAATTACACTCAGAAATTTGATCTTCACCGTCAACCGTTGTGGTTGATCTTGTGCAGAATAGAAACAAGCTTAGCAGTTGTCAATGGCTTTTCCTGGTAATCATCTAAACCTGCTTCCATGAATTCTTTCTTCTCTTTGTCAAGAGAACGCGTTGTGACTCCTGCAATCGTGCTACGAATGCCCATTGCTCGCAGTGTTCTTGTTGCCTGAAGTGCAAGCTAAGTAATTAGTGGCATATACAAAACTACATAATAAACACGTAGTGGATAATATTCTTTTTCCTTATCTGAATGCATGTATTATTACCTCAATGCCATTCATAACAGGCATATCCATGTCCATCAAGATGAGATCAAAATATTTTCCTGAAGAATGGGCATCAACCGCTTCCTTGCCATTACCCACAACCTGATTTTCAATGCCAAGATTCTCTAAGAGTCTGTGGTGAATGGTTCGGTTCACCATGTTATCATCTACAACCAGAGCTGTTATTTTTGTTGCAGAACCAGCAGCATTCATCATATTTCTTTCTTCTCCTCCTGGACAGGAGAAAAAGTTGAGAGAGAACGAGAAACTGCTGTGGGGGCTGGTGGTGAGAAGAATGGTGAACCATTTGTAGTTTTAAAGGGGTAAGTGTGGATTGACGAGATATTGAAGAGTATCAGTTGGATTGTGTTTTAAAATCACAAGATCTAGTAAATGTGATTTTTTTCTATATTGGAGGATATCACATTAAAGAAACCTCTATGGCATCTTTCAGATTTTTGCAGAATTTGATTAAATTACTATGATGATTGATTTACATATCCCACCTGCTTTACTTGTCTTTTACTTTCTAACTGTAAATTCTATCATATTTTCTTTCCGAGGCTAATCAAAAGGAAAATAAATAAATAAATAAATTCAAAGCAAATCCTCAATGATACTCTCTTTACAAAGAAAGAAATGTATCAGACACTTGATTGGCAGTATCTTATGATGCATAATTGAAATTCAGACGGTGACAGTAAACTTAATAATCAAGGCCTTAGCAATTTAATTAAAATGGTTTATCTAAGATGTTCAAGAAAATCCACACCATTAATGCTGGTTTGATACTGACTCATCATCCTTACTGTAAAAGAGATTCTCTCGTTGACAAATACCTAAGCGAGTTTCATTAATTTGGCTTTGTTTGCTATTAAATTACCATTTATAAAACACAATTATTGTAGAATGAAGATGGTAGATTTTAGAAACTATAAATAAATAAATAAATGTCTATAAAAGTTGATGTTACTTCACAACATTTTTCACTTCAGCGAGAGCCGTGCAATCCCTGCGCGATGTTAAACATATGAAATTTCAAAGTTTTTGAGACCTTCATTCATTTGTTTGTTTACACGTGTAGTCAAATATTTTCTACCTCAGGAACTGTCAAGCAAAGGACAATGCCTTCGAAAAGACAGGTGTGTCATTTAGCTTGCTATTGACTAAAGTGAAAAGAATAGACAGACTACTATTGAATCACGCATGTGTTGAAACTTTTCTGAAGCGCAATCCAACCCCAAATTTCAAAAGCATCCACCTCCCATCTTTCCACGGCCTTGCCTTTGAAGATCACGGGGTTCTCTTCTTCTTAACATCAATCCTCTTGTTATTTTCTTCTGTCAAATTCTGACAGAATTTGGAACACCTTGTTTGGTAAGAATGACCACCAGATCCAATGCTCAATCAACTGCACTTCAGTTGAACTCAAAGATACAAATTTAATTGTATCTAATAAAAATAAAATTGCGAATAAATTGGGAAAGAAATATTTTGCATGAGCAATCTCCAAACCGTGTATCAATTTTTTTTCATGACACTACACTGTTCAAGTTTTCATTACAACATGGGCATAATAGTGCAATGCCATATTTCTTTATTCCCCCCAAAAGCACTCTCCCTCCAAACAACACAAACAAACAAAACAAGGAAAAAAAGAAAAATAAAATAAAAAATATCTAAAAACAAAACAAAATGAAATTACAAATAACAAAAAAAAAAAGCCACCAAATCCCTCAAGATGCATTCACACAATATACAAATACACAACAATGAATAAGCCAACACCCTAAACCCACAAAGCATCTTCCCAAAAGAAGCAGAGTTAATCATTGGCTTGCATCAATGGCAGCACCTGTCCTAGCCTGTGAGATCCGATTAGCATATATCGTGACCAACCGCAGTTGTGTGCTGTTAAGCCCTTCCAAGTACGGCACAAATGCTTTCCCGAGCATAATATAAATATCCACTAAACAGAAAACAACAGTCTGCACAGCCCATTACATCGCAACAAAAGGAAGTCCAATATTAATCAGACAAAGAACCGTAATTAAATAAAACAGAACAAAAAAAAAATGGGTGAATGTAATGTATCTTCAGGATAATATGTTTAGATAATGTTTCGAATAGGATTAGTACCACAGTTGTAACACATTCATTTGCACCCTGATTGATAACATAATTGAACTGAAAAATAAAAAAAATAAAAAAAAGGATAATATTAACTACATACAAATGGTATTAAATACCTTGCGCACATCTGCACTCTGGTTTCCAAAGGCTTCAAAGAGAGCGGGTAAAAAGGATGGTAACTGAGCCATCAGTTCCTCCTGTGAGAGCCGGCCTACAAGCTGAACATAAAATCAAACAGCTTGGCAATGTAATTGTAAAAGGTATGTAATTTCATGACACACACATGAACCTGAAGTTTCCTCTGTTTCTTGTGTGAATATAACCAGTCTACATCCTAATCAATCAATTAATATGTTATCTATAGATAAAAAAAAAAAAAAAAACCACCTATTTTTTAATTCTGTGGATAAAATTCAAATATGAAGAAAATAAATTTGGAAACTATTCCACACGACAGAATTGCCTTGCTTCCAAAGCAACAAATAGAACACATTCAGTCTATATAATTCTACAATCGGAAAACTCTGGTTATGAAGCCCAAAATGGCTGAAATGTGAATGCTCCCTAGCACATAAACTTGAAAGAGAACCTTTCAAGTTACAATTGTAATCCACTTCATGTTTGTTATCCATCCATTTCTCTGTTCCTTTACCTTGACATCAACCCTATACTCCAATTCACAACACCATTTCCAGACAACCCTAACAGATATACTGCTTGAATTCAAAGTTTTTTGTACGTTGTGAAACATTGGAACAGAAAAAAAAATACCTTTGTCAAACAGTTTATGCAAGTCACAAGAGTCTTCTCATCTTCAGTAATCAATAAAGGGACAATAACCTGCAACATCAGTCATTGACAGCAACATATCATAACTACATTCAAACTAACAAGAGAACAAAGCCAATTTTCTGCCATTATACTAAGAGAAGATAAAGCTAAAAAAAAAATTCCAGATGAGGGGTATGCGTGTGCGTGAGAAAGAGTGAGAGAATCATCAGAACCGCATACACTTAAACATCTGAATGGATCGTACTGAGACAACACCACAGTCAAGCAGTGCTCAGCTTCATTTGAAACCTGGAGATGGATCAGAAAGTTGAGACACCAAACATATGGCAAGAATTGTCAAAAGAACTAGTTGAAATAAGTAAAATACTTTGGCAACAGCATCCTTTGCAACATTAAGCAGCTTCTCAATTACTATCTCAACAGAATCTTCCATAGCATTTTTCTGTTAGCATGACAGAATGGGGGGAAATGAGTCAAGAACTCATTGGACAAAGAGGAACATGAACATGTGAATATAAAGCAGACCTGATTTTTTAGTATTTCATTAACCAATGAAAGAGCAACTTCCCGAATTGAGGAATCAGCATCATCCAACACCTCAAGTACAGCTGTCAAAATTTGATTGAAGTACTGCAAATATATCAAAAGAACGAAATTAACATATAATCTATCATAAATTAAATTGTAGCAGCAGAAGCAGATAAATTTTTATTAATGGTCACAAAAGGTATCTATTACTCAAAATCACAATATAAATTATTAAACTACATGACCAACCAATTTCACACAAACTAAAAATGAACAAGCAGGCAATCATGATCCAGTGACAAATATTGAAAAGTTTAGAAGTTAGGCAAATGGAGGTAAAAACAGTAATCCAAACCCAACATTTCGTTCAACAGGAAGACAGAAAAAATATATTTGTCCTATGCAACTTCATAAATATAAACACGTCCATCTGTACGTGCACATCCATACACACAGAGGACAAAAAGAGATAAGTGCAAAATCTTATCATGCCTTGGTCCAGATTGAGTGATCATTAGCCACAGAGACCTCAATTAGTTGCTGAAGTGCTTCATGCTTGCTTGTAGAAGGGTTTCCATCATTCCCATTGCAAATCTACAACAATATAAACAAAGCCTTCATCAGGTGTGCAGTTCTTTCAAATTTATTTCGTAAGGTGTACAATATAAGCACTTAGAGAAATAAATTATTTCTGCATAAATTCTTTCACACAATTTCAGTTAGGAGCTGACAACCATTCAAGGAAAGCCATGATGTTAAAAAGCTGACCAGGTGAAGAAGTTGGGGAATACTAGGCCCAGCATCTGCCATAGATTCGATCTTTATAGCTGACAGGTTATGATGATCAAGGTCCAACTCTGGTGAAATTTCATTATTATGGCCAACATCTTCTGAGATCCCTAAATGATCTGAGTTCATTAGACCATTAATGTCCAGATGTGGTGTGGATGAACCCTCCAAGTATGTGTTTGAACCAGTCAAATCTTTAGCTTTGGAACTAGCATCAGCAGTAGACTCAATGTTCTGATACAAGTTCTTGGTTTCATCAGAAGTCACATGACCCATACTGCCTGTCAACAGGGTTGATTCTTGCACGGAACTCCATTTCCTGCCACCATCACTGTCAATGGAACCAGAGGAATACCTTCCAAAGTAATGACTCTTTTTGGAGGCGACAGCATATCCTTCTTCTGAAGATGTTCCTACGACATCAGATGGGTCATAAAAGGACTTGAGACGCTGTCGCTCTTTCTTGCTCTGCAAATAGTTCATTAGATCCACCTCAATACGAGGAGTGTACTGTTTAAGTGCTCGTCTCAAGGAATTTTGTTCTTCAACTGATAAACTAAGAATGAAATTAAGCACAGCAGTTGAATCATAGTGGGAGTAGACAGATATAATGCATGCAATAGCTGCTTCCTTAAGTTTAGTATTTTTATCATGAACCAACGGTGCCAGCTTTGCAAGCCATAACTTCAAGATGCCAAGATTACCAGAACCTTCAGAATTCACAGCATGCTTGTTAAAGGAACTTATAGCAAACTCAATAACAGCCAATTTGGCCTTCGGTGATCGCTGTTCATCAAGTGAACGGAGAAAAGCAGGTAAGAGAGAATCAACACTATAAGTTTTGCTCACTATGTCCAAAGTTGTTGAGCTAGGTTGCCTAACTAACTCCTTTGGATCAATTAGCCGTGAGAAAACATGGGGTAAAATCCTTTCCATGTAACTCTCAAAGGGCTTCCGGCAAGATGGAATTATATCTGCAAGTGTTGAAAGAGCTGCCTGTGCAACTTTATGGTGGGGATCATCCAAGTGCTGGAAGAACAACTTCATTACCTTCTCAAAACTTTGGACTACTTCCTGAATACCTTTAGGGCCTTGCTGCAGCAATGACCGGAGATAATTAAAAGCAGCAACCCTAGCACACCAGTCAGAACTTGGACTGAGTCCTTCACTCAGAGCATCACAAAGAGAGGCAGGACCATCTGTATAATTTGACATATCCCCAAGTGACAGTTGGCTATCATCAAAACTCTTCCTCCTGGTCGCAGACATCCGCCCAGATACATGCTTTCTCAAAAGTGGCCTCTGGAAATTGGGAATGTAACTGTTTTGTGAATCCCTTAAGTTTCCATCATTATAAGGTGTGTCCAAATATTGCCTGTCAATGTGTGGGTTCATGAAACGCCTAGTTTCCCTAGTATCATTAGTCTCTTCAACAGAACCTCCTTCTTGTAACTTTTCGGAAGCCCTTCTAGCTGAGGATGAAGAAAGTGATGACAGGGACTCAGTTGCCACATTGTTGCGATATGATAATTTACTAGAATCTTTGGAAGCTTGAATTTGGGTAATGATGTCTGACAATATCATGCCACCATTGCGGTTACCACCTTTATTTACACTAGTGACAGTTGATACCACCGTTAAAGAGTTTGCGTGATCAGTAGAAGCTGGAACAGCAGCAGGGAACGGTGGATCACGAGATGATGGAGGGTCAACTCCTGCACTAGGGGGCAAAAGAAAAAAAAAAAATTAGCTGCTCACAAATGATTCAAACTTTGAACCATAAATTTTTCTAGTAATCAGTCATCATTGCATCACTGAATGATTTCACATACTTGAAAATCCATTCAACAGACTAAAAGGACATTAGATAGGAAAAACTATTTAATACCTAGATCCAAACTAGATGACCTAAGAGTTGAAGGATTCTGTCTGTCAGATATATCCAAACCTCTGAGCATGCTTTCAATTGCAGTGACTTTCTGTTTGCTCGCATGCAACACACTTTCCAGACTACGTTCAGTACCTTTGTTAAGGGACTTTGCCTGTGAGAGAAGCAGTCCAGAGGAGACAGATGTCGCTGAGGATAATGTAGAACTTCTGTTCATTGCAACGATAGCAGAAGTTCCATATCCAGGTAGGTTTGAAGTATTTGATGTTTGATTAAATGACATCTGTGCACCTCTATCACGGACAGAAGGTGAAGCATGTCGCCGATGGATCCCCCCATCCTCTTCATTTATTAACTGTCAAAACACAATCCCTTAATAATTAAAACTATGGTTTTGGCAAGTAGAAACCATATACTAACTAGCAAAGCAGCAAAATACCCTTTGAATGACAGGATCAAAGGATGAAAATAAGCGTCGAGAACGCTCTGGCCAAGTCTTTGCAAACATTCTGTAGCACATTCTTGCTGTGGCCCGCACCTGTTATGAATCAAGAACATAATAGTTAAAAAAAAAAGAGAATATGAGGTGTCCATTGATATCCTGGAATGGAAAAAGAAATTGATTTACTAGCAAGTGTATGTCAATTGAGCTTAAACAATAAAGGAACTTCAAAGAGCAGCCACACTTGGTGCCATGACATATTTGAAAATATTAAAATTATGTTCACAAATGGAACACATGACAGTATATAACTATAAAACTCAAAGGCAGCATTGCTCATGAATACAAGTATACAGGAAAGCCCCGTCAATAGTGGGAATAATTCCACCCTCACATAGAGAATATCAACACATTCTAAAAAGAAAACAAATAAACTGAGACAAGCAGAAAGCCACACAAAACAACGATTTAAAAAAAAAAAAAAAAAAAAAAAGAGCCACCACCCACGCACACAACATTGTAAACAATTAGTCATTCCTGGTAGACCATATCCAATGTGCAAAGGATGTCAAAGCAGACAATGATCAAATACAGGTCCCCACCCACCAAAAACTGGAAACAAAAAAAAAAACCAGAACATAAATACCTCGCTCATTGCATCTGCCACACAACACCTGATAAGATCTTCATATAGATCAGCAGATCGCTGTATTTCTGGTGCATCAGGCCAGTGTTCTAATATCAACAGAGCATACTCACAACACCTTCAATAGAAAACAGAACATAACGGTGATTTAGAAAACAGCACATAAACTGTAGCATAAATTCAAAAAGGCAGTCATACCTTGCACGGAGAACTGCATTACGATCATTCTTTGCACAATCAGCTATGCGTGGGAGCATGCGAGGAACTTTGCAATTACGTAACATCTAGAAATGGAAAGGATAACTTAAGAAAGACATTTAAAAGGGGATAAATTGACAAGCAATTTTGAAAGGGGCAAATTGTCTGAATATTTAAGCCAAAAAATTACCGTTTTAATGCAGTTATCTGCAGACTCTGCAATTACAAGTACAGTAATCACAACCAACTTGAAAAGGACCTGATTATCATATCATAAGATTAACAAAATGTTTTGAGTGTACTAAGATTTCAACAGCAGAAAGAAAAAGTTAAACTTACTGGAATGAACATCTCAGCACATGACTCAAAATCCCCCAAGAGCTCCTTTGACAAAAAGGATAATAGATGACAAGCCTACAAAAATAAAAATCCAACTTATCATTCTTTTTACAAACCAATAGCAAGAAACAACAGTCTCAAGACATGAAGAAAGGTTTGAGCAACACTAAGAACCAATAGCTCTAGACAAATCAAGCAATCATGAAACCATATCCAAGGGGAAACAAGATAGACAATAAGAACCCTAGAATGCAGCAATTTTAGACACAAGAAATTTTAGCACACCTGCTTTACAATGCTAGACCTCCGATCTGATAATTGGGTACTTATAGGGCCAACAAGTTGTTTCAGTAGGCCCCGGAAACACGGATAGTCAGTAGCACCTGATGAGAAAAGATTGATTGGATCAATATAACAAATTTCTTCCTCAAATAGAAGTATACAAATTCCAACCAGTGCTATGATTTCCTTACATCTGCATCATTCAATCAGTGAAATTTAAAGTAATTTATGTAGGAAGTGAAAGACCTTCTAATGCTAATTTAAGCCATGAAAGCAATACAACAAAAATAAAATTAGCAAAATCTGCCATAATTCAAAATACATGCATCAAAAATGTCACAGGAAGCACAACTGACAGATCATTAAAATAATATGACACAATGAGGAGCCACAGGTCCACTAACTTTATCCAATAAAAAAAAAAAAAAAATACTAAAACGAAGAGAGAGAGAGAGAGAGAGAGAGAGAGAGAAATAAATAGTAAAAAATCAACTCAAGATACACATGAAAGGAAGGGAGAGAGATGGAAAACAGGCAGGAAAAAGAAAACACACTAACCATCCCAAAAAGATGGAACCACCCTTATTTTCCTTTGGTCATGAAATTATGACCTTAATGAATCTTTCAGCTGTTAGCCATTATTTTCGTTAACTGGTAAAATGCCGTTAAAAATTATTTTAGAGGGAAAATAAATGAAGTAAAAAGTGTTAATAAACTCTTAAGAACTTTGGGCAAAAGGAAAATCAACTTTTTCATGGTAGGGTTCTATATTTCATTCCATTCTGCAACTAAAATAGAAGTCTAATACAAGCATGGCTCAAAGCTCAAAATACAGGCAAAAAAGGACTTCAAAGTTTTCTCTGCCAAACTGTTCAAAGTATCCTTATGATTAAACCTTATCAAGCAACCATAAACAAACATTAAATTTTCTAACAACTGTGTTTGTGACAAAAAAAAATACCCATTAACTTTCACCTTAGATCATATTCTCCGCCAAAAGAAGTACAGACAATGACGATGAGCCTTAACCATAAAAACAACAAAAAGGTTTATTCAAGAATGTGATGCAACAACGACCAACGGATTTGTTTGCAAACAGTTTTAAACCCCAAGAGAGAGAGATGAAAAAGAAAAAAAGAAAAAAGAAAACGAATGAAAAGCAAAAAGAAAATCAAGAACACCATACATAAGCCATTAGATTTTAGATAATGCAACCCATTGTAAGATCATTGGGAAAACAGAACATGTTGGTTAGAGCTTCCAGGACTGGGTCTATTCCCCTCATTTTTTGTACATTTCTCTTACAGTTATATATACATTCTCTTCCTCTGTTTCTTTGCCTGGAAGGAAAAGGAATAACATGAAACTGAGAAAAGTGATATCCAATTAAAATACTACCACACCTTTACTAACTTTTGCCCTCCTACCAGTATTGCAACAGTAAAAAGTACTCTAAAACACACATGAACCCATAAAGAGAAGGGACAGAAACCTCCTAAGACAAGGCCTTCAACTCTCTGCATGGCAGCAATGCGGATAGACCAGTCTTTATCAGGTACAAGGGTAGAAGTAACTTTCTCAAACTCCCTAATAAGCTCCTTTTCAGAGTATACTTTGATCGGCTCTATGAGTTTTTCTGTTACATCTTCTCCTGCAAAAAATGGTGTAAAATGCAATAAGACAACAATAACCAGAGCATCAGAGACTTTATTTTTCCTACAGCACCAAAAATATATTGTCTTAATTAAACCATGATTTCAAATAGTGTGCCACTCTTTAAGAATAGAAAAACCCAGGAACTTTGTACATAAAATTCTGCACAAGTTACCAAATACTTTTAATATCTGCATCCTAGACTTAAATCAATGCTAACCTCCAAAAAGAGACATCTCTCTTGAGGAACTCTTGGCCTTTGGACTACTCTTTTTGGGATTAAAGCTTGCAGGCTTGAGCTCAGCAGGAAAGGTATTTGTAAGTCCTTCTGAAGTGCGAATACGAGGTTGAATTTTCTCTAGCCTTGCATTAATATCTTTCACCTGCAGTCACAGATTGTGTTGTAAAGAAAAGACAAATTAAATAATATTTAATCATGTCAGTCAGTAATAAATACTATTTACCAAACAACATCTGCAATTAGAGCATAACTAAGCATGAAAATCTCAGGTCCCAGAAGACACAGGATCAAAAAATTGCAAATTAGATGTCTTATTCTTAGCTAGTATTCACCATAGCTGTAGGAAGATTATGGCGATGAAGTTCATCACGGAACTGAGGCCCAGCCTGTGTATACATCTCCTGGAAAGAAAACAAGCGGATTAATATGGTTAGAGGCTCATCCCCAATTGAAGAAACTCAAAAACAAACCAGAAATCTCTAAAAGCACTCATACAAGAAAGAGGATAACATTCACAGAATCTTCCAATTAGCAAACCATTAATAGTTTCAATTAGAAAGCACTTACTGCACCGTCCAAGTCAGAAATACTTTTTAACTCAATGCAACACTGACCTAATTTATTCTGTAAAGATCACAAAAGCTTAGCATTGATCAAATAACAATGTAATAACATTGATAGTATTGATTAACAGAAAACAGATCTTCAAACACCTACCATCAAACACAACAGAGGAATCATTAAGAAAACAATTCAGGAAAAACCTTTAAGGTAACCTCCAAAATTTAAAATCTCAAGTGACAGAACACAACTTGGACCTTAAAGAGGCTCCTTTCTTCTCTCAATGCATGGTAATTTCATAGCAAGGAAAGGATGGTGGAAAACCAACAAAGAAGCAAAGTGAAGAGAAATACAGAAGAGGCTATAGAAGTAATACATGCAACTCATAAAGAAGTCCTATCGCCTATTTTACAATAAGTTAATTAGAGAATGTAGTTAAGCACAGCACATTTTCCACTAACCTCGATGCACAATATAGCTGCTTCCCTAACACCAGGATTTGGATCATTCATCATCTGCAATATCTGATAGTAGAAGAGAAATTTTATCAGTTCAACTCCCAAAAAGCAATTAAAGACAAAAGTAATGTATTCTAATTAAAAAATAATAGCTATCATACTGGAGGAAGAATTGCTCGCTGAAGAGGTAGCTCGGTAGCGGCAAAAAGACCAATTGCTGATGTGACAGTTCGTGCAAACTCTTCTCGAACTCTCCAACTTCTATGCATCCAGGCATAAGAGCCCGCTCTTTCAACAATAATTGTAGGAGAAGAAACCTGCAACAAGGTAGTACTCTTTAACCACTTTCATATTTCCTTATTGCTTTCAGTACAACAAAAGATAAAACAACACAATCTTAATTTCATTTCATTAGATATCAAACATAAAAATGTATGAAATACCATCCCAAACAGAAAATTTCACAGAGCACCAAGATTTATTTCCACGCCCATGGAAAAAAAAAAATTAGGCACATGGAAAAATTAGAATATATTTTTCAAACACATGTAAACATACACAACAGTGAATAAATTGATACCCATGCACTTGTCGCAATTCACTTTTCTAAAGAAGCTGGAAGAGGCATACTTATTTCATTGATTTTAATACAAAATGTAAGAGCAAGTTATAACTTGCTAGACAGAGAGACGGATTTTAATTTCCCATGGGAGTGCAATAACCAACAATAATAGTTTCGTTAAAACTTGAAAAACCATAATGAAAATTAGAGCAAATATTTAAAACTATTAAAGCCAGTAAAGCTCATTAGGCGAAAACAAAATTGCTGGTATTTTCTTAAAACAACTCTACATCACATCTATTACACTGACAGAACCAAACCACAAAAAAGTAAACACAAAAAATAAATAAGTAGAAGAAGAAGTAGAAGAAAATTAATATTACACTGAGAAGTGAAACAAAACCAACAAAAATAATAAGGAATATATCGTAAACAAATAATCATGAAATTACCTCCATGAGAGTGAGCAAGAGCCTTCTAGCGGCATCACGAACTGGCTGTTTAGCATCACCCAATCTCTCAACGACAGCTGGCACAAGAGCGTTGAAATGCAGCTTGAAATGCTCGCCAGAAAGCACAGCGGCAGAAGCAAGAGCCTGAAGCGCGCCCTGAGAAACCCTAAAATTGTTGTCCTTTAAGAGATCCAAGCAGCAATCAACAAGTGAAGTAACGTCGGCAGTACTGAGACTCTTTCTAGAAGCTTCTAGAAGTTCGTGGAGACGCTCAACTCCGGCCATCCGCTCCTTAGTGTCTTTTGCGCGTGCCAGTTCCAGCGCCTCTTCCATTTGACCTCGATCTGGTGCAACGCGCCTCAGATCTACAAATATTTATCGATCAAATAAGCAACATAAATTACAGCGAGAAATGCAGGTGCCGATTGTCGTTAATTTATAAGAAGATTAGGATTTAAGTGAAATTTAATTTAAATTTTGCAGATTGTGAAGCGAGTGAGAGCGTAATGTCGAGAAGGAGGGAGGGATTTAGCGGAGAAGTGCCGCTTAATTTAGACAGTGGAGATGGTCGAGACTGAAATTGACGGAGAAGATGACGAAAGTATGCGGTTGAAGAGTGGTTGGGAAATTCACCCACGGTTTTAGCATTAATTTACGAGATGTGCCACTGTATTGTTGTCGTTGGTAGTGTGAAGTAACACAACAGTATGAATGCGACGGATGGTGTGTACATTTTTTTTTTTTTTTATAAATTTTGTTGTATATATAATTACAGTAAGTTGACACTTTGCGGAGGATTGTCGGGTGGGTTTGACCCGATTTTTGTTTCGAATAATAATAATAATAATAAATAGTATTAATGGAAGGAAGGGGGTAAAGTAACTAAAAAATAATATCATTAACGAAGTTGAAGAACTTGAAAAGGCAACTAATTACTTCTTCTTGAAATTATTAATGCTTTCTTAATTTAAAACAGAATGCATTACTAATGTTTTTTTTTTCAATAATTAATCTAATTATAAATAAGACAATTTGTTTAAAATGATTTTTTTTTTTCACTTTTGCAATAATAATGATAACAGATGGCAAGAAAACAAACTATTTATTAATCAAAATTTGTAATAATGAATGGGTATATATGACATCAATAATATGATCCTAAGCTCATTTGTTTCAAAATTAAGTATGGCATGTGAGCATGTTAAAGACTTGTAGTTACCTTGACTTCAAATCAATGCTTGTATTTTATTTATTAATTTATTGTCTCAAATAGGAAATTTTCTTTTATTTAGGGCAAAACACTTGGTTCTGCAACACAAGACAAGAAAATTATAAACATGCTTTTCATTTCACGTGCCTTTGCAATTCTATACTCCTTAAAGATATTGAATTGTATTTAGGTAAGAAAAATTTGACACTTGAATTAATTATGTTTAAATTTTCAAAAAAAGGAGGACCTAATCCTATTGTTTTGCCTCATAGTGAATGACCCTTTTGATTTGTACATAGACAAAATGTCATATCTAAACTAATCCACTATAAAACTAATTACTCTGTTTCTATCTTTTGAAAAAATATTTAACAAATTTTAGATTGCAATTATTGTTTGGTGTTTTTTTTTTTTTTTAATTCTTTTTTTGTTTTGTTATCTGGTCTCAAAAATTATGCAGCCGAATTCAGAACACTAAATGTTGGAAAGGAGTAGGCTGCAAATTGTAAGATTGACAAGAAGTGGTACCAAAATCTAATGACATATATAATGTTTGTTTGTTCACGGGTCAATCAATTAACCACAAAAGGTTAATTAATTTAATTGAGTTTTAAGAAGATTCAAAAAGCGATGGTGACTGGCACATAAATGGCACTAACAAGAAAAGCCCAACTTCATGACAAAGCCAAGCCAACAACCCCGTTTGGACATCTCTCAAGGAAAACATTGCATTTCATAACAATATCCCTCCTGGGGCCAATAAAAAGTTACCCACTTTCACTTTTGCTTTATCATGTCACTGAGGATTGCATTACAAACGAACCAACCCATTTATGGTTAATTCAATTTAGCCCCTTCATTTTTTTGACAAACATCAAATAATCTCATAATTTTTGTACATCATCACCGCACCCCTGTTCCGTTTTCTCTTCCCAGCAAAGGTTATTTGATTTAGGGACAAAATCGTAATAACGCCATATTAAATTAGTAAAAATGAGATTTTCTTTTTCCCCCCCCTCTCCCCGTTCACTTTCTTTGTCACTTCATCTCCTTCCTCTTCTCTCAACAGGAGGATGAACTTGGCGGTAAGCAGATTACTATCACGAAGAACCGATTTTTATTGCTATAAATTGAATTATTATTTGTTAAAATAACTTTATATCAATGATTAGAATAATTTTGGTCCATGTACGATGGTGATTCAATTTTATTTTACTAACAAAATGGCAAAGAAATAAGATATATATATATATATGTATAAATTAAACTAAATATAAATATATTTTTTGAGGATATATTTGTCTTTTAAACAGATTTTATATCACAACGAAGATAAAAGCGGACTTTCATCGGTCAATTATTGTCAGCATGGTGGGTCTTATTGACAGTCCATAATTGAATATCTTTTTATTTCGCAAACTCACATGATTTTTTTTTTTTAATTTTTTTGTGCACCAGTAACAATATTCAACATATCCAAATTTTTTATTCAAAAAAAATTATAAAAATTAAAAAAGAAAAGAATTCCTAATCTTAATAAATTCATTACCAAATACTAGTATTGTTGTTACATTATCGAATTAACGATATTGTTATTTATATTTGTAATAAAAAAAAAGTTAATTATTTTCAAATTTTATGTTTGAATAATTTTTTTTTTTTAACGGTTATTAGTTTTGTTGTGAAAAAAAAAATTTATTTTTCAGTAAATTGTTACTCTTTTTGTTTTTGTTGAAATTTTTTTTATTTTTTATTTAATTTTAACTCATTATTAAATGGGTATGAAGAGCAATATTATTTTATTTATTCATATTAGATTTTCCTTAAAAGTAAATTTAATTATAAATTTTTTTAGCTGTATATACCGTGAAAATATGAGTATTCGCAGATAGGCATACTCATAAAAAGTTACAATTTTAACTGCAAGAGATAATGGTAATAGAGTGGGGTGTGTTGACTACTTATAAAAATTATTAACTGCCAATGCCCAAAGAATACAAAAGCTTTTGTTCATATATAACTGAGAAATGATAAACAATAGCCCTAATAGGCTTGCTTGCATTCATGTTTTCTACAGATTTGTCAATTAAACTATTGAAAAAAAAAAATATATATATATATATATATATATAAAAAAATTATTGAACCACAACAATAATTAGAGTCCTAAACATTTTTGTTTTATTGCATTCTTCATGTTCGCAGCAGCAATTAAATTCCAACATACCGGTCATTGATCAGTTCTCTCAGGGATGGAATGTCATTTTCACCTTTACATATATCACCATAACGAGCATGGCATGTCAGGAATTCCGTCCCGCCATCACACGGTCTGTGCTTAACAACAAGAAACTATCTCAAACTAGAAACAATTGTACAAAGAAAATGGCTGCAAATTTGTAATTATATGCGGTGTTAATCAAACAGTTGAACTCTCGTTGATGTTACAAGTATAGATTTTCATGATACACACAACATGAATCCAGTAAAACAAATCACTATGTTGACGGAAAAAAGCTTGCCTAATTTCGTTTCATTCATAAAGCAAATTGCATCGGTTGCGTACATATGTGATATCCATTCATTTGTCTAGGGATCACTGTCATATGGAACATCTGAGGAGAGTGATGATGGAAGGATCAAAATGGGCTTTCCATTATGTTGGAATTCAGAAAGCATGGAAACGTGAGATGGCTGATAGTCCCAATTGTTCCCCATCAAGTTCAAACGCTCAAGGTGACCTAAATGGTAACAAACAGAGTATTCATATCACTTTTTTATTTACATGAAGTTGACTGGCATGTTCCAGAAATGAAAATCATTCAATTTTATACCATTTAACTTCTATATTAGATTCTTCTATTTTGTAAGATGCAAGTGCATGTACATGTGTGCAACAACAAGCATGCATGCCTTAAAATTAAGAACGATGATGATCCAGACACATATAAATTAAATACTTATAACAACAGAAGAAAAACAGATAGCATTGACCGACACGTCAACAAAAATTCAATGAATCTCTTGATGTTGTAGATGATTACCTTTTGCAACTTTTAAGGCAGAGCATATGATGGTCAAGGATTCTAATGGCATAAGATTATATGCAGCATCAACTTCAACAAGTTTTGGAGCCCATGTCATGAGCTTTGACAAAAACTTTGCAGTTTCAACCCCGCCGCGATTTTTGCTATACCAAATCCATGAACATGTTAGTCTCACTGAGATGGACTAGCATAAAGAAATTGAGAAATCAATTTAAACCTTATGTTGATATTGACAAGCTTCAACTCCTTTGTTATTCCCTCTTGAAGTTTCCGAAAGCCAGATGAACCCAATCCAGTTGCTCCAACATTAAGTACTTGAATAGATGTGCCCAAAAATTTTCCTAAAGTAGCTGCTACTTGACTGGAAGATAGTATTTAAACTAAATCATGCTCAATTGAAATACATAAATAATAAAAATAATTTGTAAGCTAGAGTTAGCCATGCAGACCTTCCAAGGCTATTATCTGCAATGGAAAGAAAAGTAGGTGGTCTTCTTAAGGTTGAAAGTGTATCAAGGAGCTGAGTCACTCCATCACAGGAAAGCTCACAGTTTTCCAAATACAGTTTAGCCAAGGAATTGCATCTTTCAGATGCAATAATGAAGTACGGAATTAAATTTCTGAAAATTCAAATTGTGGCTTGTGAGACTTCATGTCTGTAATATTCAAAAGATACGTGGGGAATAGATATGTACCAACCTGATTCCATCATCCTCAATGGGATTGTCACTTATATCCAATATCTCCAAGTTAGGAATATGAACAAGAGCAAATCTAAGATCTCTAGCATCAGCTTTTTGGAGATTATTTCCCCTACAAATAGATAGGATTATTTACCATGCATTAAACACCAAATCTAATGAATAACAGTCCATACAATCTCATCAAATATGGCTTTGTTTAGTAGCTTGAATCCTACATTTGTAGGATGTTGGAGAATAAAACCACAGGAGGTATTCTATTTACTGCAGCTGCCATAAGTTCAGATGTTGGAGAATAAAACCACAGGAGGTATTCTATTTACTGCAGCTGCCATAAGTTCATTGTAGGGAATAATACTTAAAAAAGAAACAGCACCACCTTAGATTGAGCATGCGTAATGATTGCAAAGACTTGCCTACTCCGAAAGCAAATAGGGAGTCACCAAAATCGTACTTAGAAAGCCATCCTGCCATCTGCACAATCACATATGAAGTCTTATGCCAGTTCATGATACAATGAATCATAAAATATAATGGGATGCATTACTCACATTGTTGTCTGAAAGGTCAAGGGTGGATAAACAACAGGATGCCTTGAGAAGGCTACTGAAAATTATTCTTCCAAGGTATCTGTCCAGATGGCTGTTACGAAACTTTAATGAACACAAAGACCTGAAGACAAAAGCATTATAAGCAAGAAGATATGCTTTGGAGTGATTTATGTGATTAATTCACAACCTGAACAAATGGAGCCTAAAATGAGAAAAGATGTACCTTCCTGAGGAGAGAAACGAAACAAGCTCCAGAACTAAGGAACTTGGGCTGTTTTCAAAAAAGCTTGATGCGTTGATTGAGAAGTGTTGAATCATGTGCGTCTGCATTCTCTTATTGTAAAGACAACAACAAACTCCTTCAACAAAACTTGTAGAGAGCTTGCAGTGAAGGAATTCCAGTGATGTTAATGTCTCGCTATTTTGTATTAGAAGTTTACATAATCCTTGAACCTGTTATTTGGTGAATTATGAAAATCAAACCAACAGTGGAAAAGAACCATTTAGGATATACACAAACTAGATAAATTCTATATTTTTCACTTGTGTTACTGAATTACATAGTCTTGGAAGCAGTTTGGCAAAATATGATCATAGCAACATAGGTGCTTCTTTTGTTGTTGCATGTGCAGAGTTTCTTTTATTTACAAAACTAAATTAACACTTATATACTCCCCTCAGACATTATATTTTATTGAAAGAAGCTAGCTTTTAAAAAGTGTGAATGAAACTGTATATTAGTGCCCACAAACAAAAAAATATGACTAACATGTTCTTCAGATCTGATCCACCATATTACCAAGCTTTGCAACTTGCTATTCCTCAATAATTGCTGCAACAAAGAAGAGTGAGAGATGATAAAATAGCACCACATGCTTGCACAGTGCACACACAAGCACATAGGTACTTGACATTGAAAGCATGTGATGAAATCCACCATAAATAAATAAGATACTCGAAAAAAAGAAGAGAGAAAAAATTCTTAACGTAAAGATACAATCTGTGACATATGTGTGAAAGCATGCATGCATGCATTTAGCTACTTCTCTAAATTGAAAAAAAAAAAAAAAAACAAAATAATAAAAAAAAAGCATTTGTATTTGGATGACATTGTTGAAAAAAACTGTTTCTCATAAAAGTTGATACATATAGTTTAATTCAAAGACATTTCTTGATGAAAAGGCATTCAATTTCATCATCTTACTGAATCATTTTCAATACATGAATCCCAGTTCCAACAAAATTTCACCATGCATGAACAAAGGTAAAACTCAAAATATACTCCAAATCCATTAAAACATGGATACTTTAACAGATGTTGACAACACAAACCAACTCAATTTCTAACAGCAATTTTCTTAAACTTACAAGATTAAAAACTTACACATGTTTCTACAACACAGAGCACATTTTGAAGTCTCAAGGATCTGCATGAATATAAAAGCATAATAAGAACCTAAACCCTCACGTGCCTCAAAAATACTAAAGTTAATAATGACAGAATTTCTGCAAACATACAATAATGTTTAAAACATGTTGATGATTTTGGAATTTTTTTTATATGAATAGCTAAATGCAAGAAGATATTGATGATGAAATTAATGTAACACGAATGACTAATTTTTACTTCCATCTTAATGGGTTCAGAAAATCTATTATAATTAATGCAGGCACCAAAAAAACAATAGATATGTAAGTGTGCAATTAAGTTTTGAAAACATTGATGAACATTAGCCTACTTCCTCTTACAATAATGGGATTATGTCTTACCTAGCATAATGGCCAAATTGCTGGCAATGGCAACATAATTTAGAATAGTCACATGCTGCATGATTCCTTTGTTGCTTGTAACCAATATATTTCAAAATAGTTTCTGCACAAAACAGGAAAACATGAGGAGTAGTTCACAAGGCTATCAACAAATGTAAAATACAAAGAGATAAAGATAAAAGTACTTAAATCATGTTAAATGTGGAAGTTCTTGTTTTCCCTACTTTCTCTGCAGATAGTACGTAATACCGATACACACACACACACACACACACCCCCACCCCTGTTAGGGAAAAAGAATATTGTGTTATGTGTATGTATTCAATTAATGACAAGATATCTCTTTAAGCCTTTGTAATGTGATTCCAAAGCCCATCACATGAGGGAATCATGAGCCATGTTCCGTCGCACCAGAAGCTTTATGCAAGAGAGCATCCACAAGATCAAGTAAAATAAAATTTGTATATTTCCCATCACTTTCATTTCATAAATGCTCCCAAACTGCAGGTTTCATATGTTCTAGAACTTCAAAGAAAGGGCAAAAGTTGAAATCATGACATGCAGATACATGCTCATTGTCAATGGAAACAAGCAAGTGATACAGAAACTGCCTTCATTAGATGTCAATGTGCTTTACCAACTAACTAAACTAGCATGAAACTTCACTCAACATTTTAAAAAATTAAAAGAAAAAAAAGATAACAAATGAGCAAGCATCAATTCACCTGAAATCTTTATATCACCAATAAGTCCATTAAAAGATGGAAGTAAAGCTAACTCTGCTGCTTCATCTAGGCATCTGTCTTCCAGAACAACAATACAAAAAAACACCAAACTACGAGTAAAAAATCAAAAAATAGTAAAGCAATTGAAGACTTGATATAAAAAGGACATACCTTTGTAAATGTGTTTCCCAGTAAAGTTGTTGCCAATCAACTGGTTGGATTTGATGAACAAGATGTGGCCAACGCATCTTAAATAACATCTTCCACGCTGCATTTAAGTTCCCATATCTGGATAATCGTTAATTTTACAATAAGATCAGTTGTCCTCGCTTCATAAAATTCAGAAAGAAAGGCGTGATCCTTGCTAACCTTCCACGTTTTCTCCCATTTTCTAAACGATCACTAGCAGATCCATAGTCATTCCAGTCCTTAAATGGCCTGCTCGTAGGAAAAACGCAATACCATCTTATTTAATTTGTTCCCACGGTTACAACTATTATAATGAACCAAAAAATAAAAATATAATTTCATATATAAACACAAAACCTAGTAATCTATTATCCATAAAATAAAAAAAAGAAAAGATAATACAACTAACATTTTAGTTTGTAAATTTTGCAAAGCCAAGGGAGGCAAATGAGTCAATAAAATATCAAATAATTCAGATGGAAGCTCATATATATCTGGTATAATATCATCTCCTGCAACCAAACACCAGAGTAACGAAACCAGTCACCAGAGTAACGAAACCAGTTATAGCATATTGAACTGAATTCCAGTAAGCAGAAGCAATAAATAACAGCCAAAAAAAAATAAAAATAAAATTACCACACAGAAGTTCTCTTTTCAAAGCTTGAGCGGCTAGAGTTATCAAAGTTGGAGCTTTGACCATTCTCCAGAGTCTAATTTAAAGAAAAACAAAAATTGGAAAGCTTACATGAAAGGTATTTGATCACCCATGCGCGTAACTGAAGAAAATTTGATCCAAAAACAGAAAATAGTATCAATGAGTAATTCAAATAAAATAGATAATTAACCAGCAATCTATTTAGGAATAATTTTTCAATCGTTATTCCCCCTCGCGGAACGTTTTCCTGCCCTCTACCGCGGTGTAGCGAAGACGAATGTTCATTTTGATTCGGTTTTACAACGGTGAAGTGGCACGACGTCGTTTGAAACCCCCCCCGTTTGTTTTTCGTTAAAAGAATGAAAAAATTTATAAAATAACTTTATTTTAACTTACCTCTGTATTTATAATTAATTTTAAAAAAATTTCTTATCAAAGGAGTCACTCTAGACAATTTTACACTCATAATCCCTCTTTCTACTTTATAAAACAAAACACACTTTTTATGTTTACATTACAAATAAGTTTTCAATAATTCTCAAATTTTAATATTTATTTTTTTAATATTTCATGCAATAGTATAAAAATTTCGATATTTCATTTATAAATTTAAATGATAAATAAATTTTTACTCTTTATTTTTTCACTAATTTTTGCTCAAATTTAATATAAATATGGTTATAAAATTTATTGTGATTAACATTAGAATTTAAACTGAGTTATATATGGCATTAATTTATTAAATCTTATTTGTTAAAATTTTAGGTAAAAGTTAAAAATTTAACACAGTAAAATTTAAAATTTAGTCAAAAATTTAATTAGAAATTTACATTTCACATAAGGATAGTAAAAATTTGAAATATAAAAATTAATACCATAGTACTATCACATAAGGATGTTCATTAGTGTCCTGTGTAAATCACGTATAATGAATGAGGATAAACCAATAATGTAGACTTTTTAATGAATAAGAAGTGCTCAAAACAAATTTAAGTAAACAAATTGATTTGTGTCGCAATTAATTTTCTTCTAATACGGTTTATTACTCCAAATCGTGTTTAATAATTTATTTTCACATGAAAGTGTTTATATATTATAATTTTCAACTATGGTTGGCTTACTATTTTCATCTATAAAATTTTACAAACAATTAGTTATTATTAAACATTGCATAAAATAATTAAAAATAAACATTTATTAATTTAAAGAAATTTTATAATTAAATTCGTGTATTTATTTTTACAAGTAAAAATTATTTTTTGTTACAATTTTCAAATTTTTTAATTTTCTAATTCAATTAATTACTTTAATTAAACATTAAGAATTAAAATTTAAATTTTCTAATAAAAACTAAGTTTGACTAATCTCTAATTTTTTTTAATTTAATTAAAAAATAAAAAATTATTAAAAAAATTATTTCTAATTTAGTGCATGAAGCTTGCGCACTACTGTGGGCACACATGGCAAGAGGGATCAAACACATGAACTTCTTCTCGTGTCATGAGCGATAGGTGTGTGTGATACACGTGCCAGCACACATGGCAAGAGGAGTCAAGCGCATGGATTTCTTCTCCTGTTATGGGCGATAGGTGTGTGTGATACACGTGCTAGAGCACATGGCAAGAGGGTTAAATTAGTTTTCATTTTACGTGCAATGGCACGTGGTACATATGTCGTCTAATTTTCTCGAAAACTTCTTTTTAAATTTTCACCATATTTTCCGACCAGTGGCTATTCCCTGTTGACATTGGCCAAAGTCAACTCCCTCCACAATTTTAGATCAACATTTTTCATGATTGGCTTACAAAATCTAGAAATTTAAGTCAATAATTGTATTCTTCTCATGCATAACCACTAAACTAAACCATCTATTACAATCTTTTTTCAACAATATAAATAAATAAAACTATTATCTTTTTTCTTCTCATCGGAAGTTGTTTACCAAAAAATTACTTATTGATAAAGGTGAAAGTATAAGAAAGTGTGCTTTGTTATTGTTGGTAAAAGCATAAAATGTTGTTACGGAAGTAAATTAACCTTTTGCATACTATTTATCAAAATAATACTTTTGATAAATTTACTATATAGATAATTTTAAAATAAATTATTTAATTCAAACAAGCAATCGGCACACTATAACTATAAGATATACTATCCAAATATTTTTATTATAAAAATTATAATTAATTTAAAAATAATTTTATTTTATTTTATTTTATAGCATAATCATAATTATGCACACACATATGTATGTATGTATATATATTTAGTTTATAGTTTAAAGTGCATAACTAATTAAGTGACAAAATTCCTATTTTGATCTTCTTAATTTACATGCGTTTCGGTTTGAAACTCATGACTGAATTTCTTTTGTCAAAATGAGTCCAACGAATATTATCAAGGTTGAAATTGATGCTTAGAATATCCGAAAAGAGGCTTTAACTGAAGTTGACCGTTGATCTGTCAACTTCATTGGTCAATAGTAGTTAATAGTGGCAGTAGGAGCCATAATAGTGATTTGAAGGATGGGTCATAGTTTATCTTATAGTTTTTGACATCTTGAGTTCAACAATGATGTTTATTTTTTCATCCGCCGTTTCGTTTGCTAGAAAATTGTAGCTCTAACAAAGTCAACTAAAAAATTTCAACAACTTTTGCATTTGTACTTTTGAATGGTTTTGTTCTATTCGTTGAGATAAGTTCATTAATATATTTTGTTTAACAAAATGAGCTCGAGATTAGCCGAAAAGTTGAGTTAAAGAAATACTTAAAACTTTGAATGAGATTTGACAAAGCGTCAAGAGTCAAATTGAGGTAAAGTTTATTGCTATAAAATGACAATGTCAACAAGATCTTGTAGGTGAAAAATCTCATCAATCAGAGGTTAGAAGGAGGTTCCTTAAACAATGGCTGATAAAATGAGGAGAGAGAAAGTGTTGAGATATTTTTGAAAATTCTAAAAATGAAGGAGTATTTATAAAAAATGTTTGAGAAATTACAGAATGACTAATTACTCTAAATTGCTACTTGGATCATAAATATTTAAAAAATATACAATTTCATCCAAATATTCTTATAATTTAATCATCTTAAAATTAATAAAAATCTAAAATATTTTATTCAATATTTATATATTTATTTGACATTTCTCATGGAGTGATAATTTACATCCAAGCCAATTTTTTTTAATAAATATTTGATGTTACTTGCAAATTAAAGAAAACCAATAACTACATATGTGTATCATAGGTCAATTTTTTTTAAGTCCTAAATTATAGAATAGGTAAAATTTACATATAAATTAATATAAATAATATTATATATTTTTAAATTAATAATTTAGTTAATGTAATTTCTTAAAGTAAAAAAGTGGTAAGGGATAGAGCTTAAATCCTCTCGTATATATTATTAAATCATTTAAGTTCCTGCCTTTTTTTTTTCTCAAAATTTACATGTAGTCAATAATTCTTTAAATATTTGAATTTTAATATTATTTGCAAATTAAAGAAAATTATTAATAACATATAATTTTTTTCCAAGTACATAACTATAAAGGAATAAAATTTATTTATAAAATTGATATAAATAAAGTGGTATGTATTTAAGATAATAATTATTTTAGTTGATTTAATCTTTATTTTTTTTTATTTTTATCATTACTCTTCATTATTAAGTATGATTATAATTAGTTCAATGAATGACCTTAAATAAATGAGAAAAAATATCCCAAATTTAACTCTCATGACCTAAGCTAATCTCAAATATCAAAGTTATACTTGTAAGTAAATCAAAATATACATATATGAGAAAGATTAAAAAAAAAATTGTTTACTTACTAGAATTTATGCGACAAACTCTAATATTACACACACACACACACACACACACACACACACACACACACATAAAAACACAATAGATTTGGCCATATTTTTATATTAGGTAATTTATCAAACTACAAATATAAATTGAATACCTCTATATCTTTACAATTTTCATATGATTGAAAATTAATTTGGAGTGCTAGCTTTTTTATTTAAAACGCTGATTATATTCTGTGTTTTTTTTTCTCAAAAGAAAACACATAAAAGCAAAATTTTAAGCACACTTCAAAAAACGTAAAATATCATATATTTATAATGTTATTTTAAATTTTTTATTTAAACTTATATATATATCTTAAAATTTATCTTTATGAATTAATATTATTATTATTTTTTTAAATTTAATGTGTGATCTAATAAATTTTGATAACGTTAATAGTAATATTAAAATTTAATTTTGGTATTATAAGCAGTGAACAGTGTCTAATAATATATCATGACTACTGAAGTAATGAGATTATCAGTGATTTGATATTATCTTATCCGTAATCAATGTTACATGTAATTTAATACATTTATCTTAAATATCTCAATTAAATACGAGGTATATAACGTGTCACTCTCGCATAGTTCAATTTTACTTTTCTTTGATATCTTAAGTGAACTTATTTAACAAATAAAATCAATATCATATATTGATTTATTTGAGTATAGTTATGCGTTTTCATAATCCCATTCAATCAAAGAGTTAAAAATATCATTTTCATTATATAAGAAGGATAAATATTATTTAACTCATATATATCTCTCTACATAAGTTATGATATATTTAATTATTTTTTTAATAATCTATCTTATTACAGATGATATTTAAAAATATTAAAATATATTATTCTCAATATTAGAAATGATGGTGATATCAAATTCAAAGATTACATATATCATTATCACTGTGAGAATTACTTATGACAATTATGTAATGATTTATATAACGTTCTCATAATAAGTAGATCTAGTATATTAATTCATTAACTTGTACCAATGTATATATTTGATATCTCATATTATAATATATTTATCATTAGTTACAACACATACTAATTTTTATACATTATTGTTACCATATTTACAATAATACTTAATTAAGAACATTTAAAAATAATATTTAACTAATTAAATTTATTATTTTAAGGATATTATTATATTTATTAAATACACATATATATAATAATAAAATAACAAATGATATATAAATCAATAATGTCATAATACATAAAAAATAAATATGATAAATATAAAAAGAAATGCTGATAAATTTAGGACATATACTAACATTACTACCAGTCCTTCCTTTACACAAGTTGAACTTGAAATGGTTGTTTGTTCGTCATAAAAATTTCCCAGAAGTGCATAAAAAAATAAGTAAGAAAGAAAAAAACCAAAGAGAAACGGGGTAAACTCAAACCTAGGTTCATTTCAATGCAATAACCAATGAGTAAAGGGAACTGCAATTTCATATCAAAGTCCACACATGGAGGTAATCATAGTTAAGAAAGAGCCACAAAACTTGCAAGGCCAACAACCTTGATTATTTATTTAGTATTTTAGGTCCCGGTGTCCATGGCCAAGATGGTTCTGAGGTTCGCTGGATTCATGTACTTGGTGGAGCCAGTCATCATATTTTGGACAATTATCCTGGTTGCACGTTCACCGGGATGAAATGCATCCCAAAATACATACGCACTCCGGTTTGTGCAAAGGTTTGAGAAAACATTGCATGTTCCGAGCCCATTGTAAGGTCCCTGTCCACAACACGCTACCGATGATGTCTCAAAACCTGGAACGTTCATCAGAAAGAAACACAATCATCGCATCATCAGTCAATATGTTAATGATTAAGTTTTAGGGTTCAACAAATTAAAACAAACCAAATTGTTTGGGGTTAGAGATGAAGTCTTTGTTGATATCAAATGCATTAGAAGCAATAAAAACATCAGAGCCCAGCTCATTGTTCAGATCTTGCATCATTTGGAAGAGCATAGAATTGTATATTTCTGCTGCTCGTTGCGGCTCCGGGGCACATTCCCCATTTCTGCTGCCTGACAAGGCCAGTTCAACGGGGATACAACCCAACGGTCCAATCCCTGTCACGATTACTCTTCGTGCTCCTAACACATAGAGCCTCTGCGTGCAAAACAATATATCAAATTTGCAGTCAAAAGGACAATTGATTCAACTCTTAATTGTTATAAACCTTGAGAATTTTCTTGTACTCGAAGATGATGTAACGGCAGTACTGTGGGAGAGTGAATTGGCGTCTTCTAGGAGCGAAAGGTGTCAAGAAATAGTTGTTAACAAAGTCATTGCCGCCCAGTGTCATGAGGACCAGTGCTTGATCCACTAGCTGTTGTGCTTGGTGATCTTGTCCAAGAAGATTACGAAGCCGCATTTGGTAATCTTGAAATAACTCGAACTGCTGGTGAATTCTTATTATGTTGAGCTGCAGAAATTGAAAATTTTGACATATTAGCCCAAGATATAGCATGGGAAATTCCCGACTGTGCAGATTGATTGAATTTAAGGTGGCCGGCCTTACAAACTGAAGTCCGGTGTCGTTTAGAATTCCAATCCCAGCTGAAGCGAAGTTGGCTCCCGACAGAAGGTTTTGTCCGTTCATGATATCAGGATTCAAGTATGGTAGTGGAGGCGCAGTGCCCATTGATTCACCTAATCAAATACATGCATGCACGTATGTTATCTCTGTATTATCAGTCCAATAATAGAAAGGAAAAATAATGCGGAAATTAAACTCACTGATAATGTCAGGAAGGTTAAGGCCATTAGAGAAACGACCGGTTGGTCTGTGAGTAGGATAGTCGATGCCGTAAGGCGGAAAGTCGCCGCGAGCAGATGTGACTAAGAAGTTGTTGTTGCCACTATCAACGAGCGAGTCACCAAACACGAAGAAAGCACGACTACGACTAGCTGCTGCCTCAGCTTGAGGTACAATAATTACCGTTGCTACTACCAACACTATGACAACAGTCAGCCTGGTCATTAGGAAAACCCTAGACATGGATATGCACAGTGAAAACTCTTACTGTTTGTCACTCTCAATCACAAATTTTAAAGCAAGGGAGAGTTGGCATAGTTTTTAAGGAGCTTGTGCAAGTCATTAATTGTGATATGGCTTGGCACAGATAAGGTTTCCATTTTCCACAATCCATTCGACAATTAGCATGGGTGAGAGACCCTTAATTGCCAAAGTTGAAACTTTGGCAACGCCACCTTAATTAATTAAGTGATTAATAAGTTTGTTGTGGAGTTTGATGAACTGGCTGTGGAGTTTACAGCTCATATCGTATTTCATTTTCCATTTTGAGAGAAAACAATGGCTTAGAGCTTATGCTCAGTACAGGTTCATATTTCCAGAATTGATCTTGCCAGTCTGTGGCACTGTCACTGCATGCAGTTTCCTCTACTTTGTTCATCACACTAGGAAAATAATCACCCTTAATTAAGAAATTAACCGGCAAAGGTAAAAATAATAAGGTCATCCAAACTGCAGCATAGACTTCTTAACGAGTTTGCCTTTGAATTCTGCTCACAAAGTGTTTTTCGCGATTTAGCTGGAATGGTGACTTATAATTGATTAATTTTGAGTAGGTTTACTTGCCATTGTCATTAACTGAAACGCTGCGTTATGATTATTAATATTCACCTACTCTTGATTTGAAAGATATAAAGTGGTGGGTTAATTACCTATCCTTTTAGTTGAAGCTGTAAACTGAACAAATTAATTAAATGGATATGCTAATTAATAACGACAGACCAATATCCTTCAAATTGATAGTCGATGACCTCAATATGGATGGATCTGTGCTATAGGTAATGGAGGTTATGTTCTAATAAATTGGTGTGGAATCCAGATTAGGCCATTATCTTCTTCACGAATGGGATGCCAACCTTTTTCCTTTTGCAAGCTACAACTCTTAAAGTATTTATAATTCCCTTTTTAGCAAAAATTTGAAGTATGAAATTATCAAAATATGTAGTTTATATTAGGCGGTAAATTCAGTATTTAATTGTTGGTTTTAGCTGTATATTACATGTCAATCAACCCCTAATAGCGAGCTGTGTGATGTGAGGAATGCAGTGGTTGGGGCGAAAAGAAGGTCGTAGTGCCATTATGGGCCTATACTACAATTGTAGTATAGGTCCAATTGGCCAACTTTCTCCGATTGTTAAATAAACTACTTAAATTTGCATCTTTGCTAATAAATAATTCACACCATTCAAAATGGCAGAGTACTTATCCTTTATAGGTTGTTACAAGGCTAAGCCATTTTTGAAATTAAAATTCAAGGATACATTTGTCATATACCTCTACGTGTCCAAGGGTGGTGATCCCTAAGCACGAAAAGGATAATCCTTTTGTTTATCGATTGCCCCTCGGCATCTTCATTATTTTTTGATAAATTAAAATGTGAAATTACTATATTGACTTGAAGCACCCAAAGTGTTAAATTTACGTTACACTAACAAAGAACATTATTTTTCAAGATTAATTTTATACGTAAATATAAATTAAATAAATTTTATTTTAATATTAAGACGTTCACATAATTATTTTTTATATTTAAACAAATCACATATAAATATATATATTTTAAAATTAACACATAATATTAATCAATAATAATATTATACAAAAATATTATTAATATATAAAATTTATATATACAAAATTATTTTAATTAAAAATAATAAAAATATTTTTAAAGGGTGTTATGTATTAATTTTAAAAATAATTATATTTATATATTATTTCACCAATCTTGGGAGAGTTACGTC
>CP135542.1:2763611-2786231 GCA_032402905.1 Khaya senegalensis | reverse complement strand
GCCAAAAAAAAAAAAAAGACTAGAGAGAGCAGTTTTAAAATCTGCAACACAACTTAAAAATATGCACTAAAGAAATTGATCTTAAGTATTGACACATTAGTTAGGTATATTTACACTAAAAAGAACAATGCCTACTCTCATAGTGAGAGGGGAAGTACAAACCGGTTCTCTTAAAGCCCATACTGTGAACTTGGTCTTCAATTAAATAGCCCAAGTAAGCTTTTAAACAACCCACTTCTATAGAGAATATTTGCTGCATCCCGAAAATCACCTTAAGTGCTCTCCTTAGGAGGCTATTCAATAACCAATACGTGCTAACAGATAGGCCTGTAAAGTTCACTATTGATCATCCTCTTTTACTTATTGGATATGCAACATAAACTCATCAACAATCATAATGGTTTAATGGCCGATGCCCACTGAATCAAAAACCGCAAATTCACAATCTTCAAGCTATACTATATTACTACAACTTTGCCTTTGTTACATGTTAATTATTCTTTCATTTGCTGCGTAAGGGAATCAATAAGATCTCCATTGGTAGCTGAACATTATGCTGCAGAAAGTCTTACAATGTTTACTCATACAGGGCATCATCAAATGAGAGGATATATCAATGACCACAATAATTCCAAAATTTCACTCACCTAAGAACTTTCAAATTTCACCATTTCATTGAAACATCTAGCAAATTGTGAGAACTTACTACTAGAGAGTAAAGCAGCAGTTCAAATCAAATGTATTCTATATCATTTCTATTCTCATATATTTCTCCTTCATATTCATCCCAACTAGATCTATAAACCAGTAAGGGTTATGGCTTTTACTTGCGCACAGATATCGAACAATTAAAAGATGACCCATCACGAATATTGATCACATTTTGACTATTCCTCGGGACTTGCTCCATCCAGGCAGTTCTCATACTCATCTTTAGCAAGAAAGTGTGAAAATATACCTTCCTTTGGAGGAGATTGAAGAGACGGATGGGTGAATGAATAATGCTTATTTGAAGATTTGCTTATTGATAAGCATTTACTTCATAAATCATAATCAAGTTTGGAAGACAGAAAAACTCTATGCCAGGATCATAAAGCTGCCCACTGAAACCTTCCCTTATAAACCAATGGTGACTTCCAGGAGAAGGAAGGGTTCTGCTACCTTTGCAATTCCAATCTTCAGTAAGACTAGGGTAGCTTGGCACATGTGCTAATTGCTAAGGTGCGACCAAATTTTCCCATTGGCGAATCAAGGAGAGGATTATAAGTATGAACTTTATCTCTATTGATATGAGACTTTTTGGGTAGAGATGGAAAACCAATTCATGAGGGTTTTGGTTCAAAGTGGACAATATTATATTATTGTGAAGATAAAATAAGGTTCATATTTATAACAAGTGATATCAGAGCTATATCCCCACTTAATAATTTGGATTAAATCACTCGGTACAGAACAAAGGTGGTGGGCCCCTCAAGTCACGTTTGGTTTTGAATTCGTAAGCCAAAAGAAGGTGTGCGCTCCACCTCACACATGGTAAAAAGAGGAATTGGCCTGAATAAAGAAAGGACGGAGGGATGATCATTTGAGGGGAAGTCAAGTTGTGGTCACCTGGTCTTTAGAGTTTTGGTCCAAAGTGGATAATATCATGTCATTGTGCAGATAATGTAAGGTCCACATTTATAAGAGATGGTTAAAATATAAATGTTCAAATCTTGTACTATTGCTTTGTTGTCCTCGAATAAATGTTTTCCGTACTTATCTTTGCAATAGCTGGTCGAGCAAGAGAGTGGTAAAAAGCTTGGAGTATGCTTGCAATTGACAGATGATGGACACAACACACTGGCACCAAATGGTGAGAACTCGTTATCCAGACTCTCCTTGTAATCACCACTCCAAGAAGTTAACCAAATGGTGAGAACTCGTTATCCAGACTCTCCTTGTAATCACCACTCCAAGAAGTTAAAGATATGGGATACTTGATCAATTCTGTATTTTGAGAAATAAGAGAAGTCCTATCATTTGACACCTTTTCGAAATCCCAACCTAACGATAGAGGATGTTGTTTTCTTCTAAATAAAGAATCACCAGGATCATGGAAATCATTGAGCTCTCTGAGATGATTTGAAGCAAGATGTTCTGAATTTTTGATAGGAAAACTAAAAGTGGAATCACTATCAATCCACGAGATTTTGTTCCTTTCTCCTAATTCACAGCTAGGTTCCCTCAGATTGTAATCAGGAAGGAGTCTTGAGCATAACAGGTTGGAGAGTCAAAATTTGAGTAAGTTTTGTCTCTTGAACAGTCTAAACAGCAAGCGGACAAACCATTTTCCAAGTATGAGCCGCATACAACCTCCAAAAAGTTTATCGGCGACTGGTGACAAAGCTTTTTTAAGTGACCACTTGAATAAAGCAAAGTAACTTTCTCTTTGCTAACACTCTCCACTTGGTGATACATGATCTTAAAACTCTGCCAAATACTTCTGCTTAGTAATCAAAGTTAAAGAAGTAACTAATGTTTTTAAAATAAGAAAAGTGGAAAAAGAGCATACATTCTCTTCGTTGCTGTCAAGGAACAACCGAGGAGCACGGAAACAAAATCAGACTTCAGAAAATTTCCATCTAGTCCATAACTTGATATATATACCTGAAACAAATAGCTTGTTTATGATGAATGTCTAACCTCTTTGAACAGAGTTCTTAAAAATTAAGGAAATGAGCTCTCTGTAACCCACTGATGTAACTAATGTTTCTTTATGGAAAAGAGATCTTCATGCTTATTGTGAGCCCCTGGAAAGTCGACATCGTTCAACATGTTTCACAATACAATGCTTGAACATTCCCAGTTTGACATAATCGGACAATCTTGCACCAAAATGAATTCACAAATGTGCTTTTACAGCTACTACAATATTTTATCATACTAGACCCAAATTTCAGTAAATTGGTCATGTATGAGGAGAGCCTAAATGCTAGAATTTCAGTTGGATGTCCAAGATGGAAAAAATTCAGAAAGTTAAACTGAAAGGCTACATATTGGTAGCATTCCATTTTTTAACACTTTTATTCCATCTAACAGGCTTCCAATGTGAGCAAAACAAACAATTCCTAGGGTTACATAACAAAGAATTATCCCTTGGCCTGAAAGTTCTGCTTTCCTCCATGCTATTCCCCATGCTGCATATATCATGAAAGGTTGTCGAAGCTCTCTTCAAATCTACCCCTACTAACGGAAAAGACAACTCCGACTTACTTGCACGGACAGAAATAAAGTTTAGACTTCTGCAAAGACCTAAAAGAAAAAGAGAAAACAACAAAAGAAAATTCAACAACATGCTACGTTGAAATTGGAAATAATACATAGATGTGATGAAAATGTTCCAAAAAATAAGAATGTAGTTGTGTATTACTGTAAACAATCATAATAGAAACACGTTATCATTTTTTCACACAACGTGTACACTTATGTCTAAGAATATAAATTAACTGAGCAACCAAACATCATCAACAAGAAGCACTTTTTGTAAAAAAAATCATGGGAAGCAAAAGGTACAAATTAGGGCCACATTTTCATTTGATTGAAAGGGAGATTCATCGTGACATGATGCTCAAGACATTTGATGAATAAATAGATGCATTTTCATGCAAAACATTGCGCAATCAAAAGACGACAACAGAAAAACTTAAAGCGAGGAATAAGCTATAATTAACATGTGTGACATCTTCAATAGGCAATCTGAAATCCTATGGGCTATTATTGATCTCACTGCTCCTCCCTACATATAAAATAATTTGTAACACAATTTTTTCAGTGCCAACCAACCAAAAAGTGGATAGAATTCAAATATGCGTCGAGTTGGTTCTTGGATTCCTGAAATTTGTAAGAGATGATGCTTGGATTGGTTATGGATCTTTGGGGTTTGCTCGGGCAATTTTTTTTTTTTTCTTATACATTGTTTGATTGCTGGATGCAGAGATGGCAGCAGATCCAATTGGATTTAGGATGCATAACTCTAAACTCACTTTTGCATATGTCAACAAATTTAATATCAAATTTGTATTAAATTTATAATAAATTTAAGATTTTATTACTAAATTTGTTTAAATATTTAATATTTATTAAATTCATACAAATATTTATGAATTTTAGTAAAATTTTAGAATATTTTTAACTATATTTATATTATTATTAAGTATTAAATTTAAATTTATAAATTATCTAATTAAAATTATAAAGTTTCAATTTTAATTTACATTGCTCACATGTAAGGTTAACTACACCATAAAATAAATTTAATCACAACTATTCAAAAAGGTACATAATTATTTTATACATTTATATATAAAATATTAAAAATTTAAAATAAAAAGTTATAAATTCATGAATTCAAAATAATAGTTACCAAATTCATTCTTTCATCTTAATCAATTATAATTAGCACCTACCAACATAAATTTTACAATAATAAAAAGTTATATTAAATTAATAAATAATAAATTTTTATAAGTAACAAAAAATAATTAATTTGTTTTATCATTCAAATACATGCAATTTTTAATTTTTATTATAGAATTTGGACATAATTATTAAAAAATTAATTAATAAAAATTAAAATTAATTTAAAAAAAATAAAAAAATTAAACTTTCACAAATATTCGTTGAGGTATTTATAAACATTTATTTATATTTATATTTATTTTAAATTTGTTATAAAATTTTAATTTTTTTTTTTCAAACTTGTTTTAAATCTAACAAAAGACATACTAAATTGGTCTCTCGAGAATCAATTATCAACTGAGTTTACGTATAAAATAGCTATCCCTAGCTCGGTGTGTCATCGGATTTGAACTTTGAGTTCGTTCTTTAGAATATGATGAAAGAAATGAGAGAGTAGGAGGTTAAGTAGGCTTAGGTGTGGCAAATGGGCCGGATGGACTCTAAGAAGATGGAGCCTAAGCTGATTTATTTGCCGGACTAGCCTAGGCTGTATAGTATTTATTTTGGGATAGGTTGAACTCATGCACAAAAAATGCAGCCTGGCACATCCAATAAAGTCTGATCCACATAGGCCTGTCGTGCTCATGGTTGGATCAGCCCCTGTGACGCAATGGGCCAGTCCAAATTTTAAAAAAATATTGCTGGTGGTTGTTGAGAAAGTGAAAAGCAAATGCAGCAACCAAAACAATACGTAAATTCCCCAATTACGTGAGTTTGGTAGAATATGATCAGCTCCTTAGTATATCTACGTGTTTCAGTGAGGTTGGCATGAATCCCAACCACCAGTAGACGGTAATTACCCTACTGCCATTGCCAAAGCATCCAAAGGGTAGCGTAAATTGGGGGTAGTTTAAAGGCCAATTATTGGAAAGCGTTGATGATTACCTATTTAGATTGGTAAAGAAGGAAAACAATGGGCACCCTACATTTGTTGTTGATTTTGATTGACGAAGTTGAGGGTGGAGTAGGGCATTTTCATTTCAGTGGTCATGTTTGACAGCATTAGGGCCTCTTTAAGCTTCTTCTAGCTTAAGGAGAAACAATTATATGCTTGTAATTTAGGTTAAAAGAGTCTTTGAGAAGTGATCTGTTTACTGGAGTTCAAAACTCATAAATTGAGTGTTTTTTTTAGTGACTGTAACTGTGGTTTGAATCCTTTGGGATTTGGCTTTGGTGATTCTTCTTTTTCTTTTGAGTGGGTTGCTTGAAAATTTCTTGTATTTTTGACAAATTTTGTTGTGACTCTAGCTAATATTTTTGTGGGCTTTCTATTTTGACACCCATTTTCTGGTTTCCTTTTTTTGGGGCTTTGCAGGGAATTTGCATTTCTTTGGTTGAATTGTGGCGGGTTATTCTGGAAACATATCATGTTGAACCATCTTTACATTGATGAATATATTGAGCTTGAGTGTTTTTTTTTTTCTCTTTTTGGGTTCTTGTTAATTTCATGGTGGGTCTGAAAGAAAATTAGTGCACAATAGTGGTTTTGGTTTTGTGAGTAGGTTCTTCAAAACTAGTCAATACTGAGTGAAATTTTCTGTATACCTTTATCAATTTTGATGTTTATTTTCGTTTTATTTATTTGGATTTGGTTTTTCATTTCTCCTCTTGAATATAATTCAACATTTTTACTGAAAAATATTAAATCATGTCAAATTTGCTGCTTTTGTAAGATTTAGACAACATGCTTGCTCGGGAAAGTTCAGAATTTTGTTGTTTTGTGAAATTACGCTACAGCTGATTGATTTTAAATTTCAAATGTTGCTTGGGTGTCGGTTCTCTGTCAAGGCCAGTGTTTAACCTTCTTTTAGATGAGTTTTTCTATCACTCTTTTATATTGTTATGGACTTCTGGTCATTTACAAATAAAAAAAAAAAAAAACCACTAAAATAGTAATTACACTTTGTATTTGCTCAAGTAAGACTATATTCTACTTTATGTTTTGAGCCATGTTTTTTTGGTCCCATCTTGCTAGTTTCATTTTTTCTTTATTATCATTAACGAATAGTGACCACCTAATGATGTAAAATTGCACCATATGTACTGATTGTAGATGAAAGTTACTGCTTTTGATTTCTATTTGAATTTTATTTCATTGTCGTTCAATAGTTCTAGTGCTGATTAATTTCTAATGCTAATTAAATTCTAATGCAAACTTCTCCATGCCATTCCCACTGATTATGTATACTAAAATTATTTTTCAAAAACAATGTCAACTGGACAAGATTCAAGTAGAGGTAGTCTATTTCTTTTGCAACTATCGTTTCTAGTTCTAAAAGAGTTAGAACATCAAGTATTTGGGATGTTTTCACATTATAGTTTTGACTCAATAATACAACTAAAAAAAGAGAATGAAAGGTCGTTCGTAAATTGTCTTAAGTTTGTAAATTGTCCTAAGTGCTGGGTGTGGATTTGGTCATTTGAAGCAATAGATGACAAGATGTGTTCAAGCATATGCTCTATTGGAAGATCATATCCAATCTCTGTTTGCACAAAATACTTCAGAGAACAACACTGTCACTTATTTAAGGTGTTCATATCAAAACATAAGAGAAGAGATTGGCTAAAGTATGCAATAGCAATGTATTATTGAATAACTTTTTTGGTGTTTATATAGCATCAAAATTTGCTTACAGTGCAGGAAATAGGGTATTGGATAAATGTAAATCAAGATTGTCACTAGATATATTGGATTGGTTGATATGCTTGAAAGATTGGAAGAATAAAAGATTATGTTTGGAGTGATGACTCAGATGATTAAATGGAAATGGAGAATGATTTTATTTATGAAAATTAATTTGTAATATATATGATTTATGATTTTAGATTTTTAATATTTGCTACTTTAATGTAAAACAATAAAATTTGTAAAGTGCAAATGATAGATGGGTTGTCAATTTTGTTGGTATATATTATAAATGTAGTGTTACATGTTTGTCTATTAAATTTAAAATTGATTTATTCAATGTTCTAAGATGTATGTTAAATTAATTAAAAATAAATGGGTCAAAATTATTTGATATATAAATAGATCAAATGGGTTGTGGAATAAAATTATTTACTTACAATAATTAACTTGTAAACAGGCCAATTGTATTTGTAAATGGTTATTTTATATATATATATATATATATATATTTTGTAAATAATAAATAGGCCTGGTGGATTTGTGGGTTGAGCCTAGCCCATGTGGATTCAAGCTTGTGGCGGGCTTATTTCTTTAGACTTGGTTTGACCCTTCGGGGAAAAAAAAAAAGTTTGATCCTACTAATTTAGTTTTGATTTTTTTATTAAAATTTATAAATCAATTTAAATAGAATAGAAGAAAAAAGATGAAAAATTGAGAAGAAAGAGAACGTTTTCAAAGTAAAATTCAGTAAGTTTTTAAAATTTTTTTCTTAAATAAGTATATAATTCTATTTAAAAAGAGAGAGAGAGAGAAAAAGCAAATATTGTATAAAAGAGTCAAATGAATATTTTGCACTATGATCTAGGACTAGGTAATGGATTCACCTAATCACAACACTACCTGTTGGATTATAATATTTTTAATTTTGTTAGACACGTTTAATATTGTTTTATTAAAAATTGTTAGTAAAATTCAATTATAATATTTTAAATTTTGTTGGAGATGTTTAATATTATTTTATTAAAAATTGTTAGTAAAATTTAATGGAATGAAACCTAAACGAAGGTAAAAAGAGTACAATGTATATTTATTCAAAATTTTTTATAATTTTTCTTTTGTAATAAAATATTTTTCTTTTGAAGAATTTCTTTTTTCAATTTGTTAATTTGTGGAGTTGATGTGTGCCAATGCTATGGATCAATTTTTTTAACGTTGATGTAGTTCAAGTTTTATAGTAAAAAGATCAATTAAATTATTAGAAGAGTATATTTGTTTAATAATTTGTTTTGTTTGAGCTCATGAGTGCATAAGAATATAAGTGAAACATGTTTGGTTCAATTTTCCTTAATGTATCATACTCTAATTTGAGCAAATGCAAGTAGTATTGTATTTATATATTATTATTGGAATATCTCTAATAGAACTCTAAAGTGATAGATAACAAATTGCAGTTACATACATTTTCTTCTTGTTTTATATAGTATTAGAACATTATAGTGATTAGAAGAGGTTGCAACATAGTCTTCTTCTTAGATCATTATAAGATTGCTATATTATTATAAATGAAAAAATATCTCTTATCTTTCAAAGAGTTTAACGAGGATAAGAAAGATTGTCAGTATTTAGATAATTAATTAGTTTTGAATTTCATATTGATTTATTAAAATAAAATAATTTTGAATTTATCGTGTCATGAAGGTAAAGAAAATGTATTTAAAATCATTTCAATATCAATGAATAGGTGTAAAATTAAATTTAACTAATAAGTATATAGAGAAAGATATGTTTAGTTTAGTATATTAAGTCAAATATAATAATAAGGTCTCAATTGCATTGAGATTTGATACTTTTGCATCAAGTATCTTGTCATTATCTTCTTTAGGATAAAATGAATTATTTTTAATATTAAAAAACTGAATAACTATAGGTATATTTCATGGGTGAGTTTTATTTATATTGAAAAATTTTAAAAATCTTTTCAACTATTTAAAAGTGAGTAGAATCCCCTTAGGAGTTTTAATATATTCATGTCATTGACATATATTGCTATAATGCAAATCTAAATTTCGATTTTTTTCATGAATATATATGAGTATATTGGATTATGAACATGTAATTCTTTTATTTAATATTCGCTCAAGTGATTATGTTAAATGTATCTAAATTGTTTCAATCTATATAAAGATTATTGTAGTTTGATTGAGGATAAACTATAGTCTTTTCATTTATATGCTTTAGGCATTCAAAATCTTTTATAGTTTTCATGTAGATATCAGTACCAAGTATTCTATATAAGGTATTATTATATTTATAAGATGCATATCAAATCTTTTAAAGACTACTTAAGTTATTATAAATTGAAATGTAATTGTTTTCATAACAAAAGACATATTTTACTAAATTAGTTCCAAGTTTTTACAAGAAATCTTGAATAACGAGTTATATTTTATATTTTATGATTTAGTTATTTTCAATATTTTTTCTTACAAATACTCATTTGTGTTGAATGGATTTGAAATATTGAGTGCTGGATTATAGGTTCAAATGCTTTACGTTTAGTGAAAAAAGTTAATTCTACTTGAATTGTTTTTTTGAATGAGACCAATCATATCTTTGTCTATATTTATCAATAGTTTGTGAGTCATAATCATCTATTAAATTTAGTAGATATAATAAAAGAGAATATATTGTTGTTAATTTATTCAATATTTACATTTCTTCTATATATGCATAATTTTGTATACTTTGCTTAATTTTTGAATTATTATGCTTTTACATATGCAATTGCTTCTTTAGAGATAAATGTTACTTTAAAGATGTGTTATTTTAGGAATAGATGCCATTTTGGAGATGTGCCATTTTAAAACATATATCACTTTAACGACTTATGTTGCTTTAGGAAAAAGTAACTCTTTTAAAATTATTAGTCTAGCAAAATATAGATATATTGCTTGATCATTGTTTATAAAAGGATCTTAATTTGTCAATTTTCTTTTACTTGAAACAACATCTTTTGAACTAATTGGTAATATATAATTCATTTGCTACCATTTGATTATATTGTTATTAAAGAATAATTACTTGAGTTAGTGTATTAGTAGTTAGAATATATAATTTAATCATTTTTACATTATTTGTGAATACATTTGATAATTGATTTGTAATTTACTGAAATTGTGATATCTTTTATATTTACTTTTTAGATTGATTAGTACAAGAATCAAAATAAAATATAGTAATTATTTTTTAAAAAATTATTATTTTTATTTAGTAAAAAATCTTTCTTATCAAAATGGCAATTCATAAAAGGTATGGAAAATAGTGTACTTGTTAAGGGTTTACAATATTTGATAATAGAATATGAGTTAAAATTAACATAAATTTTCAAACAGTGATGAGGTCCAATCTTAGTACATTGTGAAGTAACTATAAAAACATGTACAACATAATCAAATATATGTGGATGGAGAATATTAAGTTGATAACTAAGTACAAATTCTAGTAAAGAGTGTTGCTGATAAGTAGTAGGTTTAAGACAAATTAATGTTGTAATATATAAAATAGTATATCCTTATGTAAAAATTAGTAGTTTTATATAAAATAACAAAATTCAAGTAATTACATGGAACTGTTCAATAAGTAATGCAACTAATTCATTTTGTTATGAATATATAGAACATGATATTCTATATCGGTGTCCATTGAAGTCCAATAGTCATTAAATGTAGGAAATAAATTTTTCAGTATTATCTAAATGTATAGTCTTGATTAGATAATTAAAAAATTGTACCATTAATTTTATAATTTGTGCAAACAATTTAGCAAATTCAACGTGTGAAGAAATAATAAAAAAACATGTAATTGACAAATTATGTATCAATGAAAATCATAAAATAGTAAAATAGTTCACTAGATAGGAGAATAGACTCAAAAAACCTTATTAAATTCTCTGTAAGAATAATGTGGATTCAAAATCAATTGAAAATTTTTTCGAATTAGTCACATTATAATTCATTTTTATAAAATTAGCTACATTGATAATTTATTTATCAAACAAGCCAAAGATGTTGTTTTTGGATTAAAATGCCCTCAATCATGACAAATTCATACATAAGTTTACTTTCAATTATGTATGGATGTGAGTAAAGGTTCACTTTTGATCATACCCAATGTGTGATTAAAATCTAACTATTGTTAAAAGCTATCAATTTTTTCAACAACAATCTTTCAAAAATTAGACGATTAAAAACTATAACAAACCAAACAAACATTACTTGAATGCAAAACATCAACACCTTATTATGTAATAACACTTTTTTCGTCAAAATTTTTTTTTTTTTTTGACAATCTTTCATTGTTTTTTTGGCAAACTATTCACAAAAAAGTGAGAGTAATTTTTGATCACAATGATAATAAAAAAGAAAGAATAAAAGAAAAAAGAGAAAAATTGATTTTGTTAGAGAGGTATTTTGGTCAAATTAAATATTTTTTTAAATTTGTTTGATAAACAAATTATTAAGGTGGTTAGTTTGATAAAAACGAGTTATGAATGTGGCTTGTTTGAAAAATTTTTCAAATTAATTTTAGAAAAGGATGGTATAATCATAAGTTTTTTTTTTTTTTTGTGAGTAAGTGGTGTAAATATTCTAATTATAATATAATATTCTAGTTTTTTAATAAGTGTTTATAAGAATTTTTAATGATTTCATGCATTATTATAGATTTTGGGTGACTAAGAAAATTATTCTATAAGAAAAATAGTATTGGATCAATGAACTAGTAGTTTATAATCTCATAACTCACAATTTCATTTATAATTATATAATACAACCTAAATGATAAAGTTGAAAATTTATTCTAATATACATTTTTTGTATGAGATATTAAAACTTATGCAAAATTATTTTATATTATTCTCATTTAAAATATTTACATGAGACCTATTTTGACAAATTTCATCGAAATTAAGCAAATTTTTCTAGATTTGATTTGTTAGGGTATGCTCTAGATGCTATTTATATTATCGACTTTAAGAATAAATTTTGTTTTATATATACATTATTTATTAATAAATAATAAAAATTTTTTATTTACAAATATAAGCTGTTTCCTTTATTTAGTCATGCTTACAAATTTTACAAATAAATTATATTTGTGAATTATTCTAATAATTTATTTAATTATTAAATAAAATTATTAAAATCATTCCCTACGAAGGTGATATTGAATAAGTAATAATATTATATAGTTAGTATATTGAATGTTTCTAGTGAATATTATGAGATGATATTAGTACAGATAATGTGACAGTTATATTATTAGGATATTAGTATAAATTAAATAATTAGAAAACTATTTATTCGAATATAACCACACAATGATAAATCATATAGTATTGCATGTAGCCATTAATTTATCGTATAATTATACTAGTATGCGTTATTATCCTTTAACTTGAGATATTATAGTTGAATATGCTATAAATATATGTGGTTCATATAGTATATAAGTATGAAACTAATTACATCTTATATGATAAAATCGATTTGATCATGTATTGTGTATATTTAGAAACGGATGATGATCAAGACGAGATTCATTGGCTCAATATATGGGATTAAAATTTTTTCTAATTCAATTTGAATTCAAGCTCTTTAACAAATATTGATAAATAGTTAAAATAGTAAATCTCTGATAAGAACAATAAAAAATCGCACGAAAGAGTTTATGGTGATGAGTTTAGTTCATATTGATCGATAGTTTGTATTTATATCGGCATAGAATTTTGACATACCATAAACTTTTATCGATTAGGATTAGATAATGGAAGAATTTTATCTATACGGTATATGTAATTGGGATAAGATTTGATAAAGTATAATTTTATTGTGGTTTAGGAGTTACGATACATTGCAAGATGTTAATAATATTTGAACTTTCAAATAGTTCGAAACAAAAAGTTTGAAATAAATTTACGGTTATTTTATTGTAAACTTATATATTCATACTAATAGTTAAAGGTAAAGAAAAATATTTGGAAGAAAAAATATCATCGATAACAAGTTAACACCTTTGAAGTAATATTTAGGTAGGAAAATTTTTTTTTTATATATATATAATATTTTAAATTTTTTATTAATTGTTTGAAGATTTTTTTTTAATTTTGTATTATATTGTAATTTAATATAAATTACATGGTTATATTAATAATTTAGATTATTGACTTAAATACAAATACGTAATTATTGGATAATTATACTTAAATTTATGAAATTAAACTTAATTATATAAAGGCTTATTTTACCAATTTTTCATTAGATTAAAAAGAAATCCTTAGACTTTCCTCCTAAAATTTTGCCAAGCTTATCCTATTGCATTTTTGGTGATGTAAATTATGGTATTTTCATAATATTAAAAGTAATTTTCATCACTCATGTATTTATACATGATATAAACTCATCCTATAATTAAATTTATGCATATATATAATGTATGCACATTTGGCATTCTAAATGTTTGTGAAAAATGCTTAAATAAATCAAGTTTTATGTTTGATGTATGTTTTCATTATATTAATTTTATATGATTAAATATAAAACATTATAAATGTATAATCTGGTTTCACTTATTAACAAGATTATAGTTTTTTTTAGAGTCTTTAATCAACTCTTTAATCTAGTCTGTAAAGCTTGATATGATATTTATTTTAATTTTAATATTTGTGAGAAAAATATTTTTTTATATCAAAGAATAGTGTGTGTATAATTACATTATTAATTGAGCATATATTCTCAACCTTTTTTTTCAAAAGATTAATTCATTTTTATCCATATCATTTAATTGAAGAAATACTCACAGTTTTAGAAATTAGCAAGAATATATAACAAGTAATAGTTAAATTGTACTTGTAATCAATTACATTTTTTTATTAGAGATATCAAAATAAAAAAAAAATCTATTAGATCTTTATTATCAATAAATTTGTCTTATCATTCTTTTTTTTTTTTTTTTTTTTATGGGTGTTGTACAAAGTTATATTAAATATTTTGATACACAATAGAGATGTGATTAATGTCATTTCATACTGTAGTGATAAAAATTATAGTCATACTTTTAGAATTCCACTAGTGTTATGTATGTTTTTGGTGTTGTATCATTGAGAAGAATTATGACCATTGCATAAATAATAAAAATGTCTTTTTTACCATTTTGAACATATTCATTTACACTTTTGGAAATACTAGGCAAATAAATGAACATGATTCATAGTATGCAAAATTTATGTAAGTAATTTCAAATAATTTTTAATTTATGCTCACACAATTATTGTGGCAATATCACTTTAGTTGTATATAAATAAAGAATATATTTTCTAGCATAAACTTTGCAACAATATTTTTACTATATAATTTTAGTTGTGAGGTATTCATAAATAAAGTTGAATTATATTCAATAGTAGTTTTGCAATATTACAATATAAAATATTTTATGTGTCTACTTTAGAGAGAATATATATATATATATATATATATATATATCCCTTTAGTGATGATAATCAAGTTCAAATAAACATAAAAAAATAAAAACTTATAACTTTCAATTTTATTTTGTAAGTATATTTGTTTTTTTTCCTTTTGGATAGTATCTTCCAAATCCAAAATTTTGATAATACATTTTAACGTCTAAAGACCTAAAAAAATAGTGGAACTATATAAATATACATAAAACTTTATATTCAGTATGTTTTGTAAATTTAAAATTTAAAATTTAAGATTCTTTTCTAGTAGTTAATATTCAGAATTTTAAATTTTAAAACATATAAACATATTCATAACTTTAAGTTTATATATGACTTATAAAGTTAAAATTTTAGATTTTTATCTAAGAATTAATATTTAGAACTTTAGGTTTAATTTTAAAATTATTTTTAAAACTTCAAACGTACATTTTTTTATTTTTTATTTTCAAAAGCATTTGTTTTCTAATAAATTATTACAAATATTTTTGGATATAAAAATAAACAATTAGCAATATTTTAATAAATTATTTTGTTAAAAAAATTTTTACACTTTAAAAATTTTTATTAGTAAAGATATTTTTCATAAATAATTTTTATATAGTCAACTTTTTAATAAGTGAATATAGTTAAAAATAAAAATAAATAAAAATAAAAAATTATCTAAAAAAATACTTTAATATTTTCAACAAATCACTAATAAAAGAGTAATTTTATATTTTTAATAAAAATTAATTTTTTATTATTTTAAAAAAAAATCTATAATTTTCACATATATGTATATCTACTTATTATTTTAGCAAATTTCAAAAACTGTGAGTATAAGATTCATTTATAAAAAGTTGAAAGTATAATTTTTAATCAATTAAGAATTCATTGAGTATTAAAGAGATTTTAGTAGAAATAAAACTACAATAATGTTTGATAAATTCAAAGCGGTTTTACTTAATTTTAGTAAAAGTAAGCTACAATAACGATGGATAACATCAATTATTAGTGTAGCCCCGTCACTTTTTTTACTAAAATCATATCAAGCCAGATTTTATTTTCGTTGTTTTAACAGCAATTATTGGGAACATAAGTGCCAAGAGATTCCGCTAATGGGTGAGCCCCGCCTCCTTTCTAAAAGCTTTAGAAGGATGACTTGCAATCACATTATCCGAACAAAAAGGATTTGGTGCAGAGGTGGCAGCACCCTAGTGGAGGTAACGATTGATACAACTTACATAGATGAGATAATTCTCACTCCCAAAACAAAGAAAATTTTAGTTAATTCCAAGCCTCTCAATTTGAGCCACTGTCCTTTTGCACAATTTATTTTCTTTTGTACATCTCTTCATCAATTAAACATAAACAAAGAAAGAAAATAGTAATGGCTAGCTGCAACATGGCATCAGCTGCTTCAGGGTTTTTGTTGACACCTAATATTGCAAGCAATTCAAACACAGGCTCCAGGAGCAGCAATATGATGCTTTTCCCTTCAAAGAACAACACCACAAAAAACGCAAGGTTTGTTGTAAGAGCATGTGAGGAGGCTGCTGCCCCGCCTGGCGCCACCACCACCGCCCCAGCCGGGGGTGCAGCTCCGAAGCCCAAGCCACCTCCGATTGGACCCAAGAGAGGGACTAAGGTGAGTCACCAAAACTGCAGGCTTCAATTACCTGGAAACTGACATTCTTTTGGTTAAAATTGATTAGTAGAATAACGATTTGGTTGAAATTTTATAAGGTGGTTGATTCATCTGTTGTAGTTCACAAAGAAAGAAAAAGGAAAAAGGAAAAAAAATTAAATTGTTCATTAGACTATTTGAAAATAGAAGTGCACGTCATAGTAATCAGTTATAATTTGCTTTATAAAATCGTGTCAGAGGCATTTAAATGAGTTAATTTGAAAGAGATTTTGTAGAAGCGCTCTTAGACAGAAGCATCGGTGCTTCTTTAGAAAGTGCTTTCTCTATCACCATAATCAAATACTGTAAAATAGAAAAAACAAATTGCATATGCAACTATCTGAAATTACTTCAACAGTGTCAAAAGCACATAAGAACATGATATAATGCACAAACAGCTTCACGCACAGAAGTGATAATAGAGTAGAAAGAAACAATTATAAAGCAGGTAGCACTGTCTAAACTCAAAAACACGAGGATGCAATATAATTGGTGCGAAAGAGCCTAGTTTGTGAGTTATTAAGTCAATCAAAGATGAAAAAAAGGCTTGAAATGTTACAATTTTTTCTGATATTTGGACATATAAATAGAGTCAGTTTCTTTATTCTCCATTCTCAAAGAAAAAATCATAGTTCTAATCAAAATTTCTTTTGGTTTTGACTCAACAGGTGAAGATTCTCAGGAGGGAGTCCTACTGGTACAATGGCATTGGTTCTGTTGTAGCTGTTGACCAGGTCAGATTTCTTTCTATTTCTCCCTGTTTCAAATTCATCCATTTTCGTGGAAATCTAAACTTATTTTTATCTGCAGGACCCAAAGACTTGTTACCCAGTTGTGGTTCGATTCAACAAGGTTAACTATGCTAATGTATCAACAAACAACTACGCATTGGATGAGATCGAGGAAGTTAAATGAGTTAATAGTAGCCTTGTAATTTTGAAGTTGATGTTATTTCCCTTCTCTAGCTTAAGTATTTGTGTGCCAGGAATGTGTATTCTATCCTCCTAGTGAATGTCTTCTTCTGTCTTCTTCTCTACCAAGTTTATGCTAATATTCAAACGGAAGATGTCCACAGCTTATACCGTATTGGTTATCGTTTGAATTGGACATTGAAAATATTGAGGTTAGCTCTTCATTTTCAAAATTGGTTGTTAATGCGAATATAACGAACCACCTCGAATTTCTTGTCCTGGTTGAGAAATTCTTTATTAGGCAGTAATGCCTGATATCGTGGCACCTAAGAAACTTCTTATTCATTTTGAAGAAATTCTCAACCAAAACGAGATTTCTCAACATTAAATAAATTGGAATGCTGATTTTACTAACTTTCTTGAACTACTAGATCGTCCGAAAAGCAAATATCGATTATCCATATGCTTGATGCGAAAGAAGTTAATGGGTTTTATCCAACTTAGATAAAATTCAGACTCTAAAAACTTTGTTGTTTGGCTCCTGAGAAAGGAAGCAAGAAAACAGAGGAATGAATTTTCTTATTTTCAAATCAAAACAATACCATGAAGTCTACTGCCTTGTATACAAATTACAAATGCTTATTAACTAATCTAATCATCTCACCTGCATTTAAACAAGATCTGTAACTACTATAGTTAAATATAACCAATTAACAAAAGATAATACAGCTGTAAAATAGAAGAATAGTACAGCTGTAAATAAATTCATTGCCAACTATATAGATGCCACATCAGCTGCCAGATTAGCTTTAACATGTTAGCTCCTTCCAGCTTCTTCTTAGCGTCACAAGTCAGCTCCTTCTAGATTCTTCTCAGCTTCCTGATGCTTCACATAAGTCATTAACATCCCCATTTCAAGCTCAACGGTCTGGAATGTACATTGAGCTTGGAACGAAAGTAACTAAATTGAGGATAAGCTAGAGGTTTAGTTAAGACATTTGTTATCTATTCAAAACTAGGAACATGTCTGACCTCTAGCTGCTTGCTTAACACCTTATCCTGCACAAAATGAAGATCCAATTCAAGATGCTTAGTTCTGGAATGAAAAAAAGGATTCTGAGCCGGTGCTGTGGCACTCAAATTGTCACACCAAACTACTGGTAAAGAGAAAGGCAACAAAGATATTTCGGCAAGTAGAGATTGAATCTAAGATAACTCACAAACAACTGAAGCAAGTGCTCTATACTCAAATTCAGTGCTAGATCGAGCCATATCTTGTTGTTTCTTTAAAGACCAAGACACTAAATTATCACCAATATAAACAAAATAAGCACCAACACTTCTTCTATCATCAATGTCACAAACCTAATCTACATCACAACATCCTGTAAGCTCTAACCTACTAGTGCAAAAAATCAAAGACCATAGCTGAAAGTAGCCTGCAGGTAGCGAAGGACTTTTTTCGTGCTTGCCAATAAAGAGCAGAAGGACGAACTAGAAATTGACCGAGTTTATTGACTGCAAAAGCAATTTATGGTCTGGTTAAAACAACATACTGCAAACCTCTTATCAAACTCCTGTACAAGGTAAGATTAGACAATGGAGCACTATCTTCCTTGCTAAGTTTCATACTTGAATTCATAGGAATATCACATCCCTTACAGGTAGACAAGTTTGCTCGAAGTAGCAACTTTTTAATGTGCTTTTCTTGGCATGAATGCATACTTGTTGATGTCCTGGTAACGTCAATACCTAAGAAATAGTTAAGCAATCCCAAATCCTTTAAAGCAAACTCAAAACTAAGCTTGGCAATGAATGACTTAGTAAGCTGAGGATCTGAGCTTGTAATTAATATGTCATCGACACAAATAAATACTAGTATCGATGAAGAAGAAGACTGCTTAAAGAAAAGAGATGAATCAGCTTTACAATTCAAAAAACCACATAACAGCAAAGCATTCTTCAGTTTATCATACCAAGTTCTAGGTGCTTGCTTAAGACCATATAATGCTTTTTAAGCTTGCATACATGATTTGAAAATTGTGAGTCAATGAAACTTTTAGGCTGAGACATATAAACCACATAAGACAAATTACCATTTAAGAGAGCATTATTGATGTTCAATTGCCTTACTTTCCAGCCCTTCATAATAGCTAAACTTTATACAATTCTAACTGTGCATGCTTTGATAACAGAACTAAAGGTTTCAATATAGTCTATACCAAGGATGAAAACCTTTAGCAACCAACCTGGCTTTGAACTTTAAGAGTGACCTATCAACATTTCTTTTAACTCTAAAATCCCATTTGCTACCTCCAAGTGTGTAATCAGTTGATGCAGGAATTAATTGCCAAGTATTATTCTTCTGCAATGCATTAAACTCCTCTTGCATTGCAACCACCCATCTTGGATCCTTTAAAGCCTTAGAGACACTTGAAGGTTTAACCTCAGAACATAACTGATCACTCAAAAATGCCTTTGGTTTAAAAATTCCACTTTTGGCTCTACTGATCATTCGATGGAAATTTGAATTATTAGGTACAATGGTTTGGTTTTGGTGTGGTAAAGAAGAATGAGTTTGATTTGGTAATGAAAATGACTGAATATTATATTCTGACGATGGAGGCTATATTTTATGATGAATAATATGAAATGGTGACAGTGATGCGTCTGCAAGTATTATTGAAGTGCCGAAATCATTAAATTTTTGAAGGAAATTGGAGATTGATTTTGTTATTGGAAATATTCAGTTTATGAACTTATTTGGTCTATTTAATCATGATATTTTCTTTAGGTTAAACATTATATACTTAGTAATTGTTAGAGGAGAATTGACTTGCTATGTTGGCATAATTTATTCTGTGACAATTTTCTTGTTTTTGGGTATATTTTGAGTGCTACATTAGTTTATATTTTGGCTATAGAAAATTATGTTAGAAGCTTAATATGGTAGCTAATATGAAGTATTTTATTTAGGTAAGAATAGGTATTTATTAGCTTTGTAAAAACAGAAAAAATATGGTAGACAAGTGTAGGTAAAGGACGATTATTTTGTATAACTTTTGGTGATTAATTTGAAATATGTATAAATAATGATGTTGTGCATAATTGAGTATAATTAGATGCTTAATAAGTTAATTTCTATAAGTATATAGAAGGATATTAAATGATGTGAAATGGTAAGATTCTTAGATTATACATGAAATAAAATTATAGCATTAGTGTTTTGAATTATTGAACTTGGTAAGGAATATTTTATGGATAGGCATAATAATGCTAAATATTTTGTAATATGAAAGTGATATGTTTTCGGTATATTGAATTGCTTCGATATACGTCAACTAAGAACATATGTAGTGCATGTATTACATCATATATTATAGAAATCAATGTATTAAAACCTCATATATAAATAAATTTTTATTTTAAACTCTGATACAGTAGAGGAGGACCTTGCTCAATGAGGGGGCTAAATTTTGAGAGTGATTATCCTCCTATGAACTGTAAGTAGATAGATGAATTTTTAATTTTTTCAATAAACAAATTTAAATACTTTATGAATATAGATTTATTTTTAATATTTTTTAATAAAATAATCAAACATAAAATAAATTTAAATGTTTGATTATTTTATAAAATTGGATTTATGAATGTCTTATAAATATAAATTTAAAAATATTAGAATAAGAATGAATTTAAAAGAAATTATAATTTAAGAATTGTATACATTACTTATGGATGTATGGTTTAGTGAATATGATGTAAAAATATATGTATGATTTTATGTTTTGAAACTTTAATGCAAGTGCTTGATACAAGTGCGTTTGTGCACAAATTTGTTTGCACACAAATTTATATATACATTTTTTGTCTTTAGTAGAGAGAGAGATAAGAAATAGATTACTTATTTTTGTTTTTACCATATGATATAGGGTACAAGAAAGATTACTACTGAATAAAATTATGTTTGACACTGCACTTTCTATTTAGATCAATATTAACAAATGAGTTTAATAATTTTAATTTTATATAATAATATAAAATAATTTGTTAGCGGATCTCAAAATGTCAACTAAATGCGTAACAAGGAATGTCTTGGAAAATAGTTATCTAGCAACCCCCGATTCCATTATTGAACCATTCATAAATTTTAAATATAAAATTATTTTCTATGGCTTGTTTGAATATAAGTATATGATTTAAAATTTTATGAATTGTTATATTTTAAATAAAATACTCTTATACCTATATTTTTATTTTAGCACTATCGTCTATTTATTCATTAAATTTTATACTTAAATTTTCTTTTCTCCTTTAAAAATATTTTCAAATTAGTCAATTCTAAGAAGGTTGTTAGGCCACACTCTAGACTTAGATTTCGTAGCTTGTATTTTATTGAAAACTTTGTTAAGTTCTTAGTTTTTTTAGTTAGTATATATGTAAAATTCTAGATGGGATTCAAAATTTTTGCAATATAATTTGGTTCTTAAAAATATTATATTTGTAAATATTTATTATATATATATGTAAATAATATTATATAGTTTTTGATGTATATGCAATACCATAGACCTTACACATTCATGTGAGTCACCAGCGCACTGTATAAATCACGAATATATGGTGGTTGTTACGTGCTCAGATTTATAGATAAGGACATGAAATCGAAGGACTTTGTTGTTTGGCTACTGAGAAAGGAAGCAAGAAAAGAGGGGAATGAACTTTCTTATTTTCATGTCAAAACAATACTGCGAAGTCTATAGCCTTGTATACAAATTTCAAATGCTTATTAACTAATCTAATAATCTCACCTGCATTACATCAAGATCAGTAACTAACTATAGCTAAATATAACTAATTGACAGAAGAATAATACAACTGTAAAATAGAAGAATAATACAGCTGTAAATCAATTCAATAACAACCATACAGATGCCACATCAGTTGCCAAATCAGCTTTCACAAGTCAGCTTGTTCTAGCTTTTTCTCAGCATCACAAGCCAGCTCTTTCCAGATTCTTCTCAGCTTCCTTATTTCACATAAGTTATTAACAAACTTAAATTCTATTAAGACTCTTAGGTTGTGTTTGTTTTTAGGAAAGAAGAAGAAAGAGGAAAGAAAAGAAGAAAGGAAAAAAAAAGAGAAAGGAAAAGGGTAATGAATATATTTCTTTGTTTGTTTTATGAATGAAATAATGAAAGGAATGAATTTTATTATATTTTATTTAGACAAAAATACCCTTTTATTTAAAATATAAAATAATTTATATATTTAATAATTAAAAAATAAATTAATTTTTCATTTCAATTCTAATTGAATTTAAATATTTAATAATTAATTTACTAATAAATATTTTAATTTTAACCATATAAATATTTTTAATTAAAAAATTTATTTT